>ML783987.1:793266-806597 GCA_009831015.1 Picea engelmannii
AATCAATTACTTGACATCAACCAATGACATCAATCAAACCAAACCATTTACATCAATGACATATGATCCAACAATCTCCCAAGTAATCAAACCATTGGCATCAATGACAAACCATTGGCATCAATGACAACATGATCCAACAAACGCACCCCTCTCTCTAGGTCACTCAACGGAAGAAGTCACTTTGGTAAAGTTGAAAGGGACAAGGGAAATGAAAATGGGTTTCTACCTTCCCTTTACCAATGAAACATCAAACATTAGTAGGAACAATTATAATCAATGACTTCTTAAACAAATTATGTGTTTCCTGAACACATTACTATACAATGAAAGTGAGATCATAGTAGCAACAATGTATCTTAAAAGGTGCAAGTTATGATGACAAGGAAGAGATACAATAGTCTTTCAAAATTGATAATGGTTTGTCACTCACACTTTTAAAGATAAATACAAGTCAATGAATGACTTAAATGGCTGTCCAAACAACATTAATTAATGATGACGACAACAATAAAACCACTTCAGAAAAAGTACTATAATAGAGAAATAAGACACTGCTTCAATATCGAATGATTATGGTTTTCTTAGTACAAATGCCCAATGGTTTTATGGATGATTTTGGGGATATTAATGGCTGTAACAACAAATATGACAATGGTAACACCTTCATAATTTTCACTCTAAAAAAGTCGATTAAACATACACTTTAACACTTATTGATAATACCTTGCCTTGTACAAATTATGGGATGACTTAGATGGTTAGTAGGCTAATAGAAGCTGCAAAATGATAGTTGTAGAAGTGATTATGACATCATCAAATTAGATGTTAGTATTTATAGACTAGTTTAGCAAATTAGTAGAGTATAAAGTGAAAGAGTTTGAGTATGAAGTGAAGGAGTTTGAGTTGATTCTTGTCAAGAAGTAAGAGAGGAGGACTAGTTCCTTCAAGGGTAATGGAGTCAAGGTGGACAGATTCTTCTAAGGCTACAAATCAATGATGATGATGCACAAAAGTCTAAGAGGGAAAAGGCATAGGGGAAGTAGTAACTTAAGTCCCCCTCTGCTTTGACCTCAAGAGACATGATGCTATGGTGTAGGAAATTCTAGGTCATATCGGCTTACTATCCTTAGCCTTCTTATGGAGTAAAAATTATGCAACAATAACTAATTCCAAACCCTTAGAGTTCTAGCAATTTAGGGCTCTAGGGTTTCACTAGTTACTAGATCAATTCAATGAATAGCTTGGCAAATAAAAAGTAAGAAAGTAGCAACTTAAGTTTCCTACTTCAAGCATTAAATACACCATGCAATTTCATAATCTTGTATGAGCAAATAAAACCATACAATAAACCATTCAATAGATGACAAATGCAAATTTCACTTACTTGCACCAAGAATAATCATGAGAATACCATGCAAGATCACCATAAAACTTCAAAAAAGGATCCATGTTGCAAAGATGAGCCTTAAACAAGAGTGGCGCCTCACAATTTCATCCAATAACCCTATTAGGGTGCAAATTTCAGACTTATTGTTTCCAAGGACAAGTTCTGATGAAAATGAATGTCACTTTCTACTTATTTATAAAAAAATTAACCCAAAATTAATTTCAGTTCATAATTACTGGGTCGACCTGCCCAATTTTTTACACAAATTAAATCATGACAAAATCAAATTAATTTTCATCTAAGAATCATTCCAGGTGTGACGTCATGCCCCTCTAGGGTGACGTTGAGCCCCAAGTATAGAACATTAGGTAGGGAAGGTGAAGCATTGGGCCTCCAAAGGCCTGAAACCGTGCCCACATGTGCCAATGCCTCAAAAATGTCGTTCAAGATAACAAGACCAGTTATGGATGACGACTAGGGTATCCATGATGACATCCATGGCCCTCAAGTGATAACATCCATGTGGGAGGAGAAACATCCCCTGGGTATAGGTCTGCCAAGGTGCCTCCATAGGCAACGCCCTTGTTTCTCCTGGTGCAAGTTTTCAATCCCTGTCATGCCCCTTGGATGGGGTCTCAACATCCATAGGTGGGATTTGAGCTCTATGAAGGTCCGATCTAATCATTCCCTCATGTGCACCTGTCCACCGAGAAAGGTCTTGCAACAAAAACAAGTACGCCCTCCAGGGGTTCATAAGTTACATGGATCATAGCATGCGAATCACATCCAATAATTAAATTACCCAAACATGTGCATTAAACCCCCCTTAACACCAAACAAATTCTCAAAGACGTTATGAAATTTGACAAGTTTGGTTTGGAGAGGGTCTCAGGGCATCCTATTGGGCTAACCTCTCTTAAGTTTGGGGTGTTTCCTAGGTGGAGTCTAGTCCAATCCATGTAAGTGTATGAGGTGGCATGGGGTCAATATTTGGGCATGGGGTGCATGTAATAATAGGGAAATTTAAAGTCTTACCTGTGGGTGCCTTTGTAGAGGGTGAGTTGCACCTTGTCATAAATGAAATTGTTTCCTATCCCATTCATTGCCTTTTACTCTTAGCTTTATTTCTTTTGATCTTTTTCTCTTGTGCTTCAATGGAATAGTTGAGGGCCACTGTCTTGGCTTGATGACCATAGGTGACAATGTTATCCACAAAAATTTCATGGAAATGAGAAGGTTGGCTCGTGATGAGACCCCCTTTCTCTTAGCTATGCCCCCAAGAAACACTATCTTGTCTTGGTGACTAGATAGGTGGTTGTTTCATACTGTTACATTCCCATGGTCATAATAGGTCAGCTCGTGATGAGGCCTCCTATCCATCAAATAGTAACTTGAATGTTTATTTTTATATTGTGGGTCCCCTTTTCTCACTAAGAATATTTTCACTTCTTTGTCGAGGATCCCTGGGAGAAGCATCTCAAAGGTTTCAAAATTTGGTTTTAGCTCTTTCCAACTACTTTTACCCTTTGGGACTTTAGCCCCTTCTTCCCACAAGGTTAGGTACAACCCTTCCTAGTGTAGCCAATTTCAATGCCCAAAAAAGGATATGGGAGATGAAAGGAGTAAAGATGGAAAGTGGTAATTATGGAGGGAATGGACGATGAATTTTCATAGATCCACCCAGTAGCAACCCATTCTAAAGGGAAATCAACTTACTAGGGAACCATGTCACCCTTCCAAGTATGAACAAGGAAAAGAGCATAATTTCCAAGAAAACATCATGAAATGAAGAAGGATTCAATACAACATGTTCAAGTGCTTCAAAATTTATAGTGATACATACCATGATTCTTGGACTCATTACCTCATGGAGCAAGACTCACCGCTACTTTAGGACTAGGCTGGTGTGATGGATATTGTTGCTTGTGATAAGTGGATTGCACTGAAGAAAAGAGGGGCCCTCTAGGGCCATGCTCAAGTCGTCTGGCTCTTGATACTCCAAGTCTAGGACCCATGGGCCTCGAGACGTGTTCTCCTTAGTTATTCCTAGGATAGGGGATAACATGGGAGACAACATTCACATTAAAACAAAGTCCGACTATGGATAATTACAAGATATTTCCCTTAGGAGCAATCAACTTGTTCGACTCCCTGCCAATGGTGGAAATGTTCAGAAGTTGGATCAATAACCTGAAAAATATCTCACATAGATGGAGAGTTGAACAAAAAGTCCAACATGCATTACCACCAAGCACACATATTCAACACAATATCAAAACTACCACGATATGGTGCATAATCAATGGGGGGACGACACCAATAGATTTTGAATATCAACCAAAAAAGCTATAGATCGCACCATAAGTACTATAGGACAACTCAACTCTTCTAACACCTCTGAGAGATGAAAAGTAGGAAGAAGAAAGGGAATCAACACTCTACAAAATCCCATTTGTCCAAAATATAGACACAAAAGGAGGCACATTGAGGCAGACCCCAGTAAAGAGAAAGAAGCAAGAAAAAATATCCAAAGGGAAGCAGGCTATCGAGACAGAAGCAACCCCAGAGGATGTAGACATCATTTGGAAAGAAACATTTGAGGAAACTATTGAACTCAAATTTGACGACCCCATAATGAAAGAAAATATCACCTCCATCACAAGAAACATAGTCGAGAAAGTCAAAATTAAATAGAAACAAACTCGACGGGACAAAGAAGTCACTAGGAACATTATGAATTCGAACATGGGGCCACAATTCCAGGAATCAATGGAAACCCTAAATGAGAAGCATTTTGAAGCAAGAAAAAAAGAATCATTGGGAAAACAAGTGGAAATAAGAAGGCAGAAATAGAATAGGCTGGAAGACAAGTAGGAAGAGAGCACATTTTGGACAATTGCTGCTACATCATGTCGAATGAATACAAGTAGACCCGAATCCAACATTAGACATGTTCTAAAGAGGGAATAATGAGCAAGTGAAAGCATAGTTGAACTCATAAGGGAGTTGCCTCTAGTTGACCCTATGCCAATTGTTGAAGATATAACAACAACAAAAAAGGCATTCAAACACAAAAATAAATCAAGGAAAGGGCATTGACATATATCATCTAAAAAAACCATTTCAAATTCACCTCCTAGTAGTAGCAATCAAGAAAGTGCAAGGAAATCAGGGTCAAAAGACGTCGAAGAAATATTGCATAATGGAGTTGGCATGAAACATACTACAATCGAGTCGACCCCTGTAGACAATTAAAATCTACTTGACTTGACCCAACCAAAAACTGACCCAAACAAAGAAAGTTGTTCGACTCATCTCACACATATACAATAGTAGATACAAAAAAGCATACATAAATAGAGGGAGACACACATACTCAGGGGATAGAACACACCATCCATGTAAAGAAGACAGTCGATAAGGATCCTATCACAGTACCATCAGGAGGATTAGATCTTCCAGGGAAATCCAAGGAAGCGGCAGAGAAAATCTAGCCAGAACAGATTGAACTTGAACAATCGACTGCCCATAATGAAGAGAAAGGCAAAGAAGACAATAGTACTGACAAAGGGTCTCCTGAGAATGTAGTTCCTCCAACAGAAAATTCTCCTCTCAGAATCCATCACAAATATCAGACAAACCCCCTGAGTAGAATGACAATAGAGACCAGAATGATGCAACATGTCAAGGAAACAATGAAAATGATGTCAGGAATGATGAAACTAATCCTGATCCTGACAAATAACCAAAAACATGGGAAAATAATGAACGAAACCTTGAAAATGATGATCAAGTATGTAAATGAAATGACTCAAACAAAGACGAGGACAAAGATACCAACAAAAATAAATAAGTACAACAAAATGTTGAAAAAACAAAGAAGAAGAATAATAAGAAGAAGAAAACAATCTACATAAAGGACGGTAGTTCAAAAACAATCAATTTCACAACCTTTAAACCAATTAGGTATGTAGAATCGACTTTAGAAACAATATTCGACCCGTTGGTATAATCCGATGAGAAAATTCTCAACTTGTATAATCTAGTTGCAAAGGAAGCAACTAGCATATGGAAAATGACCATGAGAGATGATGATTGACTCACAAGACGAAGGGATAAGGAGAAATAAATATTGAAGGATTGTGTGTTTCTTTCCAAAGAGAAACTAGGTATATAATATCTGATAAAAGGAATAGACCCATTGACAAAAATCAAAGGGATGGTCGAAGCAATAATCGACACAGGCTCCAACAATCAAATGTAAATCCAACACCTAAATCAAGCTAATAAAGAAATCAAGCAACATCATAGTTGGGCATTAAGGAGTAATCAGGATGTAATGGCCCAACAGATAGTAGTGATTCTTTAGTATGAGTATGGAAAATTCAATGAGGTTCAACAACAACTAGAAGTGGTTACCTCACAAGAAGTAATCCTAACCATAGTACTCAACAATTGGTCATCATATTTTGCTACAACTTACAACAAAATTAAAGTTCAAAACACAAAAATTGTTGACTTGAGAAAAACAAGAGTACTCACCACTGACCCAAAATCTAAATTGGCCACATTGTATCACATTGCAAAATAAAATGTAGTTGAGGGAAAATTATCCAAGCAAGAAAGAAAGTGGCTGAAAGAAGCAAGCAAGGCTCAAGTGGCGACAGATAAATCCATCAAGCACCTCGACTAAGTTAAAGAGAAAACTCTGGAAGTCGAATAGAAATATGACCCAGAGTTGATTTCAGTGCAGGAAGCCCCGTTGGAAGATAAATTATACTTTTTGGGAAATTTGAAGTTAGTATGGATGGAGGCACAATATTCCATCGATGAATGGAATATTTTTTCACAATACTTGCAGCAAACAACTACAAGCATCTACCAAAAAACATTCAAAGGATTTCCAAAACAACCTGCGGAATAGTCGGGGGCCACACATCATATCGATTTTTTTTTCAGTTCTTCAACCCGAAAATATCATAATCAAACTTTCGTATTGCCAGCCATCAATTGGTAACTCCATAAATGATTGTTGAATGAACAAAGAATCACACATGGAAATCAAAACAACACCACTTCCTCAAAATGTAAATTTGTATGAATGGGCAATCCTTGAAGGAAAAAATTGGTAGATAGAGCATCCAGAGAAAACTCCATGATCAAGTAGTCATCAAATATCTTTTTGCAATCAAAGACCCTTTTACAGTTGACACTTAAGTAATTTTTGAAGCACAAGTAGAAAAATTGATAGAGTACCTAAAGCCTGTCGGTCCAAAAAATTGAAGAACTGTTTTGAAGAAGTTAAGTTAAAAAATAGCTTGCAGTATAAAACCCAGTTTGAAGACACTTCAACATGAGCCAAATTTAGAATCCTCCTTCTTCTTCAAAGAATTTATTAGTCCTTTCTCATTCTCAAAGATTGTAATTCTCTCTCTCTCTCTCTCTCTCTCTCTATTCTAAAAAATGATGTAATCGATTTTTGAAACCTCTTTGGGGTGTTAGTATATTATGTCATTTTTTTCTCAAACGCAATAGCCACACTCCCCCCTTGCTCGGGATGAGCAAGGAGTTGAGGAGGGGGGAAGATGTTGTAGGATCTAGTCAGATCTGTCGACTAGACCCATTAGTTTACCAGTCAATTCCACTGCAGAAGTAGGATAGTGATGTCATTCGAACAAATAGTTAGAGTCGATTGACCAAGTAGTTAATAATTGTAACCAAAAAGTAATTGTATGACATGTATATATATGTGGTTATGTAACAGAGAGAAGAAGGTTGTTTTTATCCATATAATAAAATTCATTTGATGGTTCTCCCATTACTTGTATATGTTTCCATGTGTCTCTATGTGTGTTTATATATAATGTTGTAACATATGTTGCTCTGTGTAAGGAACTACTAGTAACTTCTCGTACTTTCCCCTAGACTGCAAAAACCAACTACATTTATTAGACTGATGAATGATGTATTACACCCACATTTAGATTAATTTATTATACTTTGTTTGGATGATATATTGGTTTATATCTCTACCTAGGAGGATCACATATCACATCTCACATAGCTGTTAGAGACTCTGAAAAAACACCAACTAATGACTAACCTCAAGAAATGTGAGTTTGCTTAGAAGTCATTGGTGTATTTGGGGTATGTGATAAGTGGAGGGGAGATCAAGATAGATCCAAAAAGATGGAGGCCATCATAAAATGGCTAGTTCTTACTAATTTCATTGAATTTAGGAGATTTGTTGGGGAATTACAATACCTATGGAAGTTCATAGCATAATTTTCATTAGTAGCTGCAACATTCCATGCCATAAAATAGTGCAGAAAGAATTTCCGGTGGGGATATAATCAACATAAATATTTCAATGAGATAAAATGAAATATTAGTGAAGCACCAGTGCTCCCATTTCCCAACTTACAGAAAAACTTCGAAGTGGAGATAGACGCAAGTGGGTATGCTATGGGAGAAATTTCGATCCAAGGAGATAAGTTGGTATGTTATTATTTTGAAATATTTCATGGGGGAGTCTTAAAATACTCTACATATGATAAGGAATTCTATGCCTTGGTTCAAGATTTTAAGAAGTGGAAGAACTATCTAATGGGAAAGGGAACCATTATCCAAACAAATCACCAACCACTGCAGTATTTGCAGGCTTAGAGTAAGCTTCAACAAACTAGACATTACAAGTGAATGGGATATTTGAAGCAGTTTCATCTAGTCATCAAGTATAAGAAGGGAAACACTAATAATTTGGAAGACATTCTTTCAAGGCCACCCACATCCAATATTACAGCTTTGGGAACTCTTATACACATGGATCCATTTACCCATGATGGATACAAAGAGGCATACACAAAACATGAGGACTTCAAGGAGGTTTTGCATCAACTACATGGTGAAACTCATGTAGAAGAAGGTGACAATAAGGTTTATTATCATTTCCAGAATGGGTTACTCTACAAGCCAGACAAGCTCTATGTTCCCAAAGAGGAAAGGTTGTAGCTTATCAGAGAGGCTCACACCTCCAAGGTTGCAAGATATTTTGGTGTTGGAAAGATAGTTGCTAACTTACAAAGGTATGCGTACTCGCCCATAATGTAAGAATATGTAGCATGGTATATTAGAGGATGCATACTTTGTTGTAACAACAAGACTAATAATGGAAAGAAATGCCTATACCAACCCTTACATGTACCTACTCAACCTTGGGAAAACATTTCCATAGATTTTGTCGGTGGTTTTCCAACAACTTGGAAGAGACATGGCCATTTATTTGTGGTATTTGATAGTTTGAACAAGATGTGCATTCTTATGCCTTGTAAAAATACCGTCAAAGAACAAGAAGCACGAAACATTTTCTTTGAACAAGTGTAGGTGCACTTTGGGATACCATGGAACATCATCTTAGATAGGGATACTAGATTTCTCAGTTCCTTTTGTACTACACTTTTGGAGAATATGGACACTAAGTTGAAGAGATATACAACATTCCATACATAGACACGTGGGTAGAAAAAAGTACTTAATAGGACTTTGGTGCAACTTTTGAGGGGTTATAATCATAAACATCTAAAAACCTGGGATGAAAATCTGATCTATTTTCAACACTCTTATAACAGAGCAATCCACACTTCTACTAGTAAGTACCCTTTTGAAACTTGCTTTGGGTATTTTTCACCTTCACCCTTGGATGTTGTATATGGATAGCAAGGAGGAGTGATACAAGACACCATGGGAGAAGCATTAAAAACATGTAAGTTTGTTTAAAATATTAGGAAGATCCATTTGCAAATACGTGTGATGCTAAATAAGTCACAAGAAAGGCAAAAGGCACGACATGATCAACACAAGACAAAAAAATCATTCAAATTGGGAGACAATGTTTGGCTACAACTGAATAAGGAAAGAATACAAGGTCTCGGTAATAAGATCAAGGATCTATGGTATGGCCCTTGATATTATGGATATTGAAGTCATTCGGATTGACAATTAGATTCGACTAACCAAGTAGTTAATAATTGTAACCAAAAAGTAATTGTATGACATGTATATATATGTGGTTATGTAACAGAGAGAAGAAGGTTGTTTTTATCTATATAATTAAGTGAATTTGATGTCTCTCCCATTAATTGTATATGTTTCAATGTGTCTCTATGTGTGCTTATATATAATGTTGTAACATATGTTTGTCTGTGTAAGGAACTACTAGTAACTTCTCGTACTTTCCCCCAGACTACAAAAACCAACTACATTTATTAGATTGATGAATGATATATTACACCAATATTTAGATTAATTTTTATAGTGTGTTTGGATGATATGTTGGTTTATATCTCTACCTAGGAGGATCACATCTCACATCTCACATAGGTGTTTGAGACTCTGAAAAAACACCAACTACTGACTAACCTCAAGAAATGTGAGTTTGCTTAAAAGTCATTGGTGTATTTGGGGCATGTGATAAGTGGAGGGGAGCTCAAGATAGATCCAAAAAAGATGGAGGCCATCATAAAATGGCTAGTTCCTACTAATTTCATTGAAGTTAGGAGATTTTTTGGGGAATTACAATACCTATGGAAGTTCATAGCATGATTTTCAGCAGTAGCTGCAACATTCCATGCCATAACAATGTACATCAAGAATTTCCAATGGGGATATAATCAACATAAATATTTCAATGAGATAAAATGAAATATCAATGAAGCACCATTTCTCACATTGCCTGACTTACATAAAACCTTCGAAGTGGAGATAGACGCAAGTGGGTATGCTATGGGAGAAATTTCAATCCAAGGAGATAAGTTGGTATGTTATTATTTTGAAATGTTTCATGGGGGAGTCTTAAAATACCCTACATATGATAAGGAATTTTATGCCTTGGTTCAAGATTTTAATAAGTGGAAGAACTATCTAATGGGAAAGGGAATCATTATCCAAACAAATCACCAGCCACTGCAGTATTTGCGGGCTTAGAGTAAGCTTCAACAAACTAGACATTACAATTGAATGGGATATTCAAAGTAGTTTCATCTATTCATCAAGTATAAGAATGGAAACACTAATAAGTTGGAAGACATGCTTTCAAGGCCACCCACATCCAATATTATAGCTTTGGGAAATCTTATGCACATGCAGGAGCCATTTACCCATGATGGATACAAAGAATCATACACAAAACATGAGGACTTCAAGGAGGTGTTTCATCAACTATATGGTGAAACTCATGTAGAAGAAGGTGACAATAAGGTTTATTATCATCTCCAGAATGGGTTACTCTACAAGCTATACACGCTCTATGTTCCTAAAGAGAAAATATTGTAGCTTATCAGAGAGGCTCACACCTCCAAGGTTGCAAGAGATTTTGGTGTTGGAAAGACAATTGCTAACTTACAAAGGTATGCGTGCTCGCCCATAATGTAATAAGATATAGAATGTTATATTAGAGGATGCATACTTTGTTGTACCAAAAATCCTAATAATGGAAATAAATTCCTATACCAACCCTTACATGTACCTATTCAACCTTGGGAAAGCATTTCCATGGATTTTGTCAGTGATTTTCATACAACTTGGAAGAGACATGACTATTTATTTGTGGTATTTGATAGTTTGAACAAGATGTGCATTCTTATGCCTTATAAAAAAACCATCAAAGAACAAGAAGCACGAAACATGTTCTTTGAACAAGTGTAGGTGCACTTTGAGATACCATGGAACATCATCTCAGATAGGGATACTAGATTTCTCAGTTCCTTTTGTACTACACATTTGGAGAATATGGACACTAAATTGAAGAGATATACAACATTCCATACACAAACACATGGGTAGAAAAAATTAGTTAATAGGACTTTGGTGCAAATTTTGAGGGGTTATAATCATAAGCATCTAAAAACCTAGGATAAAAATCTGATCTATATTCAATGCTCTTATAACAGAGCAATCCAAACTTCTACTAGTAAGTACCCTTTTGAAACTTGCTTTGGGTATTTTTCACCTTCACCCTTGGATGTTGTATATGGATAGCAAAGAGGAGTGAGAGAAGACACCATGGGAGAAGCATTAAACGCATATAAGTTTGTTTAAAATATTAGGAAGATCCATTTGCAAATACATGTGATGTTAAAGAAGTTACAAGAAAGGCAAAAGGCACGACATGATCAACACAGGACATAAAAATCATTCAAATTGGGAGACAAATTTTTGCTACAGTTGAATAAGGAAATAATACAAGGTCTAGGTAATAAGATCAATGCTTTATGGTATGACCCTTTTAAGGTATTGAAGAAGGTGGGTGACAACACCTAGATACTCAATATATCCCTATACATGCACATTTACTCAGTCGTGAATGTGGGGAATCTGAAAGTCTATGAGACTTCTATGTTAAATTAATAAACTGAGCAGTGGGTCCTACCTAACATAAATGACTTAGCATAATAATCTCAAGCATAGTTGGTAGAAGATACATTTTTGCAAAGGAGTTCCAAAACTACAATATGGAGGTAGCATGACCTTTAACAGATTGGGTTGTGTTGACGTGGGAAAAAATCCCTTAAATAGATAGGGGCACTCCTCGATATTGTTATCCCCATTTTGTGGATAACTATGGAGATGATGTCTCGAGGCCCTCGGGTTGCAAATATGGAGTGTCGAGAGACTACATGACTAGTAGTACCCTTTGCACAGATGGGAAACCCACTCACCACCACATATGGTTACATTTTTACACATGGAATCCACCACATCAGTTGACTTATGGAAGGCAGTGAGCCTTGCTCCATGAGGTACAAGTCAATATTATGGTGAGCATCATTTAAATATTTAAGCCATTTGATTATGTCGTATCTTATATTTCTCTAGATTTCATGATATATGCTTGGAAATTATGCCTTTTTCCTTGCTTCACCTTGGTGATTGACACTGTTCCTTAGTAAGTGGTCTTCCTTGGGAATGGGTTTGCTACTAGGAACTCCCTTAATGAGATAGTGTATTGTTCCCGACCATACTTACCAATTTCCATCATTATTCCCCTCCATTTCCTTATCTATTGGGATTTTAGGGTGTGTTGACCCAAGAAGGGGTTGTCCCTCATTCTATGGGAAGAAGGGGCTGAAGGCCCAGAGGGGTTGATGTTGGGTAAAATATAAAAGCCTTGAATAAACCTTGCATATGATTTTCCCATGGATCACACAAGAAAGAAATGGAACACTTATCTTTAAGTAAAAGGGGACCCATAATATAATCAATAATTCTTAAAAGGTTAGTTGAAGGATGGGAGGTCTCATCACGAGCCAACCTATCACATCCATGAATATCTAGCGGTATGAAATTACCATCTTCTGGTCACCAAACCAAGGTAATGGATCTCAGTTGCATGTATGAGAGAAAGGGGGTCTCATCACAAGCCAACCTTCTCATTTCCACTAGGTGTTTGTAGGTGACATTGCCATCATTTGGTCACCATGCCAGGGCAATTACCTTCAATCTCTCCTTATGCTATTATGAAAGAAAATACAAAGAAAGAAAGATAAAAGGCAATTGATGGGCTTGGAAAAAGTGTATTGTGGATGAAGGTACCACACACCTTCTACAAAGGCACCCATGAATGAGACACTACGCCCCCTTGTATATCATGAGACCTATGCCCATGGAGTCTTGACCCAAACCACTTCATCCACCTTACATGGCTTAAAGAGGGATTTCTTGGAAACTCTCCTTGACCTAGGGAAATATATACCCAATAGGACACCTCATCAACCCTCCCATATTCAAACTTGACAAGTCGTATAGTGTTAAGAACCAAATATCAATATAGCATAGAAAAACCTCAGAAAAAGTACTCAACGCCTTGAAAAAGAGATAATTTCATATAATAAGCCTCTTCGAGGGGGCAACCTCCTTTTACCCCACTTAAATGTTCAAGTACAAG
>ML783987.1:817313-830898 GCA_009831015.1 Picea engelmannii
AACCTCCTTTTACCCCACTTAAATGTTCAAGTACAAGATGATTCAAAATGAAAATGTCTCCTTGGTATATATAGGAGACTAGGAGGTATAATTACAACTAATGGCCTAAAGCCGACATAAATGAAATAACATTACTAATATAACATGCTCCAATTAAGGGGTAATGAGCCAATATTAGGGCTTAACATATAGTGTCTTTGAGCAGTTAAATGTTTGATACAGTGATCTTTGATGCACATGCTTAGATGGATTATTTATTGATTGGATTCACTTATCATGATGTTATGACTTGAGATCCTTGGAGGGTATGCTCATTTGTCTTTGCAGGACCTATCTGGTGGACAATTTTGGGAGAACAAGCCTAGCTTGGGCTTCCATGGGGCTACAAGCCCACAGGTTGGATGCCAAGGGACCCCATGCCAGATTAGAAATATGAAACTTGGAATGCCTTAAAGATGATTTGGATGACATAACCTAGCCCCCACATGCCAAATGTTTTTCATAGGAGAGGAAAAATGTCTCTTTTTTAGGCATGACGTCACTTAGGGGGTTAGGGTTTGGTGGTGTGGTTGATGCATTGGAACTTGGAAGTTTCGAGGAGAAGTGGGCTTTGACCATGAAGGAAGTAACTTGGATACTTTACATGTGTCTTTGGAAAGCCTAGACATCCTCCTCCTACACCAACGACTTGCTCCTAATGCCAAAACGTCCCCTAAAGGGGCAACGTCATTCTAAAATTAGGGTTTTCTTATGTGAAAAAGTGAATTTTAAATGAATTACTTTGTAAAGGGGGAAATATTAGGGTTTCTTACCCCTAACATTGTGTTTTAACCTTTAATTTATGGACAAGTCACCTTGGTGACATTTGTATAAATAAGAGATCATAAGATCTCATTTTAATATAAATCTCCATCATTGTGAAAGGACTTGGTCTGAAATTTTCGCTATACCTGGCTCTTTTATCTCTTGTGCACTTGTTTATGGTTATATTTATGAATGGTTGATGGAGGAGGTCTAGCACTAGCTTTGGATGATGTTTTCTAGCTCTTATGGTGGATTATCTTGGCATTTCTCTTGATCTTGGTATGGACTTTTACTAATGCTATCATTTTTTCAAGTCAAGTATTGATATGCTAGGATATAGGTGGGAAGTATAATGGCATACACCCCCACCATAGCCTTCATCATTTTATGCTTCATCTCATTGATTTCACTAGGGTTTGCTAAGAGAAGTATAATGGCATACACCCTCTTATCTTAAACCCTAGCTATAGAAACTTGCCTTGGGAAGTAAAAGGGCTTACACCCCCAAGGAGGTAGATTTTCTAGATCTTGTTTATTTGACACCATTAACCCAATAGTAAAGGCACTAGTCATACTTTTTTGCATTGGAGATATAAAATCATTTCCTTGGGAAACATAATTTTTGATCTTTTGAAAGTTTTCTTGCTTGAAGTTGATTTGCCTCGTTGAGATGAGTATTCCCTCACTAGGGCGTCCTCTCTCTCCCGATACTGTAATTTGTGTTACAAAATTTAACCTAAATCCATTAGGGCTGCATAACCCTAGCTACTAACACCCTCATAACTCCTAATCTAACCCTAAAATAACTCCTAAATTTTTCTCACTTACTCTACTAACTAGGGTGCATCTTTTGGGCTAGTTCTTGGCAATTTTTGGTGGTTGATTTTTCTGTTGCATGCCTTTGAATGCTACAGCCATAAGGCTGCATTTTTTCTGCAGAAAACACATTTTTACAACAACCATCTTCTCTAGCTTTTTAAGTGCCATCTTTTAGCCTATATTCATTGCTAATCTTGATGTTGATTTACTTAACTAGTTTAAATATTTGTATGTTGATTTAGATGTTTTATTTGCAGATATAAATTGTCATTTACTGCTGCAAATTAGGGACAACAAGATTAAATTTCTGATCCAACTAACATATATCATTGCAAAGTGTCTTTTCTTGTGTCTTGGGCAGGTACAATCATCCAGAGGAGTACTATACCTATAGGGAAACAACTACTTGACTTACAAGACATATTTTCCCACCTTTCACTCCACTTAGACTTGAACTCTAGGGGTTTCACTTCCTTTTCTTTCCATCCCCATCTCAATCCCCATAGGGTCACCGAGATTGCCTACCTTGAGTGACCTAGTCACCCTTAAAGTGTAGGACCTACATCGAGGTGACATTGGGTGTAGGATTACCAAGTTGTAGCACTTTCTTTGTGGTTGGGTCGGGCTTTGCCCAACCTACAATTTGCGCTATAACGGGTATGAGGTCCCAATTAGACTATGCACCATTTGGATCAGGAGACCCATATGGATTCTATCTTGACTTCCATTACTGGTTTGGGGGGTGAATGAATGGTTTGAATGCAAGGGGGTATTCAAAATGCAGACTAAACTATTTGCAGAAATGTAATCTATTCTACCCTATATCCAACTCCAACTTATTGACTGAAGTTGATTCCAAAACTCAATTGCTTATCCATGCTAGTCCAGATTTTTGAGTTAAAACGTTATTATCATTGAGTCTTCTCCATTTGACCACCTAAAACTCAATTACCCGTGACATATAAACTAATGGGTATTGGGATTACCTTCAATTCAATCTGAAGGTGACTTCTAGTGCTAACATTTATGGCATCGTTGTCGGGGAACGAATTGAAGACATTTCCCTTGGATAGAGCAACAAAGAGCTTCTGATTATGAGGGTGCATTAAACATTAGAACCTTTGAATATTGCAGCTTGCACCTGGCGACTCCACTGTTTCCACTCCACTATTTCAGTTGTGGCTACCTCTAGCACACTTGAAGCTGAATCAGAGAAGCTTTCTTGAGAAGGATTTTAGCAGCTGCTTTCTTAGCTGGGAAAGTTCCCTGGGAGAACAACCACGATTAGATCTGGTCTTTGATGGTGAACAAAGACCAAATGCATTCAAGATGCATATCATTCAGCTGGAGAATCCATGTTTAAAGAATTGATCGGTGACTCCACTGGTCTGAAATGCAAAAAATCTTGGCTCAAAGGTTTTCTCCTTTTAATTTCTCCTCTATTCCCAGTTTTCCAAATGTTGTCCATGCTATAAATGAATGGGGTGATTATCTTCCAAGATTCAGAGGAAGTAAGCATGATCATCCTGGTGAACACTTGTTTAATTTTCATATATGCATGCTTGAGCACAATTTTATTTACGAGGATGTCCTGATCAAGATGTTCAGATTTTCTTTGGAGGAAGATGTTCGTGAATGGTGCCAATATCTCCCTGCTACTAGTATCCATTATTTGAAGGATTTTCACGATGCTTTTAATTTATATTACAAAGAAATTTTCATGTCTCATCTTATATTGGATGATTGTTGTAAGAATTTTGCATCCCACATCGAGAAAATGATTGAGTCTTCCTCCTGTGATGAGTTTGGTGAAGCTCTGAGTGAAAGAGTTAGCACCGAGGATATTTATGTTCACGAGACAGATGTTTTGACCAGCCCTGCTTATGATGAAGAAGGTCTTCCAGGTATGATTGATAATAGCGTTGATGATTACATAATAATGGATGTATCATATTCTACCCCTTATACACCTGCTGTCTCAGATTTAAAAGAAGATATGGTTGTGGAGGAGGATTCTTCTATTTTCCTTGAAGAGGTTTCCCATGATATATTTTCACCTAGGATTGAAGAGAAAAATCATTTGTATGAATAGCCGGAAGCAACAGTTATTGTTTTCCCTGAAATGGATATTCTTAACAATTATATTCTTGATGGAATTATTGTTTTAGAGGTTGATCATAGATATGAAGGGCAACCCATTTTTTATGAATATTCTAGTGATGATGAGCAGTAAGATTATCCCACATTTGATCACTATGAAGACACTAAGAAACATAATAAAGAGGAGGAGCCATCCATTGATATACATGAGGATATTTCTTTCCATCAGCTAGCAGATGCTATCAGAGCAGACAAAGAAGAAGTGGATTAGCAACCTACATCAACCCTTCACTTACCTGTGCTTACCAGAGACATCCAACCATATTTGAGCAACTTTGAAGCAGAGCAGGCTTTATGTTACCAATTTTCTGGGTTTCCTCATTTATTCCATAGACCTGTAAGGGAGTACATGGAGTTGCATTTCCTCCATTTATTGAAGCCTCCCAGATTTATCTTGACCTTAGCACTAGGAGGAGGGATGAAATATGTAATCGTTTTGCTGTCACAATTGCATCATCTGTTATCGATCACTGACAGAGTCAACGCGTTTCCAATTAGGAAGTTTCTTGATTGGCTCTGGTGGAAATTCACTTTCACCTAGCACCTTGTAAAAAATCAGTTAGTCTAGGGATGTACATAAATAATCTCCTTTGGAGCCCATGTGTGTTTTCTTTCGTTTTTAGGATAGTGTGCTTGGCGACCTGTAGTCCTCAACGAAATGTTTTGAGCTCGACTCCATAACCCAACAAATAAGGCATTGGAAATTCTTGTTCTTGGTAGCTCGCAAGGAGCATGCCAGCCCCTGTGGAGCCAAATGTTATCACATGAACTTTTAAGAGCCCTATGGGTGTGTGGTTTCTACCTAAGACTGTAATTTTCCCCCGTCTCTCTCCTTTTCGTAGACCAAGTCTTAAGATTTTTCCCCTTCGTCTTGTAAAATAATTTTTTGTTTGCCCCCCTCTGTGTTTAAAGAGCCCTGATCTCCCTATTTTCCCAGCCCACAGCCAGTTTTCCAAATCCTTGATCACGTCGGCCACAACCACAGACACAAAGCACAACTTTCCCAACAGTCCATTTCGGGCTTGAAGCACAAGCGGTAGGAAAGTTTATCTTTCAACGATGAAGATCCAATCAGTTAGTTCATATCAACATCTCATGGGCATTGGGGAGTCCAAAAATCATGCAAAGTATAGTGCTAGAGCACAAAGCCCCAAGGTGAGCATGAGTCATTGATCTTGAAGGGAACACGTGGCGTCTGTTCCAAGTGTTCGGGGAAATAAGATTCAAGAGTTTTGAAGTGGGAAGTGTGTAAAAATTCTGAAGGGCTGAAGCTCAAAGTCCCGAAGTTAATTTGGACCACCCATTAGTAGGGACACATGGCAGCCCATCTCTCACTTCGAGAATTTTCCTCCGGGAAATTCCTCATGTTTTCAAATTCAAAAGTGGCTGAAGCTCCCGAAGTCTCGGAGACCTAAAGTGGATATTGACCGTCGATTTGAAGAGGGAAGATCTAATCCATCGATCTAAAGTGCCAGAGATGGGCCGTTGATTAGGAAGCCTCATCTCAGATCACAAGATCAATGGTCATGCTCCATTGCGGGGTCGAAAGGTGCACACGTTTTAAAATTTCAAGGCTGGGCCACAATTGAAACCGTGGTTTGGAAAAATTAATACGTGGAAAAAGTTGGTGGATTACGGGCTCAAAATCGGTGTGAACCCAAACCACCTTTGATTGGCCTCTATATCACACGTTTATATGGTGTCCTATCCAAGAGCAGCATGTGGCCGCCCCCTTGGAATTAAGCTATGTTTCAATCCCGATGCTGGTTGTTAATGAGAGTGAGAGAGGTGGTTGAAAACTCATCTCACCACATAAATGGAAAGCATGTTGAGAATGACCGTGAGTGCAGATTGTCAATCCAAAGCTTCCTTCTGCATGGATTTTTTTGCAAAGCACATAACTGAGGCGAGCTCGTGTCTGACATGAGAAGGCATGCACAATCTAATAGAGTAGGCATTGACTGAAAACTTTGAATGCAGTGGTCCGGTCACGCTCCTGGTAGTTGCAACATTTTAGTATATATAGGCAATTTTGATATTTTGTTAAGGTCAAATGGTTGAGCTAGGCTCCCTGCTATTGTAATATTTTTATGAAGAACATTGGTTCTTTGGTTATGTATTTGTTTTTGAGACATCTTGGTTAATCTAAGTCATCTTTATTGCTCCATCTTATTTTCCTCTGATACTGAGAGAGTTCATGAATGACTATGAATTGTTGTAACTGTATTATGATGAATTCTTGATTATAGTGTTGTTATAATTTCTTTCAGTTTCCTTGAAATTTGAATCCAAGAGGATCTTGTGTTTGAGTTTTTCTTCCTTAGGCTGCTTGAAGACCCGATGTTCAGGGAAAACCTCTACACTCTCCTCACCAAAGTCTTCCCTCTATTCACCCTTACTCCAACTTACTGATTAAAGTTGATTCAAGACATCACTTTCTTATGCATGCTAGTCCATATTTCTGAGTTAAAACATTATTATCATTGAGTATTCTCCATTTGACCACCTAAAACTCAATTACCCGTGACATATAAACTGATGGGTACTAGGCTTACCTTCAATGAAATCTGAAGGTGACTTCTAGTGCTAACATTTTTGGCGTCGTTGCTGGGGAACGAATTGAAGACATTTTCCTGGGATATAACGACAAAGAGCTTTTGATTCTGAGGGTGCATAAGATATCGGAACCATTGAAGATTTCATCTTGCACCTGGAAACTCCACTATTTCCACTCCACTATTTCAGTTGTGGCTACCTCTAGCACACCTGAAGTTGACCCAGAGAATCTTTCTCGAGAAGTCTTTTAGAAGCTGCTTTCTCATCTTGGAAATTTCCCTAGGAGAACGATCACGATAAGATCTTGTCTTTGATGGTGAAAAAAGACCAGACACATTAAGGCTGCATATCATTCACCCGACGACTCCATGTTTAAATAATCGATCGGTGACTCCACTGGTTTGAAATGGAAAAAATCTTGGCTCAGAGTTTTTCTCCTTTTAATTTCTCCTCTGTTCCTGGTTTTCCAAATGGTCCCTGCTATAAATGAATGGGGTGATTATCTTCCAAGATTTAGAGGAAACAAGCATGATCATCCTAGTGAACACTTGTTTAATTTTCATATATGCATGCTTGAGCACAATTTTGTTCACGAGGATGTCTTTTCATCTTCTGCTTTCAACTATTTTGATAGGTGTTATAATGAGTACACAAAATGTGTAGCGGTAACAAAAAAACAAAATAGAAGGTGTTAATGAATAGTTTGAAATTGGTTGTTAAGTCCTCTTCACTTGTTCTTTTCCTTTTGGTAGGCTTCCTAGACTTCATGCTACCCTAAAATGGAGATGATTCTGTGAAATAATAGCGACTCTAGAGAAACATTGTGAGTTGTTGAATTTTGTGAGAGGATTTTCATGTCTCTTTCCAAATTGACCATGAAATCTTGGATCATATTTTGTATCCTACCTGGCTTCATGAGATGGTCATCCATTAGGTCTACTTTCACCCCGGTTGCAACCCTGTAATATTTTGCGTCTGCTTCATATTTAGCTCAACCTATGAAAATATCTTCTCATTGGTCTTCATCTTTCCTAGTTCTTCGATTTGGATAACATGTCCTTTGTGTGCTAAGATGTGTTCCACCTTGTGAAGTTGTGCACAAATCAATAGTGAATTCTTTAAGTCCTTTTCCAATTTATCACTATCAACAAAGTTACCGACTTAATGAGAACTGTGACCCCAAAACGAGAACGCTAGCCCTTAAAACCCATATTTTTGCATAAAAAACATGAAAATCAACCCTTAAATCAAAAAGTGGTGCTACGCGTATCACCATTTTTCTAACTTGGTTACACAGGGGTAGACCCAAGGTTCAATGCTACAACAACGCACTAAAAAAACCCTAACTATCGACCCTTTCGACAACACCTGCGAAGCAGATGAAGTCTCACCTGAG
Source organism: Picea engelmannii (assembly GCA_009831015.1). Lineage (NCBI taxonomy): Eukaryota > Viridiplantae > Streptophyta > Pinopsida > Pinales > Pinaceae > Picea > Picea engelmannii. The sequence goes on from ML783987.1 coordinate 825,049, forward strand.
GTAGAGGCAGGGGTGGTTGCAGGACTCAAATGCCTGCAACCTTAGCTAGGACATAGATCTGTGATTCTAACACTTAACGAAGCACTCAACAGTTAACATTCATCAATATCTAGTTTGACTTACAACACAGATAAACCCTAATTATAGAGCATCATAGTATTCAACCAGATCTAGCATCTAGTAACACTTAGCACGACGAAACAGATCAGATCTAGCAGATTCAAGCACTAAGCACATGTTCATGAGCCAGATCTAACATCCATCCATATTAATAAGCACTAAGCATTAACATATCATTCATCTATATTAAATCACTAAGCAATTAAACACATAAGCACATCAATACATCACACAAAGCATAGCAACACAACATGTATGTGGTTCACCCCCACCCTAGGGCTACGCCCACCAACTCTTCTCTTCTTTATTATCTTTAGTCAAGATTCTTATAGGCACATAGCATCCAAGTTCTACTCCATAGAAGACAGGAGATCTGTGCGCACTCCGCCAGATCCTCCTTCTTCTAGATAGGGTATAGCACAACACCTTGACACAGTCTCTTACAGATACTTGCACTAGCCTTGCAAGCCTCACATAGTATGCACAAAGCACTTACAACTCTGATCACATAGGTCCATCTCTAGCACTTAGAACATAGGCCTTCTCTTTCCTTTAGCACCTAACATCATGCCACTTACTTACATCGCCTAGCTTTCTATTTATACATTACAAAAATGACCTAGACATGGGTAAACCCATGGGCCGACATCCCATGCCCATTACATAATCCCAAATACAAAAAAGGGCCCTAAAAGGGGTCGAGATCTTGCGATCTCCGCTTCGTCTTGCGCTCCACCTTCGATAGCCTGTCAAAGTCCCAAAATAGGTCAAGCATGAACAAGAATCCTCAATCACATGGTCAAGGGCCAACAAGCCCCCAACACTCACCTGTGACTCGTCCCGAGTCACTCTGATCTGACTAGTTCTGCTTCAAAATCCTTGAGCTTGGCTTGATTTGCTTGAACTTGTTTATGTGCCATGACCTCTTTTTCAATGAACTCTTGTATGACTGCTTCGTTGACATGTCCCTCTAGGTGTTGTTCAGTTGCGGTGATGACTTGCTTCAATTCTTCTCCTCGACCTTCGATCTCTGTGAACAATTAGTAAGCCTCATCCTATACAGGTTGGAGCCTCTATGTTACTTCCATAACTTTTCTCTAAATAGTGTGGATCTACTGTTGGGTAGTGCGCTTCTCTTGGGATCACTTCATTCATTCCAAAGATGACAGGGGCTTCAACTGTGTCTGTATTGTCTCTCCTTGCTACTTTTCTTCTTTGCTTCCTGTAGTTGTGAGTCCAGTGCTTTCAATTCTGGATTCTCAGTGAGTCACTCATATGTCTGGGCACTACGATCACTCAATTGGTTGCATTCCGTGGTAAGTAATTTTATTCTTTCAACTATGCTTCGAGCAGTTTCTTCTCTTTGATCCCTTACATCCTGCGGGTCAGGTCCTTGCATACTTAACCCTGTGATGCTATGGATTAACATCGGATCGACCATGATACGATGGTCTAGCCATAAGTAGCCGCCATGGTAACATGAAATCAATAACTTGACACAGGTGTTGACTTCATGGTGCCTTCCAAAGTGTAGGATTTTCATTACGTTTAATAGGGTGGACTGCGCGAGGTTCATCGTCCATGACTGGGGGATTATCTTTGAGTTCTTCCTTTTCGTCCTGGTCAGGTATTTATACGGGGCGAGCATACTATAGTTCTTGCGATATTCGAGGTTGAAGTCACTGAACTTCAATGTTGTGATCTTGTCTAGCTGTGCGCGAACTGTGTGTATCCCCTTCGGGAGGTACGTAGTAACCATGGAGTACTCGAAGTCTCTTGGCACACTATCTCGACTCATTGCGCCGACCAGAGGTGGGATGTATTCGGGCAATATGGATGGGATCCGCTTTGCATTGGATAGGTCATCTCTGTGTTTTTTTCTCTTCTTTGCTGATGGTCGGGATGGTCCAACTCCGTGAGAATTCGATGGAGAGGCTTGCACTCCTCTCGTCGATGATGCTTGTACACCCATAGACATCACTCGTTCAGACATGAATCTCTCAGTCATGAGGTCGATGAGTAATTCCTTCATAGATTCTTCGAGTGTGCTAAGTTCTTCGGACATACATACTCGTGGTTGGATATCCCGTGTTCGAATAGTAATTGCTCAATGCAACGGGATAGATGGAAATAGCATGATGATCACTATGTAGAATCAACTATTCTGTAGGCTTAGCTAGTCATGGTTGGAAAAATTGTTCTCGTTGCGTGGCGCGACAGGATAAATAGATAACTTAGTAACATATCCCTTGTAATGATTGAGAAGCCTTCATTAACGTAGTTTTGTCCATTATGGCGCGGTCCCAACGGTTTGGTGGTGAACTTTCTGACCATAAATGCCTTTCTACCCATTCGGGTCATCAGGAAAACGATTATACTATTCCCAATGGCTATATTTCTTCGTTATGGCGAAGTGCCATGTGACGCAGTTCTGATATCCCAACGAAGTTCCAATTTTGCAAGTTTTCCTTTTGCGAAGTTCCCTCTGAAACCTTCTGTAACTTTTCGATCTTAGCTCTCTTCTTACTTAGTTTTCTAGCCTTCTTTCCAGTGATATTCGTCTCGAAATTCCTTTTTCCATTTTGATTCTTATCTTTTTTCGGCAGAGTAACTTCGCACTGTTGAGATTCCTTCCTAGACTTTAGGGGTAATACTTCATCGATATCTGGAATAGGTACTTCAGTGTTCTGTAGGTCTTCTAGTGTTATTCCCACTTCGACATCCAAGTCTCTGGTTTTAAATAGCTTTGCTCGGTTCTCTTGTTCTTCAATCAAGTGTGAGATCCTCCAAGTCATGAAATATTTCAACTCTTGCTTCTTTTGTTCTAAGACTTATTCTTCTTTCCTTCTGGCCTGATTTCCTTCAATCCAAGGTTTTCCTAGTAACATAGCAAATGGAGCGTTGTTCTCAATAAATTTAATAACTTCAAATTCTTCCTCTGTCGAAGTTCCATGAGCACTCATAGATATCTGGGTAAGTCTTTCACATAGGGTTATCAAATTTCCTTTGAATAATCCTATTCCTCCTAATGAAGGAATCATAGGAATCTCACCTAAAAGTTTCCAAGTTATTTCTGTCATGATATTCACCTGTGTTTCCTCATCCAGAACACAATCAATGTCGAAGTCTCCTATTCTTGTTTCAATGCACTCTTTTTCTTTGAAGATATCTGCTAAGCTGATATGTCGGTGGTCATTCAAGGTTTCTTTCATATGTAGCAATACTTTTTCTAATTCTTTCTGGGGTTCTGTCATAATCTCAGTTGCTTGATCTTGCTCATGGTCTTCTTGTCTCATATTCATCCTTTCAACCTTAGAAATCATTCTAGGGCAACCAATACTTCATGGTCCATAGCTTTGCAATAGAGGCAACTAGGTTTTCTACCAGGGCATTCCTTATCCAGATGTCCCAGTCTTCTGCAAATGTAACAAAGGGTTAATCCTCTCTTTATCTTAAATGATCCCCATCCTTTCCTATACTGTGCGCTAGGATCATGGTAGTTAACCTGCAAAATATTATTTCTAGGATCTTTCATCCATTTGTTAGTCCAAACATTCTCTCTATGCATAAGTATAACATATCTTTTACTATTCTTATCAGATCTACTCATGTCAAATCTTCTTTCTTCTATCAGTGCCCTAGTTTTCAAGCTAGTACAAATCTTATCAAACATACCTAGATCCATACTTTAGAAACAAAAAAATTCTACTAATCTTATCTTCAGCAGAGAACAAAACTTCCAGATCTAAAACTTTTCACTATCCTTACCTCTATCAAAACACAAAGTGTTCAGATCTTACCTCTTTTCTTCATATCAGACTTCTTTTCTTAGCACAAAGCTTCACAGATCGAGTAGAATATTGTGCACTAGAGTGACAGATCTATGCACAGAGATTTCACAATTTCAGGTTAGATCTTCACACAAAGATTCTTCTTCCTCGGTTCCCAACAATCATAGTTTTAGGTCCTGACAACGGAACCATTTGTTGGCACAGGGGAAGACCCAGGGTTCATTGCTACAACAACGCACCAACAAAACCCTAACTACCGACCCTTTTGGAAACACTTGCGAAGCATATGAAGTCTCACCCGAGGTAGAGGCAGGGGTGGTTGCAGGACTTAGATGTCTGCAACCTTAGTTGGGACACATATATGTGATTCTAATACTTAACAAAACACTCAACAGTTAACATTCATTAATATCCAGTTTGAGTTACAACACAAATAAACCCTAATTACAGAGCATCGCAATATTCAACCAGATCTAGCATCTAGTAGCACTTAGCACGATGAAACATATCAGATTTAGTATATTCAAGCACTAAGCACATGTTCATAAGCCAGATCTAACATCCATCCATATTATTAAGCACTAAGCATCAACGAATCATTCATCCATATTAAAGCACTAAGCAAGTAAACACATAAGCACATCAATACATCACACAAAGCATAGCAACACAACATGTACATGGTTCACCACCACCCTGGGGCTACACCCACCAAATCTTCTCTGCAAAAAACGAATAATACAAAATATGAAAAAAAAAAACCAAAAAACTACTGCAAAACAACTAAAAAATAAACAAACACTACTTCTTGTGCATTGAAACTCAATTATTAGTTTAGTCGGTGTATTCATGTAGGCTAGCTGACGAAAGTGCCGATGTCGGATACAATAAAAATTAAAACTTATATTAAAAAACATTTAAAAAATTTATATGATGATGATGATGATGATGATGATGATGATTAACATCCACTAAGACCGAATTGGTCTATCAGACCTTAAGAGGGTAAGTGATTACTTTTGATTCTTTAGAAAAAAAATTCTGTGCTCGAAAAGCATTAAGAGAAGCTTTCCAAGATCACCATACTTTTGTTGAGTTAAGAGGTTAGGAAGGTTGGTAGTGTGATAAATATTTTGAGAATGAGATTTAATATGTGTATAGGCTAGACAATCTAAGAGAAAGTGCTTTTCATCTTCAACCTTCTTAGTGTCACAAAGGTGACACACTCTTTCATCCCATGGCGTTTTAGGAATTGACCAACGCCCAGTTTCACTATGGAGCTCGTGAGAAGTTGTTCTTATCTTAGCAATGCTTATTTTTTTCTTTACACTTGACAAAACAGATAGATAATTTCGATCTTCTAGATTAGGGTTGATTACATCTTTATAATACCTTAATTTTCTTTTTTCCTCTAGCTCTTTATCACACCACATTTTTTCCTTAAATTTTGATTTGACGTTTTTTTTAATAGTATCTTTATTCTGCAAAATGGTTTCTTCCATGATTCCCCAATAGTTTTGCTAAGACCGGGCATCTTTATGCCATCCTTTCTTGAGTCGATGGTGGTTATGAATTGATTTTGAAGCAATTTTAGGTAGCCTCTTATCTTCCATGTTGTTTAACTTGTTCTTATACATTAGGTATCTAGTCATAGCCATTCTCTCAATGGGGGAGAGGCTTGTTTCTAAGAGGAGGATGGGATAGGGCGTATTTCCTTTAATTTTGAGATTATAGGTTATAAAATTCTTTTGTATTTGCTCTATCTTTATCCAGGATTCACGAGAGATAATACAACCCCAAAATTCACATCCATAAAGAATAACAGGTGTAACAAGAGTCTCAAAGAGGATTTTCTTCTTATCCCAACTCCAAAGATCAGTTGATTTACAATTGTTTTCAAGCCCATAATAAGATTTCCATCCCCCAATAATCATTTTGT
>ML783987.1:859137-884204 GCA_009831015.1 Picea engelmannii
TACTCCAAGAATTGAAGAATTGCAGAAATTGAAGAAGTCTCAGGAAGCATTATTAGGTTCTATGTGATGATTGGTTGATGGTGATGATTTAATGTAAAGTTTTATTATCTCTCATATATTCTTGGGTGGAAGGAAGGGGAAAGTATGGAGAGTTCAACTCTCTCTTGATATTGGAGTATTGTATCTTCCTCTTGGAGGTTTATCCCTCCCTTTACATTTGGAAGCTGTAGCTACCTTTGGAAGTCATTACTTCCCTTGAACAATAACTATTGATTATTTCTCATATATTGTGCATGGTGTATTGTGGTGTATTGGTGTAACTCTTATACTATTGTTCATTGGTCATTGGATATAATTGAATGGTTTAAGTATAAGTTGAAAAATGTTTTAAATTGTACTTGATACTGATTCACCCCCCTCTCAGTATCAACAGATATCTCGTGTTATTTTATTTTATTTTAACTTAAACCAATCGTCACAATATCGACGATAGTTCGTCGGAAGCCAATTTTTATTTTGAACAACCGTGGCGATAGGGATGAAAGTTTGTCGCAATTTTCCACGATTTTTCGTCGCACATACAACATCTACGTCGTAAGTTTGGTTTTGGCATAAAGTTTCATCGCTATTGCCACAAATTTTCATCGCCATTTGCCACGGTTTTTCGTTGCACATACAATATATACATCGTAAGTTTTTGTCTTGGAATAAACTTTTGTCGGAATTGCGACGAAGTTGCGTCGTAATTGCCATGGTTGTGCCTCGTAATTGCGACAAAATTTCGTCATAATTTCGACGATTAATTGGGTTAACCCATTTTGATGGTGATGACATGTGGAGAGATAATTTCATCGATGTTTCCACGAACACTTGGATCGTGGATATAACGACGAAATTAAAGAGATGAAAAAAAGTCTCGGATTTCATGGAAATTGCGATGAATAAGTGTGGCAATATCAACGAAAAACCATCGCAAATTTGGTCATATGTAGTAGTGATATTCATCATTGTCTCATGAAGTTTTGTCCTAACTTTCTCAACCCACAATCTAAACTCTTTAATACTTTCCTTGTCCCTTTTGTTGTGCTTGACCTCTTCCTCCAAATCCCTGATCCATTAGTCCTTTTCTTCGTTCTCACGTACTAAGTCCTTAATCTTCTACTTTGATTCCAATGTGAAGGCGATGCCCACTAAAGTAATTGAAAGTGGATCATTCCTGACATTTTCCATCATAGTGGTTTTCGTAGTTATTGAGAGTGGAGCCTTCCCAATCAGCCTTCCCAATCACTATAAGCTTTCTAGTTTTCTATAGTACTATCTTACCAAAGGTTTTATCAAATATGAAGGTGTTTATATTGGCAAAATTGTGAGCCTTAGAGGGCATGAAAATTCCCATCCTTAGCTCACCAAATGGAAAGTGTTCTACCGTGAGTAAAATTTCTATTGACAACCCTGGAATGTCTGTGTCCATGGGGAATGCATCGTTGTTTATTTCTTCTTCATATTTATTCATTCATTTCTCTGTTGTCATCACTACTGATTTTGTCATTGTTGTTGTTGCTACCTCTACAACTGATTTTTATTTTGTGACTGCCTTCATTATTGCCTCTACTTTAGTTGTTGCTTCTGCTTCAATTGTTTCCACTTCTCATTTATTTCACTCAGTTTATTCCTCCTTTTTCTTTATTATTTTATCGTTCTTTATTTTTTCTTGCAACATCTTTGGCTGCTTCTTCTTCTTCAGCCTCCTTCCATTTCCATTGTTCATCCTCCTCTTCTTTTATTTTCTTACTCTCTTCTGATTCAACAACTTCTGTTGCTTTCCTTTTCCTCTCATCTTCGGTTACTGTAACTACTGTTGCTTCAAATGTTGATGTTGTTTTTTTTTCCACTATCGCTACCTCTTCCTCAACCTTATTTTGGGCTTCTCAAACTCATTTTTAATCTGCTATTTTGCACAAAGGATTTCCCTTCCTTTTGAATATTACAACATGGTATGTCCTCGTGCAGTGGTGGATATTCTCCTCTTCCTAGACGTCGGTTATATAGTCGCACCTATACTTGCAGTTGATGTAGTGATCTATGACAACGTCTAGGGGATTGTGCCTCTGGAATATATCTTCCCTAAAGTGGAAAGATGCCAAAGTGTTCACCTCATCCTACATCTCCTTGACATATTCAAATGAATCAGACTCAACCCAAAGAGGGAGAGGAGGCCAGATAACCTTCTTATCTTTGTACAATGTTGCACTAACCCCATGCATGTTGGTCTGGTAGGCAATATCCTGTAGCACCAACCTATCTAGAAATAATTTCATAAGTAAATGTGGGGCTTTGGCGGATCTGTATATCCTGAGGTGCGTTCCATACTCTAGGAGGTATCAGTTCCCTATACTTTTGACTATATCCCATGCTTTGTTTGTCATGCACAATTTTAGCGAGCCAAATATAAGTTGGTACAAATGAGCCAAGAAGTTGTTGTAGATTTTATGATACTCGGTTTGATATTTGTGCCCCCACAATATCTTGCAGTAGATTTGGATTTGGGGATCGTTGGGTTGCCAGGTCCAACTCATATGTGGGAATGCATGCCATATGCACATCACGTCCAAGAGATATAAGGAAAAATGGAATCTTGGGATCTCTCTTGGTATGATGTTGTTTGTTGCTTTAAGTGCTGAAGAAAAAATGTCTACCTAGTTAAATGTTGACCCAACATCTCTGACATAGTATAAAAAGGGTACACGTGTCATTCTAAACTTTTGAGTATCGAGTTCCTCATACAATATACATAACATAGCCATTGTGTATTGATATGGCGGTTTGATCATATTGGTGGGTTATTTGTTTGACGATATTGAATTGGAAACTTTATTGGGCTTGTATCAGGCCTTTAGAAGCTCTTTTGGGCTATGTGGGAAATTCTTTATCAACTTCTCGTCCAATGGTCTTTCTCCATCTTCCAAGTGATAACAAGAATAAATTATCAAGGCCTCAAAGGAGGTGATTGGGTGGACTTTATCATTTAAAATGTATCTCATTTCCAGGACATCTTGCTTTGTGATCCATGAAATAGCCTCCATAAAGGGAAACATTGTTGTGTGTGTTGCAAACTTGTATAGCTTCGACCTTCTGATATTTATGAATGTTTTGAGGTCAGGATCATCTCCTTCCATATGGGAAAAATTATGATTGTTAAACATTTGATAAAATTCGCCCCACTTTAGCAAGCTCTCTTTATCAATAAAACCTTTGGTATCATTGTAAACAAGGCCCAGGGTGTCGACATGATTTTCTTGTGTACTCCTGATTGCAGAGGCCTCTTTGATGGGGGCCTTGTAGACACCTTGGGATAATTTACGAGGAGGATTCATAGTTAAATATGAAAAAGGAGACATATTTATAATTAGTCTTAAGAAAATTTAGTGTTAAACAGATGCATCAGATGCTCATTGGCATAAGAAAGGAAAGAAGTTAAGAGAGAGAGGGCTTGGCTTACTATCTGGGTGGTTTTTTATTTTTTTAGGTGGAATAAAAAAATTGGAGGAATAAATTTTTTGGCCAATATAGGTTTGTATCAGGGCCTAACATGCATTCTTCACCGATACACAGAGTGATATTGGTGGTCGCAAAAATGATCGATCACCAACAAAGGGAGGATTTTTCAGCGTTGAACTGATGATTACTTGTCGATAATGCAAAAGGGTTGTTTCAGAGATGATTATATGATCCCTCTCACCGATAGAAAAGGATATATCAATGTTCATGAGTTGATCCTAGATAATACACAATATTGTATCGATGGTCATGAACTGATCTCGACCGATACAATATTTGGTGGAAGTGGTTCTATGGTCTTAGTCGATGCAAACAAGGGTTTTCCATATCATTTTTTCGACTTGTGTTTTTTCATTGGATTGACACCAGGATCACCAACCACTTCTTTGGTGAAAGGAAATGAAGGCTCGACACAAAACTTGGGGTTTGGGAGATGGGGAACATGGGTTTGTCCCCAATATTGAAGTAAGGTGGCAAAATCATATTGAGAGAAGGTGAGTCGAGGGTTGTCAATGTGAAGTGGCCTGGTAATGTTGAGTAAGAGGCTTGTGAGGAAGCTTTGAACAAGGAAAATTAAGGGGGAAGAATATGGCATGAGTATGGCAACAACAATCCGATGGGATTGTTGTAACATACCCAACCCCTTAAGGAATTCTAAGGGGTGGGGTGTTCAATTTTTACTCAACTTATCTAACTTTTCTTACTTTCTTCCATTCATATATCCAATGTTCTTTGCTTACTCAGGGAATCTTTGATGACAACACCTTTTTATTCGTAGAATCACATATTTGTAGACTCTTGGCCACATATCCATACAATTTTCCTTTCATAAGTCTACTCGTAAAATATCGACACTTAGTGATTATTCCACTTTGCGGACTCGCAGAAGTGGAACTCTACGAACCTTACTTTCATGAGTCTAAGATGTCTCAACAATTATTCATTTTTCCCTTCGTAGACTCACAGAGGTAATGTTCTATGATACTATATTTCATGAGTCTGAAAAGTCTCAACACTTAGTCATTTTTCCTTTTGTGGACTCGCAAAGGTGGGATTCTATGATCTTAACTTTCATGAGTCTAAAAAGACTCAACACTTAGTCATTTTTCCTTTTGTGGACTCGCGGAGGTGGGATTATACGATCTTAACTTTCATGAGTTCGAGAAGTCTCAACACTTAGTCGTTATTCCTTTCACGGACTCGTGGAATCTCGGAGGTGGGATTCTACGATCTTAACTTTCATGAGTCTAAGAAGTCTCAACACTTAGTCATTTTTTGATCTTCTATTGACATGTGGCATGAATCGTGGGGTGGTATATGTCATACGTACTACTTGACACATTGCATCCATATTCCCTGTGGGCCCTTATTTAATTATTCCAAAACTACATGACACATGGCCCTTCCTTAGGGTGACATGTGGCCTCCTTCCATGAGTACACATGGCGATGCTAGTTAACAGGGTACGTCGTGATGATGTCACATTTTTTCCTTGGTCCTAGTCCAATGAGATTCACCAAAACCTATGGCGGAGTTTTCATTCTGGCCTCACCCCGATGGAAAGTCTAGATTCTCCCTTGGGCTTCCAAGGTCATTCTGACCAGGAGACTCCAACCATGTACATTCTAGGGACCCAACAGTCCATGATTGTCCACATTCACTCCCTGACAGATCAACAACCCTTGTTAATTTTGAAGTAGGGCTTTGTGATCAGTGTGGATGAAGGGTCAGGATATTTCCCTTCAGCCCAATCGATCGAGTTCTCATATCGATCCAACACTTAGTTGTTTTTCCTTTTGCAGACTCGCGGAGGTGGGATTATATGATCTTAACTTTCATGAGTCCGAGAAGTCTCAACACTTAGTCGTTATTCCTTTCATGGACTCATGGAATCTCAGAGGTGGGATTCTACGATCTTAACTTTCATGAGTCTGAGAAGTCTCAACACTTAGTCATTTTTCCATATTCTACTGACATGTGGCATGAACTATGGGGTTGTACATGTCATACATACTACTTGACACATTGCATCCATATTCCCTGTGGGACCTTATTTAATTATTCCAAAACTACATGACACATGGCCCTTCCTTAGGGTGACATGTGGCCTCCTTCCGTGAGTACACGTGGCGATGTTAGTTAGCAGGGTACGTCGTGATGATGTCACATTTTTTCCTTGGTCCTAGTCCAATGAGATTCACCAAAACCTACGGCGGAGTTTTCATTCTGGCCTCACCCCGATGGACGGTCTAGATTCTCCCTTGGGCTTCCAAGGTCATTCTAACCAAGAGGCTCGAACCATGTACTTTCTAGGGACCTAACAGTCCATGATTGTCCACATTCACTCCCTGACAGATCAACAACCCTTGTTAATTTTGAAGTAGGGCCTTGTGATCAGTGCGGATGAAGGGTCAGGATATTTCCCTTCAGCCCAATCGATCGAGTTCTCATATCAACCACATCCCAATAAAGGATCTGATTTTATTCATCGTTCCAAATCCACAGTCATAATTCTTGTGAAACAAATTAGGGTTTCTCCACTAACTTAACAATCCACGCCTGGACTTAGGCATTTTGTTGATACCCTTCTTCGAGTCCTTCTCAAGTTTTACCGAGCCTCGAGGGTGCTCACGCTTTAACAAGGTACTCCATGGTTTCCTCATGGCTTCTTCACAATACCTTATTCTTTGAAAGACTAGTTGAGGTCGGGCATTCCAACATCGTGGCACATAGGGTATGTGTGTGTGTGTGTGTGTGTGTGTGTGTACACATATGCATGAGAGTACATGCATATTCCATAGGATTACAATTATACACATAGTGAGTAGGGACGTCTCTCCCCTCAGGTTAGTACAAAGACCTTGAATTATACACGTTCATAACAACCATAAATATTTGTATCCTTTCCCATATACTAGGAACACAACTTTATTCACAGGGATACATTCATAAATAAATCTCATAAGACATGAAGTATTCACAAGCAAGAATGTAAAACTCTTCACGAAATTAAATATTATGTGCAATTTCTAGTGTCTCAAGAATACACAATTTGATTTGCAGATCAAATGGTTACATCTAAATATTATACTATTCATTTAACCATACACATGGGTGGATGAGAAACTTATCTACAAAAAAATGAGATATGTTGAGTACTATTGTAGAGAGAACCGCTCTCCACCCAATCATAGGCAAGGTTGTGTTAAACTTCACTACAATTAGCCACCCCGAGCCAGGATACAATGTCATGAGAGGAGTTCCACAAGATGTTTCTCCGGTAAGTTCTTTTACCCTTTCTCTCTCATTTTTATTCTCGTCTTCTTCCCTCAAGATCTCGTGGATCAAGATAGAAACTTCCTAAAGGTACTTTCCCATTCGTTATTAACTCCTTCGAGAACTATTCCAACTACTATCTTGAATGATAGTCAGTTTCTAGGGCCAAGGATAGTTCAAATCGATATCATTTTAATTACGCAGGGTACTGCCTGAAATATTCATTCAAAATAGTGATGGCCTCCCTCTCTCCCACTCCTCCCATGACATTGTAACATGTGAAATCCATCCCTTCAACAATAACTTAACATTCTCTATTTTATTAAAAACCAAACATATTTATATATATAGAAATATTACAAAATCTATCAAGGTCAATTGTTTATGCTTGATCACCCACGGATTGGCTTATTGTTTTTCCATAATAACACTTATAATTACAAATTGGGGGAAATAGGGGTGTTACAATCCCCTCCCCCTTAAAGGAACACCACCCTCGGTGTTCTATTTAATGCAAAAAATTCTATATTCAGCAGTGAACAAAAAAGGGTATGCATGTTTCATGGCATCCTCCATTTCCCAAGTCGCTTCATCGAGACCAAAGTGTTTCCATTGCACCTTGACCTAGGAAATGGTTATGTTCTTGAGAGGTATCTCTCTCTCCTATTTATGATACACTACAACTCTATTTGTAACTCTCCCTCTGGCTCCACCTATATCACAAACCAGTCAATTATGTGAGTAACATCATGTATATATCTCTTTAATAAGGAAACATGGAACACATTATGTGCCTTCACTGTGGGGGGAAAGGCCAGTTTATAGTCTACAGGTCCCACTCTATCCATAATTTCAAAAGGGAAACAAAATATGGGTGCTATCTTAGCACACACTCCCATTCTTAAGGAGTTTATCCTTGGTTTGATTCAGAGATACACATGATCCCATATTTTAAAATCTTTTTTACTTCTTTTGTTATCGACATAAATCTTCTATCGATCTTGGGCCACCTTCATATTTCTCTTTATCTGGGTCATTTGTTGTTCTAGTTCCATATTTCAAGCCTAAGGGTAACCCTGTCTACTGGATTATCCCATCTAATTGGAATATTGCATTTCTACCATATAGGGCCTCGAAAGGGGCCATTTTCAAGGATTCTCGGTATCCATTATTGTAGGAAAATTCTACCAATGATAGATACTCTTCCCATTTCCTAGGTTGATGCATTAAATGCATCCTTAACATGCCTTCTAATATTTGGTTCACTCTATCTGTTTTTCCATCAGTTGTAGGGTAGTAGCTTGTACTAAACAACAGTTATGTTCCACGGCTAGTGAACAAGGAATTCCAAAATTCCGAGGTGAATTTGGCATCCCTATCAGATATAATTTCCTTGGGAATACCATGTAGTCTGAATATTTCTTTTATGAAGATGATGGAAATGTCTTTTTCCTTGCAAGTGGATTTTACCGAGATGAAGTGGGCAGCCTTGCTCAATTTATCCACAACTACCATGATGGCATAATTTTGTTTAGTCATTTTGGGTAGTTCGGTGATGAAGTCCATGTAAATGGTTTCCCATTTCCATTCAGGAATAGGAAGGGGTTGCAATAGCCCCTCTGGGTGTTGGTGTTGTACATTTACCTGTTGGAACTCTAGACATTTAGCTAGATAATCAACTGTGTCATTTTTTATTCTTGGCCAATAAAACAATTTCCTAAGGGTTGTAATCATCTTCTGATAACCAGGGTGACCATCATATGGTATTTTGTGCAGTTCATCCAATATGAAAATTTTCAAAGTGTCACAAGTTGGGATATACAACCTCCCTTTGTATATTAGTAGGCCATCACTTGTCAGTTGATAGACCGTATACTTCTATCTCGTGAGCTCTTGCTCCAGGTGTATCTTCGTGGTTTTGAAGAAATCATCTACCTCATGTGCACTTTTACTCTTTCCTTGAGGTCTGTCTCAGAAGTACTCATGGTTGCTAAATGAATTACCTTCATTCTTCTACTAAGAGAATCAACCACTTGGTTTTCTTTTCCTTTGATGTGTTTGATTTCAAAGTCAAACTCAATGATAAGTGTCATCCACCTAGCTTGCCTGGCATTTAGCTTGGGATGGTAAAATAAATACCTCAACCCATTATAGTCGGTCATGAGGAAAAACCTTCTACCTGGGAGGTAGCGCCTCCACATTTTCAAATCGTTCACTATGGAAGCTAGCTCCAGGTCATGGGTTACATAATTTATTTCATTTTTACTCATTTTTTTGTATTCATAACATATTACATGTCCCTCATGCATGAGGAATCCTCTGAGTTTGTATTTATAGGCATTGGTGCACATCAGGTATTCCTTGTTTGGCTTTGAAATTTTCATTATGGGTGCATGTGTTAAGAGGTGTTTTAGTTGTTGGAAACTTGCATCACATTCTATTGTCCAAATAAATTCCACCCCCTTTCTCTGTAGTGAAGTGATTGGATGAACAATCTTAGAAAATCCTTTTATGAATATCCTATAGTGTCTTGCTACTCCCATGAAGGATATAATGTGAGTGACATCCCTAGATGTGGTCCAATCTATAATGGATTTTATCTTATCAGGGTCAATTGCTACCCCTTTCTCAAAGATAACATGGCCTAAATAATGGACTTGCCGTTCGAATGAGTCACACTTGCTAATATTAGCATACAACTTGTTCTCTCTTAGTACTTGGAGTACTAACTTTAGGTGTTCTTCATGCTCTTCCTTACTCCTTGAGTAAACTAGGATGTCATAAATAAAAACTAATACAAATCTGTCCAAGAACTTGTTGAATACATTGTTCATCAAACACATGAAAGTGGACAGTGTGTTGGTGAGACCAAATGCCACCACCACAAATTCATAGTTACCGCACCTTGTCCTAAATGAGGTTTTATAGATGTCCTCATCCTTGATTCAAACTTGATGATATCCAGATCTCAAATCAATCTTGGAAAATATGGCGACACCTCTTAATTGGTCAAATAAGTCATCAATCCTCGAAAGGGGGTACTTTTCCTTAATTGTAATTTTATTGAGTTACCTATAGTCTATGGACAAACTGAGTGTGCCATCCTTCTTCTTTACAAATAAGGCTGGTGCTCCCCAAGGAGACACACTAGGCCAAATGTACCGCTTATATGACATTTCCTTCAGTTGCAATTTGAGCTCAACTAACTTTGGGGTACTCATCCTATAGGAAGCTCTAGACATTGGAAATGCTCCAAGTACAAGCTCTATTGAGAAATCAATATCTCTCTTGGGAGGTAACCCTAGTACCTCTCCTGGAAACACATCTCTAAAATATTTCACTATTGGGTGTTCTTCTAGGCTTGGGTTTTGGTTCTTAACAAAATCTAATGCTTTTATTACATACAAAGGGAACCCCATCCTACAATACTTCTTCATTTAGAGAGTTGACATCTTTCTTACTGAGACATGTTTTTGAATTCCCTGTAAGGTTCTTCTCTCCCCTTTATCATCTTCACATTCTAAGGTTTTGTTATAACAATCCAATTTATCTTTATGGGCAACCAACCAATCCATGTTGAGCAACATGTCGTATGATCCTAGAGGAAGGATGTTTAAGGTGGTTTGGGTGGGAAACCCATTACGATGATTGGGCATTCCGTTATGACCCTTGCTACCCTTATTTTTGTTCCCATGGCCATTTGTACCATCCATGGGTTAGTATGTTTTATGGTTGTAATTTACACTTGTCAATGGTTTGAGGAGAAATATAACTCAGATTAGAACCAGGGTCAATCAGAATAGAAATAATATGGTTGGTGACCATACCTTCCATTTCCACCACAAAGGCTTGGTGGTATGCTTGTCTATTGTCCAAATTTGCATGGATTTTAGGTAGTTTTTTGGTCACATCATTGATTGTGGTAGCCTCTTGGACGTTGTAAACTCCCTTTTTGTTTGGTTTCCTATGAGGACAATCTCTCAACTTGTGTTCTTCTCCACGGCCCCAATTTCAATGATTCCTTCTTTGTGCTTTTAGTCCTACCTGGAGTTGATCCAATAGTCTTATCTCCACCTTGAGATGGGAAGTTCTGTTGATTTACACTTTTGGTAGGGAATCCCATCCTGGGATTCTTCCAAAAATTCTTGAACCTTGAAGGTTTAACTCCCATCTTCTTGCATCCTATTTTATTTTTCTTCTTCCATTCCTTGGGGGGTTTTGTTTTGTGGTTGAGTTTCTCTTAACAATATCTAGCCTTCTGAATGGTGTCTTCCAGGGTTTTAGGTTCATCAAATTCAATCATGTTTCTGAAGCATTGAGGCATCCCACTAAAACATCGTTGCATCTTTACCTTTTCATCCTTTATGTAGGGTACATACCTCATCAATTCCAGAAATTTGTTGATGTTTTCATCTATATTGAGTTGTCCTAATTTGAGCTCATATAACTCCTTCATATTTTCATCATAGTACTACTTAGAAAGGTACTTCTTCTTGAAGTATTTCTTAAACTTATTCCAGGAAAACCCCTTTCTCGGATCCCTTTTGCATTCCTAACGTCTCCCCACCAGATAAATGCCTTTCCATTCAAATTGAATATAGCTATTCAGGGTTTCAAATTCTCAGATTAGTTATGAACTTTGAAATACTTCTTTAGGCCCAATACCCAAGCTTATGCCTCTTACCCTTTCTCGATTTCCCCGTCAAAAGTGGGTGGCTTGGATTTCTTAAATTCCTCAAGGTTTGTGCCCTTGGAGTAATTCCTTTTCTTCCCCTTCTTCTTGGAATGGAAACTGGTCTTACTGCTGGACAATTTTGTGGATCTTTCTACTCCTTCGCTAGAGAAATTCTCAGATAAAATTTTGGTTTTGGTATGTGTCTTGTCTCCAGGACAAGCCTTCTTGAGATGGTTTCTTCTTGCATTGTTTCTTTCAGGTTTGTGCCTCTGCATTTCAAGTAAACTCTGGGTTTTCTCAGGCCAATGTTTGTCCATGTTGCTAGTGGTTGGCCCATGTTGTAATTGGCGTTGTAGTTCTGACAGACTTTGCAGTAGGACCACATTTAGCTCGGTTTGTTTTTCTTGATCCTTCATTAGTTGATCATTGTCAGCCTTAAAGATTTGCATCTCTTCCATGAGACTTCTCATGGTCTCAACCAAGTTTAGAGGGGTTTGTAACATTATTCTTTCATTATATTCTTACTCTTTGTTATGGGAACTCTCCCCCCATTCATGGTGCATCAGCATCATTGTTCTTAGAGCTTGTCTAGAAAAATCTCAGACTAGTAAAATGTTGAGAATCAACAATTCTATGTTAGTCGACTTGTCCATTATCTAAAAAAAACAACATGGCACATTTGCAAACTGATATTATGCTATTGAAATCTAGTGTTTTATAGTAGTATCCAATCCCTATTTAGTTGCAAAAAAAAACATATAATCGTGTAACTCTCTCTCATAAGAAGGTTTTTGATAAATCCATGAAATTAATGATTTGTTGGGTTACTATTCTCGAGATTTTGGGGTTAATCGTTGCACAATGAATTTTGTTGGGTTTCCACATGCTGGGTAAAATGGAGACTCAGGAATCGTAGGATCAGATGGTATATTAATACCCATCATTGTTCAGGGTTTCCTTGGTCAAAATCCGGTTGGGTAAGTTTTTAAATCATGATCACTAATTACAGTCAGATCAATGGTCCACGTCGTTATACAACATGAAAGTGGTCATGACTTATGTTAAAGGGTCGGTGGTTTAGACGTGAAGCGCCCACATAAGTCACATGTGATTTTACTAAGGTGAACATGTGGTGGTCACTAAGGCCATATTTTCATTATTATGGGTGGTGTTATTACCGCCCCTCGGCCTCTTGCTATATCCAAAAGAAATTACCTTTTGGTCAAAAAATGTTAACGCACTCAAAGGCCTAAGTACTTGGTCACCCGACTGGTATTAGTAGGTCCTTTTAAATAGGCATATGTAAGTAGTTTTCCTTTCACAAGTCCACACGTAAAATCTTGACACTTATCCATTATTCACCTTCGCGGACTCGTAGAAGTGGAACTCTACGACCCTAAATTTCATGAGTCCGAGAAGTCTCAACACTTAGTCATGTTTCCCTTCGTAGAATCGTGGGATCACATAGGTAATATTCTACGATACTAGCTTTCATTTTTCCTTTCGCGGACTCACGAAGGTGGGATTCTATGATCTTAACTTTCATGATTATGAAAAGTCTCAACACTTAGTCAATTTTCCTTTTGCGGACTCGCGGAGGTGGGATTCTATGATCTTGAATTTCATGAGTCCAAGAAGTCTCAACACTTAGTCATTTTTCATTTCCCGGACTCACATAGGTGGGATTCTACGATCTTAACTTTCATGAGTCCAATAAGTCTCAACACTTAGTCATTTTTCCATCTTCTATCGACATGTGGCATGACCCATGGGGTGGTACATGTCATATGTACCACTTAACACATGTAGTCCATATTCCCTGCAGGCCCTTGTTTAATTCTGCCAAAACTACGTCACACATGGACCCTTCTTAGGGTGACACATGGCCTCCTTTCGTTAGGACATGTAGTGATGCTAGTCAACAAGGTACGTCATGATGACATCGCCTTTCCCTTGGTCCCATTCCAATGAGATTCACCAAGATCTACGATGAAGTTTTCATTCCGACCTCACCTAGATGGATGGTCTAGATCATCCCTCGGGCTTCCAAGTTCATTTTGATTAGGAGACTCCGACCATGTACTTTCCACAGACCCAATGGTCCAAGATTGTCCACGTTCACTCCTCGACAGATCAACAACCCTTGTTAATTTCAATGTAGGGATTTCTACTCAATGTAGATGAAGGGTCAGGATATTTCCCTTTAGCCCAATCGATGGTCGAGGTCATATCTCGACCACGTCCTAATAAATGGCCTTATTTTATTCATCGTGCCAAATCCATGGTCACGATTCTTCTGAAACAAATTAGGGTTTCTCCGTTAACTTAACAGTCCACGCCTGGACTTAGTCATTTCTGAATACCTTTCTTCGAGTCCTTCTCAATTCTTATCGAGACTCGAGGATGCTTGCGCTGGACCAAGGTACTCCATGGTTTCCTTAGGGCTTCTTCATAGTACCTTATTCTTTGAATGACTAGTTGAGATTGGACATTCTAATGCCGTGGTGAACACGGTATATATATATATGTGTGTGTGTGTGTATGTATATTCCCAAGAGTACATGCATATGCCATAGGATTACAATGATACACATAGTGAGTAGAGACATCTCTCCCCTCAGGTTAGTATAGAGACCTTGAATTATGCATGTGCATAACAACCATAAATATTTGTATCCTTTCCTATATACTAGGCACACAAATTTATTCACAAACATACATTCATAAATAATTCTCACAAGACATGAAGTATTCACAAGAAATAATGTAAAACTCTTCACAAAATTAAACATTATGCACAATTTCTGGTGTCTTCAGAATACACATTTTGATTTGTATACCAAATGGTTACATATAAATATTATATTGTTCATTTAACCATACACATAATCATGTCAATACACAGAGGTGGATGAGACACTTGTCTACAAAAAATTGATATATGTTGAGTATCGTTGTAGAGAGAACCACACTCCACCCAATCGTAGGTAATGTTGTGTTAAACTTCACTACAACCAGCCACCCCCGAGCCAGGATATGATTTCACGAGAGGAGTTCCACAAGATGTTTGTCTGGTAAGTCCTTTTTCCCTTTCTCTCCCCTTTTTATTCTCATCTTCTCCCCTCAAGACCTCATGGATCATGCCAGAAACTTCCTAAAGGTACTTTCCCATCCGTTCTTAACTCCTTCGAGAACTATTACAACTATTATCTTAACTGATAGTCAGTTTCTAGGGATGAGGATAGTTCAGATCCATATCATTTTAATTACGCGGGGTATTTCCTAACAGATTCATTCAAAACAGTGGTGGCATCCCTCTTGCCCACTCCTCTCATGACATCATAACATGTGAAGGCCATCCCTTCAGAAGTAACTCAAAATTCTGTATTTTATTAAAAACCAAACATATATATATATATATATATATATATATATATTACAAAATCTATCAAGTTCGATTGTTTATCCTTTATCACCCACGGGTTGGCTTATTTTTTTTCCATAATAACACTTATAATTACATACTTGGGTAAACATGGGTGTTACAATCCCCTCCCCCTTAACGAAACATCGCCCTCGGTGTTCTATTTAATGCAAAAAATTCCATATTCAACAGTGAACAAAAAAGGGCATGCATGTTTCATGGAATCCACCATTTCCCTAGTCGCTTCATCGGGACCAAAATTTTTCCATTGCACCTTGACCTGGGCAATGGTTTTGTTCCTGAGAGATATCTCTCTCCTTTTTAGGATACACTACGACTCTGGTTGGAACTCTCCCTCTGGCTCCATCTATATCACAGACCAATCAATTAAGTGAGTAGCATCATGTATATATCTCTTTAATAAGGAAACATGGAACACATTATGTGCCTTCACTATGGAGGCAAGGTCATTTTATAGGCTACAGGTCCCACTATGTCCATAATTTCAAAAGGGACACAAAATCTAGGTGCTAGCTTAGCACATTCTCCCATTCTTAAGGATATTCTCCTTGGTTTGATTCAAAGATACACATGATATCTTATTTTAAACTCTTTATGACTTATTTTGTTATATGCATAACTCTTCTGTCGGCCTTGGGCCACCTTCAAATTTATCTTTGTCTGGGTCATTTGTTGTTCTAGTTACATTAACATTTCAGGCCCAAGGATAACCTTGTCTACTAGATTATCCCAGATGCTTGGAATATTGCATTTTATGCCATAGAGGGCCTTAAAAGGGGCCATTTTCAAGGATTCTTGGTACCCATTATTCTAGGAAAATTCTACGAGGGGTAGATACTCTTCCCATTTCCTATGTTTATGCATTAAATGCATCCTTAACATGTCTTCTAATATTTAGTTCACCCTCTCTGTTTGTCCATCAATTTGAGGGTACTATTTTGTACTAAACAACATTTGTGTTCAATGGGGAGTGAACAAGGACTTCCAAAATTCCGAGGTGAATTTGGAAGCCCTATGATATAATTTCCTTGGGAATCCCATGCAATCTGAATATTTATTTCATGAAGATGCTAGCAATGTCTATTTCCTTGCAATTGGATTTTACCACGATGAAGTGGGAAACTTTGCTCAATTTATCCACAACTACCATGATGGCATCATTTTGTTTGGTTGTTTTGGGTAATCTGGTGATGAATTCCATGGAAATGGTTTCCCATTTTCATTCTAGAATAGGTAGGGACTGCAATAGCCCCGTTGGGTGTTAGTGTTCTACCTTGACCTGTTGGCCCGCTAGACATCTAGCCAGATAATCAATTGTGTTCTTTTTCATTATTGGCCAATAAAACAATTTCCTAAGGGTTGTAATCATCTTCTGATAACCAGGGTGACAAGCATGTAATACCCCTAGGTTGATCCCCATATGTAAATATACTTTACTTATAAGCTGGTGAGATGAAGTAACAAGTTTGTTGGTTTGATTCTGCCCGCATTAAGAAAGTGCGTGAATAATTCATATCAAAGGAGTGTGAGCAGTTGTAAAATGATATAGTGCACAATTTTATGTTTGGTGCACACATGTGTAAGTACACAAGAATGGTGCATTCAAATTAAAACAACTTAATGAATGCAATGCGCGCAAGTGTTAATGAGAAAGGATGGCGTACTGAAGGGAAAGGAGTGCAACCTTGGCTTCAACACGCACTAGTGTAGTTAGCAGGTTTTTGAAGGGCAGAGAAGTATTTTGTATATAAGCCATGATGCAAAGTGTACCTGTGAAAGGGCCTAAGGTTGGTGCACTAAGGAAAGAGTGCGCACAACCCTGAAGTTTCGCGCACACTGGTTTTAAGTGCACATACTATTTATTTTGAGGCTCGTCAGCCTGTATGCAAAAGATCAATAATTTTGTATTGAGATGTAAATGTAATCATATGCAATTTGATGAAAATACATCCCTACGGCAGACCAACCATGTAAAAGTGTTTGGGGGGCTTAAAATCCACTAACTGAGGTCAAGGGGGATGGGTTAAAGAGGATTAAAGACAAAAATGAATATTTTATCAATATTTATTAAAAAGTGTAAAGTAAGGATATAATATTATATCCTAATTCCTGGGGAGGGGACTAGAGGAAAAAACCAAATCTCAACATGACAAGTGTCAAGTTTGGGACATGTTGTGAACAAAAGGATGTTCTCAACCCAACATGTGTCAAGTTGGGAACATGTAGTCAAATTATTCATACTTATTCCATTCAGGCACCCAATAATTTGGGGGGGTGGGGGTGGGGGGGGGTTGGACCATCACAAGGGGAAGAGAGCCGACGGTTCTGTCATCGAGTGGATTGTTCTGTCATGACCTGAATGTTCTGTGAGTGATCTCATTGATGTTTTCATGTGCCTATTGTTACTGTGATTAGTATGTTGAATATTGTCGAAGATACCTCTGTATGACATAGCTTGGAGAGATTAATTGAAGATGTGGGTTGTCAGGTCCATGGGACAATGGATTGAAGAGGCGGGTTGTCAGGCACGTGGAAAATTGCATTCTCTCTAGGTGAGATAATTTTTGGGAATTTATTTCCCAAGGTGTCAAACTACAACGAAAGCTCTCTAAGACTTCCTGTCCACCCTGTTGTTGAAGACATGGGAGAGAAGTGGGGAATTCGAAGGAATATTGAGTAGACAAGAGGTACACTTCTTGGGGTGGGACAAGCATGTGGGGAATGAGATATTGTAGGCTGCCAATGCAAAGTGACATCTATGAAAAACTTTCCTACAATTGAGTTACCTGTTTATGAGCTACCTGTGACCGACTTCTTGTAGAGTGAGATGCTTTAGACTGGTTTGGAACCCTTTCCAAAGTAGAGTTTAGCCCCATCTCAGGGGTGAACCACTGTTGATATTTATGAACAACGCAGTCTAAGGATGGGAGGAACGTGGAAGGTATACCCACACTTGGTGCCTTTAATTTCAAAACATAATTTCCATTTGTGTGTTAAATCATGTTAGAAATTATATTTATGCAATTGTTGTAAAGGGTTTATGCTATTTATATTATGTGTATAATTCTGTCATGAATTGTGTATAATTTGTTAAGAAAATGTACGTAATCATGCATTGCAGAGTTTCTATATGTTTTTAATTAATGACATAGTGGTGTCAGAGAAATTTAAGTGGAATTGTTGGTCAATTGGTATCAGAGCTGATGAAAAAGGAAGTTTTGGTGTGATATGCCTAGCTTGGGTGAATGGGTATGTTACAGTATGGTATCAGAGTAAGTAAGTTTTAAGTGACATTCTCCAGCAGGTGGTTGGGGGTGTTACAAATTGGTATCAGATCCTAGTCTACAACACTGTGCCTGGATGGGCCAAGTTAACATCATGTCAAAGCAGTTTTCGCAGAGAATTAAATTCGGGAGTGGCAGAATTTTCAAGTTTTAATGCATCCATGATGAAAAATTGAAGCAATTGAGAGGAATTGGGAAAAAGCCCCAATTTATGTTGCTAAGTTCATGACGGATTTGGGAAAATTCGCACCAAAAATGTCAACCGGTGACATACCCAAGATCTGTTGTGTAGAGGTTGAATTTAAGTATGCAAGAGTGAAATTGAACAAATTTCATGAATGCAGAATGTCCATGGTGGAAATTGGTTGAGAATCAGGAAAAATCCCCAATTTATGCAACGAAAACAATGGAAAAAACAGTTAAGTGTTGAGAGCAGTGTGCATGCTAAGTAGTAATGATGCACATAATAATAAGATGCGTAGGCGTGCGCATTAAAAACTAAGTACTGCACTGTGTGGAATCAGTGGTGTGGAGAAATTATGTGACGTAGGTGTGCACACCGAGTGTTTGGCATTGCGCAAAAAATAGGGTGTACAGGGTATGAACACTAAGATTTGGCACTGCGCAAGGCATGTGCACTGCGCAAGGCATGTGCACTGCACCATATATAACATTTGGCGTGCACATAAAATAGGTGTGTGATAAAGCACATCAAAGAATGACATCACAACGTACAAAGCGTATGGCGCATGCATTAAAAAAAATGTGATGCACAAAGTGTGCGCTTGAATTTCTGCACCTGGTGTGAATACATTAAAAACCCTAGCGTTGTGGGGTGTAATGCATACAATGCGTGTATATTATTGGTGTAAATACACTTAACCATGAAGTAGTATGGTGTAGTGATGTGAATACGCGTAGAGTATTGGTGTGCGACACAGAAGTGGTATTCAATAGAGATTGGTGCGTGACATAAAATATGCACATTGGATAGTGGTGTGTGGTGTATGCGCTACATGTTTTAGAATTGCGTATGTAAATATGCACAGGATAAATATTAAATATAGTTGTGCGTGCGAGGTTGAATAAGGGGTTAACTTCCTAAGAAATCAGAAGAAGAATTATGATGCTATATGAGAACATAATTGTACATCATTTCATGATTTGTCAAATTTTCTAGCTTAACAAATTTTGTTGGATGCACATTTTGCAGAGCCAATAACATTAGATCAAGAAGGATCACCACGAGTTGATGATAATGGAAGATGTGCAGGGGATTTCCAGTCATGAAGAAGAGAAAAGATGAATGTGTGTCCATATGGGTATTGAAGGTACAAATTCCAATGCACATGGAGAAGGTAAGGAAGAAAGCATGAACTTGATGGAAACCATAAAGATTTTGCAGAGGGATGGCCTGAGTCATAAAGCTGACAATGAGAGGCTTATGAAAGCCAAGGAACTACATGAAGACTTCAACATTAAGTTGATATAGAACTTGAACATAATTGAGAAGAAAATGAATAAGCATAATGATTCAATCATATCAGGAAGCTATAGGTCCCATGATAAGAGGGGAAGAACATCGTGCAACAGAAGTGTTGGCAGACAACACCATCACTCTCCAAGACATTCCACTAGGAGAGCGCACAATAGCTCAAGTCCTGTTAAGAAACCTAAGAAGACTGGGGTGGATGAACTTCAAGGAGAAATAAATAAAATCAAACCTCCTATTTTTTATGGTGAGCATAAGAAGGATGAGGATGTGGAAACTTGGATGCTAAATATGAGAAAGTATTTTCAATTGCATAATTATTCTTCCAACGCAAAAGAAAGAATTTCTTTTTACCAACTCAAGGGAAAAGCATCAATGTGGTGGGACAAATATGTGCAAGTGCAACACATTGATGAGAAGAAAGTGACTTGGAAAGAATTCAAGATGTATTTCCAAAGGAAATACTTGACTAAGAGGTACTATGACAAGAAAATGAAAGAGTTCTTTGCACTAAAGCTTGGGAGTATGACTATTGATGAGTATGAAAGAAGGTTTTTAGAACTATTGAAATATGTTTCCTTCATCAAAGATGAGAAAGTTAAGATTCATATATATTTGAGTGGGGTGCCACCATTTATTAGTGAAAAAATACAATATGATGATCCCAAAACATTGGAGGAAACTATAATAAGGGATAAGTGCCTTTATGATCAACAAAAAGGGAAAGTGTCTTACTAGAAAGCTTGGGAAGACAAGAAGAAAAGTAAGATGGAATTGAGGAAGAAGGGGACTAAGCCGACATTCTTCAGAAATAACTATCAAAATCATCCAGCTACTAAATAATCCATAAGGACAGAGCCATTGGGGAAAAGGTCAATGCAACAACCTATTCAATGTTTGGGTTGTAAAGGAGACCATATGTACAGAGATTTCCCGTGCAGAAGTGAAAGAGTGCAGACTATTCAAGACACACAACAAGATGAAATAGTGGAGGAAATGGGCATAAGTGTACCTAAGATCTATGAATCCTTGGAAAAAAGTAAATTGCATTTCATTCACATATGATTGAAGTTGAAGGTAAGATCAATAATCAACCCATTGTTATTTTAATTGATTCAGGAGCTAGTCATAGTTATCTAGATCCCAAGATGGTGGAAATGTTTCATTTTCCAAGAAGTAAGCTTGGAAAACCTTGGATGGTGCAGCTATCTACATGAGCTAAAAGAAATATTAATGATATGGTCAAAGCATGTTCAATGAACATGAATGGATTGAACACCGACACAGATTTGAACATCATACCTTTAGGTTCCTATTACATCCTAATTGGTATGGATTGGTTGGACCAACATCATGTTGTATTAGAATATTATAATAAATCAATTACCTGATTGGATGAAGAAGGAAACTTAAGGACAATACAAGGGATTCCAAGAGAAATGTCTGACAGAGAAATTCCATCCTTGCATCTGAAGAAGAGATACAGAAAAGGGTGTCAATTTTTTGTCATGCAGATGGAAGAGACACCTAAGAATAAGGTGTCAGACATTGAAGATTTTGTAGTCCTGGAAGAGTTTAGAGATGTATTCAAGGAGATACCAGGATTACCACATAAGACAGATATTGATTTATTTATCAATATGATGCCTGAAGCAACTCCAATATCTAAGACTCCTTACAAGATGAGTACACCTGAATTGAAATAATTGCAAATGAAACTAGAGGAGCCTCTAAAGAAGGGATATATATGAAGCGTGGCACCTTGGGCTGCTCCAGCATTATTTGTAAAGAAAAAGGATGGAACTTTGAGACTCTGGATAGATTTCAGACGGTTGAACAACGTAACTATGAAGAACAAGTATCCTTTGCAAAGGATAGGTCATGACCTCTTTGATCAGTTGAAAGATACAAAAATATTCTCGAAAATTGATCTCAGGTCATGATATCATCATGTAATAATTAAAGAAGAGGACATCAACAAGACTTCTTTCAGAACATGGTATGACCATTATGAGTTCACAGTGGTTCCCTGTGTGTTAACAAATGCACCAGTTGTCTTCATGTGTCTCATGAATGGTGATTTCAGAAATTACCTGGACAAGTTTGTCATTGTCTTTTTGGATGAAATTATGATATATTCTAAGTTTGAAGAAGACCATGAGAAACACTTGAGAATGGTGTTACAAGTTTTAAGTGAACATCAATTGTATGCCAAATTGAACAAGTGCTCATTTTACCATAAGAAAATACATTATTTGGTCCATATTATCTCCAAGAAAGGGATATCAGTAGATCCAGAAAAGATAATAGCCATTGAAGGATGGCCAATTCCAAGGAATGTATCTGAGGTAAGAACATTCATGGGCCTTGCAGGTTACTACAAAAGATTCATTGAAGGATTTTCCAGAATTGCACACCCAATCACTTCTTTGCAAAAGAAAGGTGTGAAGTTTGAATGGACACTGGATTGTGAAAGGAATTTCCTACATTTCAAGAATTTATTAACAAGTGCCCCAATACTGAGAATTGTTGATCCAAATGAAGATTTCATAGTATGCACTGATGCACATAATGAGGGAATTGGTGGAGTCCTTAGTCAGAATGGATATGTGGTGTGCTATGAATCAAGTTGAAGGAGCATGAAAGAAACTATGCAAATCATGATTTGGATTTGGTAGCCATAATGAATTCCTTGAAGATGTGGAGGCACTACCTTATCGGAAAGAGATTTGAGTTGAGGACAGACCACTATGGTTTGAAATACTTCTTTGGACAATCAACTTTAAATTCTAGGAAAAGCTGATGGTTAGATTTCATCAGTGAGTATGATTTTGATATAAAAAATATCAAAGGAAAAGAGAACAAGGTGGTTGATGCAATCAACATGAGAGTACATAAGATGCATGATACAACCATTAGCATTTGTCAATCAGACTTGAAAGATAAAATTTTAGAAGCTGCAAAATCAGATAAAAAATATATGGAGTTAAAAGAAAAACTTCATCAAGGTAATTTACAACAGAAAGTTGAAGACTATAAGCTATATGGTGATGAAATTATCAGATACAGAGGCAGAATTTATGTGCCAATTTCTCGGGAATTAAAGAATTTGATATTGGGAGAAATGCATAATGTACCTTATGCATTGTTGGACACCTAGGTTACCAGAAAACTATTGTAGCTACCAAGAGACAATATTATTGGCCAAGAATGAAGAAGGAAATTGTTGAGTTTATTTCCAAATGTTTGGCATGTCAGAAGGTCAAGGATGAGCACATACATCCAGCCAGTTTGCTACAACCATTACCCATTCCAGAGTGGAAGTGGGAAGTGGTCACAATGGATTTTATCATTAATCTACCCAGAACTAACATGCAACATGATTCTATCATGGTGGTGATGGACAAGATTACCAAAGTTGCCCATTTTATTCCAGTAAATCTTACTCACAAGGCAACTAACATAGATACTATCTATCTTAGAGAAATAACTTGATTGCATGGAATGCCCAAGAAAATTGTGTCTGACAGAGATCCAAATTTTACTTCAAAATTTTGGCAATGTTTGTTCAATGGATATGGAACAAACCTACATTTTAGTACAACTTATCATCCAAAGTTAGATGGGAAGACAGAAAGGGTGAATCAAGTAATTGAAGATATGCTAAGGATGTATGTTATGGATAAACCATCCAAATGGGATGATTATCTACACATGGTAATTTGCTTACAACAATGGGTACCAAGCATCCATGAAGATGAGCCCATTTAAGGCACTCTATGGCATGAAATGTAATACACCAGTCAACTGGGATAACCCAACACACCATGCAATAGTTGGACCAGAACTACTTAGGGAAATGGAAGAGAAGATGATGAAGATTAAGAAGAATTTAAAAACTATGTAGGATACACAAAAAAATTATATTGATAAGGGAAGAACTCACATGGAATTTAATGTGGGAGATCATGTGTTCCGAAAAGTAAAGGCCAACATAAGCTCCCTTAAGTTGGGAAATTGTTCAAAGTTGGCAACGCGGTTTTGTGGGCCATTTGAAATCCTGAAAAGGATTGGGCATGTGGCATATATGTTTGCCTTGCCTGCATCAATGCACATTCATATTGTATTCCATGTATCCTTTCTTAAAATAAATATACCTAATACTAATCATGTTATTCATTGGAATGTGATTCAGGTGGAGCAAGAAGGCGGTTTTCAAGTGCATCTGGTGCGCATATTGGATCAAAATATCAAGTAGCTCCAGAATCGATCCATAGGGATAGAAAAGGTCCAATGTACCTGGTACAATCTTGAGGATGTGACTTGGGAACATTAGGATGCTATACAGGCAGAATGCCCACATCTTTTTGAATACTTTTGAGTATTTTATTGTTCATGTGTATATACTGCACTGAGGACAATATATAAATAAGGGGGAGGGGATTGTAATACCCCTAGGCCGATCCCCATATGTAAATATAAATGTAATTTTACTTTATTGATAAGATGGTGAGTTGAAGTAACAATTTTGTTGGTTTGATTCTACACGCATTAAGCTAGTGTGTGAATAATTCATATAAAAGGAGTGTGTGTAGTTGTAAAATGATACATCACAGTTTTATGTTTGGCGCAAACTTGTGTAAGTACAAAATAATGGCACATTGAAAGTAAAAAAACTAAATGTATGCAGTGCACGCAAGTTTTAATGAGAAAGGATGGGGCATTGAAGGAAACAGTGCACAACCATGGATTCAACGTGCACTGGCATAGTGCATAGGTTTTTTAAGGGCATAGAATCCTTTTGTATATAAGTCACGATGTAACGTGCACCTGTGAAAGGGCGCGAGGTTGGCACACTATGGAAAGAGTGCACGCATACTATAAGTTTCGTGTGCACTGGTTTTAAGTGCGCGAACTATTTATTTTGACACTGGTGATCCTATATGCAAAATATTAGTATTTCCATACTAAGATGTAAATGTAATCATATGCAAGTTAATGAAAATACATCCCTGTGGCAGACCAACCGTGTAAAATAGTCTGGGGGGGATTAAAATCCATTTACTGAGGTCAAGGGGGTTGGGTTAAAGAGGCTTAAATCCAAAAAGGAATATTTTATTAATATTTCTTAAAAAGTGTAAAGTAAGGATATAATATTATATCCTAAGTCCTGGGGAGGGAACAAGTAGAAAAAAGAAGGTCTCAACATGACAAGTGTCAAGTTGGGGACATGTTGTGGATAGAATTCAGTTCTCAACCCAACAGGTGTCAAGTTGGGAACATGCATTCAAATGATTCAGACTTAGTCCATTCAGGAACCCAATCATTGGGGGGGGG
>ML783987.1:895895-959216 GCA_009831015.1 Picea engelmannii
GGAAGGACCTGGCAATTTCTCTGGTGGACGTAGCCCACACTGGGTGAACCACGCAAATCTGTTTCTCTCTTGTATTGTGTATCTTCTGTGTTTTTTTTCTGCATTTGTTTTATTTTATTTATCCATGGTCCTGTTTTTCTAACATTTTTCTCGTGCTTGCCCCCTCCAGCTACTGAACTCTTGACAACTTGGTTTGGGTTGTTGAGAAGGGCAATTATTGGCTCTCTCTATTTCGGCAGTTAGGGCACCATTAATGTAATTTGATGTTTTTAGAAGTGGTTCGACCCTCCAGTGGTCGACCACTTGGTCTGTAAAGATTATAAATACCACCGTGGTGGTCGTACAATAGTTAAGAAGTAGAAGTTGTAAAATAAGTAGAGGATTAGGGACAAATAATATTTTCCTTTGTTTTTGTTATTTTCAATTGCCTAAATTATATGAAACTGCGTTTTTGAGTTTTCATGGTGAAATCGATTTCCTAAGTTCGTGGTGTGCCTTTGAGAAGTGACCACGAATTTTTGGGGGGGGCACCAACAGTCTGGTAACTGTTCTTTAAGTTATTTTTGTATTTCGTAGCTTAGATGTCTCTTTTTATTTCTTGTACATGAATTGTTCTTTTATTTCTTTGCTTTCTAATTTGTTGTTGTAGTTTAATTATTTTAACTCTCTTTTGCAGGTTAATATGAAGTCTTGTGTTAATATGCGTTGATTATGTAGTTTCTTAGGTTAAAAGATAGTTTCTTGCTTTCGTAGATTAGAAGATAGTTTTATTGTTGTTGTAGGATAGATAGTCTTTTTCTTTGGTAGATTAAAGAGCAGTTTTTCTTATCATAGATTAAAGGTTAGTTGTTAGTTCTTCCTTCTTTCAATTAAATAGATTTCCTTTTATGAATTATAAATAGTTTTGAAGTTTGAATTAAGAATAGAGTTCACTTGCCTCTTAGCTTAGTTAGTTGTTCAATAAGTAGTCTTAATTAGTTTACTTGCAGTAGAAATTATCTTAGGGTAGTCAGTTGTTTACTTGCTTTAGTAGGTTACTTGCTTACTTGTCTATTCTTGCTTTGATAGTATAGTTGTTTATTTCCTTGCTTTCACAAGATAGTTTCTCATTGAATTTAGGTAGGCTAGTTAAAGTAGTTTGCTTTTGTTATTTTCTTATTGTTATGCTTAAATAGTTTCTTTTTCTTATTGTCATGATTGAACTAGTTTGCTTCAAGTAGGATTTTCATTTGTTTTCCTAGAACTATCCATCGATCCTTGGTCCAAAAGTACTTAGGTTAAATAGTTTCAAGTTGCTTAGTAGGGTTTTCTCATTAGATAGCTTTGCTTGAATAAATTAGCCTTTAGATAGCCACTTCCTTAGTTAGACCATACTACTACCATCCTTTCAACCTTAGCATATATTTTTCTACAACTCTAAGTTTTCTTACCCCGGGTTGACAATTTAATTGAGGGGTTTTAGTGTGTTTTTAGTGCATATAGAACACCCATCATTTTTGGCGCCATTGTCGGGGAGTTGTCTTAAGGTAGGAAGTAGTTAGGAAATAGAACATTCCTAGACCTTAGCATTAGATTGGTGGTGGGGGGACTTTAAGACAAGAGGTAAGAACCTGCACATCTAATATTGCAGGCTCCCCCAAACCCAATGGTAGTTTTTCTTTTTCTTTTTGTTTTCTTTCATGAATAGACCTAGAGATCCAAAAGGTAGATACATTAAATCTAAATCAGACCTTCCAACCAAGGTTCCTTACGATCTTTTTGGGGGAAGGGACATTTCACTTATAAAATCCACAGACCGATACCGAAAAACAAGAGCTAGCTCAACTCAAAGAGATAACATAGTCTCTAAAGAGACTAACACAGGGAGCACTATAGAACAAGAAATTGAAGCATCAATCATATTGGGACAGGAGGCAAGACCACTCAAGCCTTCCGCAGAACCAAACAATACAACCTTTTCTTTTACACCACCACCAGGAGACCCTAATTTTGACGACATCATAGACCCTGAACATGTGAATCTTTTGTTTGGTAGTTCAGCCAATGTAATTATCTCTCAAACTGACATAGAAACTTTGGCACCAATAGTCTCAACCGGCTCGAGTAGAGTCCTAGACATCCAATCCGTAGGAAGACCTTTCCATCAAAGTGAAACCTTGTTCTCTTCAAAGATAAAACCACCTAGGTACTCTCTTTTTGGAAACCAAGCCAATATGGATGATCAGGAGGACCATAAAAATGTAATACATGGGGAGGAAGAAGAAACTAGAAACCAAACTGAAACTACCTTCGAGTTTTCGATTTTGGACACCACTCCAAATGTCAAAATGAAGAATATTCCTCTCTCAACACTGCCTACCTTTTATGGTAAAAACAATGAAGATCCAAACACCTTCCTATTTGAATTTGACATATTGTGTAGGAGCTACAACTACGTACAAGACTCTGCACTAAGATGGTTCATGGGGTTGGGAGAATCCAGTATTAGGTCTTGGGAAGCCATGAAAGACATATTTCTTAAGAAGCACCAAGACTACTGCAAGACCAAAGAGTCTCGTAATGACATCTTTAAAATCCAACAGTTAGAATACGAGACCCTCGAAGATTATATGAAAAGATTTGGTTATATATCCCAGAAGTCAAAATACCATGACCTCCTAGAGGATGCAGTTAGGGCTCTTTTCCCTAAAGGAATTTCAGAAGAATATCTAGAGATGCTTAACTTGATGGCATCAGGTGACATCTCCCATAAACCATTTTCTGAAATATGTGAAATGTGTAAAAATTACTCAAGGAGTAGAGCCAAAACAAGAAAGAATGTTTGGGACCCTTACAATAGAAGCTTAAAACTGGTTAGTTCAGGTGGTATCACAAGAGCAGAGATAGGAAACCTCTTAGAGAAATTCAAGACAAACATCTTAAGCACAATAGGTTCCCAGTTGGACACCCTTAAAATTAAAAAGAAACAGGAGGAGGAAAGTGCAAACAATGAGAATATATTGGCCAAGATGCAGGAGGAAGAATTCCTCTAGGGAATGCCCATTAGATAACATTTCAGTTTGTGGCTTCTGTACAAAAGACCATTCAACCAAGAAATGTCCATAATTTCCGAGTTTATTATCCATCTATAGGATTGGATATCCCGGGGAGTCTTCTTATGCACCTAGGAGGCCATCACAACCTAGGAACCAGCCCACATACCCAGATCTACAATCTCAAGTTCCACCCTATTATCAACAACAACAACAGTGGAACTCACCAGGTTCGCAAAACTGGTCTACTCAGTACCAACATCCTTATTTTCAAGGACGGAGAGGAGGACATAACCAAGGAAACCCTCAAGCTCCACCTATCCCTATGTCCAACCATCCTTATCCTCAGTTTCGACCGAACACTCTGCAGCTTCTACCAGGTTTTATTCCACCACCTTTACCTCTTATTCCACAACAACAACTTCTAAAATACCAAAATGCAAGCTCCCCGAGACCAACACTATTACCTGAAAAACCAGTGTCAAATCCCAATAATGATCCCCCTCAACCTCTTCACAATGTTGAGATGCAGGCCTTCCTGACATATGTTATTACTCATGTTCTATTACAAGAGATTAAACTAAGATTGATAAAAGTTCTGGATAGGCAAAGACCTTCAGTAGTCATCCAGGAATAAGAAGAAGAAGAAACCACCAAACAACCCACGGATGACACTAGGTGGGAAGATGTTATTATCCCGAAGAACCAAGAACCCAAGCTTCCCCAAAATGAACCTTCACAAATTACGAAGGTCCCTCATTATCCAGGCCAGTTGGTAATAGAGAAACCTACCACCTGACCAGAATTTGACATCTTGAATGAATTGAAGAATATTTGTGTCAAGATTCCCCTGCTTCAAGCCATTAAAGACATTCCAATATACAATAAGGTAGTCAAAGAATTGTGTATCAAGAAATTAGGTAGGAAGCAGAAGGACCCTCCTAAAGTACACTTGATAGGAGATATTTCTGAATACATATCACAGAAACCAAAGCTAGCAAAATATGGGAACCCAGGAAACCCCGTAGTGACCATAACCATTAATGAGGTATCCATTGGAAATACTCTCATAGACCTAGGGGTAGCCATCAATGTTATGACCACTACTACCTTGGAACAATTATAGTTACAACCTCTTCTTCGGCCTACCCCAACCATTTTGGAATTAGCAGATAAGACTAGGGTTATACCTGAAGGAATTTTAGATGATATCATGGTTACTTTAGCTTCGCGGGAGTACTCAATAGATTTTCTTGCCATTCACTCAAAGGATCTTGCCAAAGGCTATCCCGTCATTTTGGGAAGACCTTGGCTAGCCACAACCAATGCATTTATTGGTTGTAGAGAAGGGGAAATGACTATCTCAAATGGTCTCTCTATCCAAAATCTCACCATTTACCCTCCAGCTCAACCTATTATGGATAATCTATGGTGGCTTGAATTTCCATACGAGAATGAGGACTAGGAAGAACCCATATTTCCAAGTGACCATGCATGGGCACTTCAGGAGCACACAACAGAAAATGTGCTAAACCAGTTTATTTATACTATCACATGTGTGGATTTTCCACAGTATTTTCCCCAATTTGAGTACATGTTTGGGGAAGAATTTCAAGAACAATTGGACCCATCCATTTTGTCTTCAACATCTTTTATCTTTGAGATAGATGAGTCTACCATGTCTTATACTATGCCCTACGAGATTAGTCTAGGGAAATTTTTACATATAAACTCTGGGCTAGATGTAGACCAACATAAAAAGTTAGTAGATATCCTTAAAGAACAATCAGGAGCATTTTCCTGGGAATACACTAACATGACAGGTATACACCCTGCCACATGCCTCCATCACATATATACCCAGGGGGAAGTAACACTTGTTAGGCAACCCCGGAGAAGGATGAACCCAACACTTAAAGATATAGTCAAGGAGGAGATCCAAAAGATGTTAAATGATGGATTTATTTATCCCATCTCCGATAGTAAGTGGGTATCGCTACTTGTAGTGGTTCC
Organism: Picea engelmannii; assembly: GCA_009831015.1. NCBI lineage: Eukaryota > Viridiplantae > Streptophyta > Pinopsida > Pinales > Pinaceae > Picea > Picea engelmannii. Next base: position 900,941 of record ML783987.1, read on the forward strand.
AAAGAAAGTGACTGGGAAATGGATAATTTGTGTTGATTTCTGGAACTCAACAAAGCCACTCTGAAAGATTACTTTCCTCTCCCTTTCATTGACCAAGTTCTAGATACCTTGTCTAGAAAGAAGTATTTTTTTCTTTCTAGATGGGTACAATGGGTACAATCAGATTATTATAGCACCCAAGGACCAGGACAAGACTACCTTTACTTTCCCTTGGGGCACCTATGCCTATAGGGTCTTACAATTTGGATTGTGGAATGATCCTGTCACATTTCAACGAGCAGTACTAGGGATATTTTCTGATCGTATTCATGATTGTGTAGAGGTCTACATGGATGACTTCACAGTTTATGGCAACACTTACTAGGAAGCCTTAGACAACTTAGAAAAAGTCCTCATCAGATGCCAAGAAATGAACCTATCTCTAAGTCATGAAAAATGCAAAATGTTGTTAACTGAAGGAGTGGTTCTGGGACATCATGTTTCATCTGAAGGGATAAAAGTCGATCCTACAAAGATTGAGGTCATCATTAGACTTCCACCCCCCAAGACTCAAAAAGAGGTGAGAATATTTCTTGTACATGCCGGATATTACCGACAGTTTATTGAAAATTTTACAAAGATTGTTGCACCTATGTTTGGATTGTTAATAAAAGATGTTGATTTTGTTTGGACTACGCAATGTCAAACTGCCTTTGAAACCTTGAAAGATAAGTTGTCTGTAGCACCAGTTCTTAGAGGGCCCAATTGGAATATCCCATTTCATATATCCATTGATGCCTCCGACACTGCAATAGGAGGGGTATTAAGGCAGAAAGAGGACCAACAGTCCTATGCCATTTATTTTGTAAGCAAGAACTTGTCCCCTGCTGAGTTGAAATACACAGTCACCGAGAAAGAATTCTTGGCAGTTGTTCATGCTATTAAGAAGTTTCATCACTACATTATAGGTTATGAAGTATTTGTACATACCGATCATTTCTTCATTAGATTCCTCATGAATAAACCCATAACTAATGGCTAAGTGACTAGGTGGCTCCTGTTATTGCAAGAATTTAATATCACTTTGCTTGACTGACCTGGAAAGGATAGTGTAGTAGCTGATTTTATTTCCCGAATAAAAAATGAGGATGACGATATCCCTGTAGATGATAGTTTCCTAGATGAGCATAATTTTTCCCTCTCTGTCAATACCCCATAGTTTGCGGATATGGAAAACTATCTGGCTACTAGGAAGTTACTGTCTCATTTGTCACCACATGAAAAGCGAAAAATTATTACACACAGTGCTAATTACTCTTGGGTTGGTCATGAACTTATTTGCACAGGTCCTGATTTGATTATTTGTAGATGTGTCCGAGAGGATGAGGTACCTGAAATACTATGAAGTTTTCATGATGGACCATGTGGTGGCCATTTTTCTGACAAACGTACAGCATATAAGGTGTTTCATTCGGGTTACTATTGGCCTAGCATTTTCAAAGATGCTGCCAAATATGTGAGAAGTTGTGATAGTTGCCAAAGGATAGGAAGACCTATGTTAGCTGACGAAATTCCCTTGCGTGCCCAAGTTATGATAAAACCCTTCGAAAAATGAGCCCTTGAATTTGTAGGACCAATTTCACCCATGTCCCATAAAAATAACTATATTTTGGTTTGTACGGACTATGTCACCAAGTGGGTAGAGGAAAAAGCCCTATTCAAGGCTACAGAGAAGTTTATTTTCAAATTCATCTATGAAGACATATTTACCCACTTCGGTATCCCTCATGAAATTGTTACCGACCGAGGCACTCAATTCACTTCCAAGTTGATGAGAGAGCTAATAGAGAATTATGGGACTAAACACTGTAAATCTTCTCCATACCACCCGCAAGACAATGGTCAGGTAGAATCCACAAACAAAGTTCTGGAAGCCATCTTGACCAAGACTATTCAATTACATCACCGGGATTGAGCTGATAGGCTCCCAGAAGCTTTATGGGCGTACCACTTGGCATACCCCTTATGAGCTAGTGTATGGGAAACAAGTACTTCTACCAATAGAATTCCAAGTAAGGACCTTCCGTATTGCCACGGAATTAGGATTGAACTTAGATGAGGCTCAGAAGCAACGAGCCCTACAATTGAATGAGTTGGATGAAATTAGGCAAGATGCCATCCAACGGACGATATTAGTCCAAAACCAGAGGAGCAAGTGGCATGACAAGTTTATTAAGAAGAAGCACTTCCAACCTAGTGATTGGGATATGTTGTTTGATTCCTAATTCAAAACCTTCAAAGGAAAACTCACTACCTGGTGGTTGGGCCCTTACGAGTTAGACACTGTATATGACAATGGAGATGTAAAAATTAAAACAATTGACGATGGACAAGTCTCATTTGTAGTAAATGGACATCGACTCAAATTTTATCATAAGCCCATTTCCAAAGAGGATTTTCTATAGGTCATGTCAACTGACAAAGCATTGGCCTTAGTAGATGGGGAAGTCCCCCCTTGTTCCTGAAAAATTTTCTGAATTTTCTACTGTACATATGTAAATAGTTTTTGAATTTTGTTAATAAGGCAATTCTAGAGATTTCTGTAAGTATTTATTACCAGGAGTACATAGTTTCAAGGATCTTTCTTCAAAACATTGTTACACTTGAATTTTGTGTCTGCTAAAGGATCAAATGAATATTGACTTACTGTAATTAGCCATATTTTTGCAAAAATTCTCATTTTTTAAGGCATTCTAAAGCAGTTTCTCTTGAAACTCTTCACCACTGTATAAGGGAGTGATACCATAACTATCAAGCCTAGAGGTCTCTCGTACAGTTTTTCGAAGAAACTTGAGTAAGTGAGTCAAGGGTCTTTATCAAAGAGTAACAAGGAGGTATAATTAGTGGTTATTCATGGAAACATCGCAATAACTACAAAAGAAGAAAGTGAATTGAGCCTAGAGATACCTTTTTTTTCTTTCTCAATGGTACCATCCACTACACACTAAATAGATTGATTATATCATATCTTTAGATAGGCCACGTCCGCTTAAGTACCCCTTACATCGGGACAATAACTAAGTAATATAACAAAAATTCATCCTCTAACATAAATATCATCCCAATTAAAAAAAGAAAGAAAAAGTTGTTTTCAGAGTTGTCCCCCATCTTCTTGCATAAAGCAATCTTATACTAAAATATTAAAAGATGGAGGGCCGGTCTCTAAGGGTGTAAGAGGCTAACTCACCGGGATACTGAACAGGTTTGTTGGTAGCGGGTATCAGCCTGTGGTATGACTAGGTAAACCCACCAGAGTACTGAACAGGCTTGCTGGCAGCGGAGCATTCTACCTAGCGAGGATGGCAATCTAACAAAAAATAAATAATAAATTTAAACTTGTCCTGATGTATGGAATTACTTGCAGACAAAGCTAACATGAAGTATGTGTGGTTAAGCTAAGGTTAATGAAATCCGTAGAATTTACATTGGGAAATGACTCTAAGACTATCTTGAAACTCTCTTTCCTACCTCTTCTTATCTATATATAGGATCTCTTATCCTATAGGTGGGGCCATCTTCGAACCGTCTCATCAGATTAATCTGTGAAATTTATCTTTACACTTGACATACTTAAAATCTTCGGCTATTAGGGGAACTGACTGGTTTCCTATACTTTTGATTGTCAGGTGTCACAATACTTAGGTGTGGGGGAGGGGTTCATGAGATGACAAATGATCATTTCCTAGAGAAATAAATCTTTGCAAGAGTTTTTGTATTATTTCCATGATACAAGTTATTACATTAATAGTCATTTTATTTTTGAAGTGTTAAACTCCTATGTGCTATAAACTACTGAACATATACTTAACATACCACTCTTTATTGGCTTACCTTTCAATACAAGATGTGCATTGTAGGATTGACAAGTACATGTTTTATGCTTGCTATAACCTAATCATTGTAGGTTTGACATTATATGTCATATGCAAGAGGATTGAGTGAGCATGGTGGAAAAATCAACAACAATGGAGCATTCTGCCTTTGCTCATTAACCACTGTGATTGTCAAAAACATTTCAAATTTGCAGACTATCCATTACAAGAGGTGAAAACGTATTTAACACAGAGGTGTCGTATGAAATACTGTATGATGTGTCGAAAAAAGTGCCATATGAATTAAACACCAGTAAATGTCCTAGATTCTAGGTAACCAGAAATCAATGACATTCAATTGAATTGGTTGCAGGCAATTGATTGAAGATGCTTTATATGTTCATGATTAAATGTCCAAGCCAAAAGACTTAGACATTAATCTAACTGGGCATCATTACATTGCCCCCAAAAATGAGCCTTCGAATTCGAAAATTCCCACACATGGCAGCTCATGCACACATGTGTGCAATGTACTCCACCATAGGCACATTCAAATTCGGGTTGGGTAACCTTTATCTCAATTCGACCTTGCCATTTGCTTTGCCCTGCGTTGGGAAATCGTGCACATCCTCTTCCATTTCTTCCCCTGATTGAATTATGCTCAACCCATGCCCAATTTGTGCCATCTCTTGGCCATTCGCGCCCTTTCCTAGTGAATTTCGCCTCTGCCACAATGCCTAAGAGGTATGAACCCTCTTCCTATGGAGATATTTTTTCCATTCCCGAATTTGCACAATGCAGAGAGTTGTTTTTGCGCGTAGGTTGTGGGCCATTTTTGTCTAACTTGCAGGGCCACGATGACGGCCTCTCCATGCAATTTTCCCTCGGTTTCGATGAGAAGACAACATGCGTAGGGTCTCTTTACTTTGAGGTCTCAGAAGAGTCCATTGTTGCAGCCACAAAGCTTCCAAGAATGGGAGATAGATGGTTCAAAAACCATCATCTACCGCGCTCAAGTTATAACAGGGTTTTTAAGCCCGAATTCCAAAACATTTCAGGAGCAAAAGGATATTCTAGGGAATGGATAAAGGAGGAATTGATCAACCCTCTCATCGCCATCACAAGGTTGATTACATGTGAAGGTAGATACTCCACTTTCAAAGCTTTTCATTTCATATTGTTGGCTCATTTTTAGTTCAACAAACCTTTGAAATTCCCCTTCTATTTTCTAAAAGGATTGGAGAAGATGTCCTCTCAAGTGAGGAAGAACGTAACTAACCCCCACAAAATCCTCTTTCACCATGGCTTGATCAAACTCCTTGTTCTAGCCGAATTAGAGAAACAAGGGAAAACTTGGGATGCATTTATCTATCAACTTGCAAACCCTCACTTGACAATTAAGACCAGCAAAAAAACACTTAGCCTAAGAACTATCTCTCCATCCAAGCCTTTCTCTCCAATAACTCCAAACCCCCTTGCACAAACCCTCTCTTTGCCGGAACAATAAAAAAATCTTGTTGATATCCCTACTTCCTCATCGGGTAAAAAGACCAAGAGTAAAGATCAAAAGAAGCCTATTGCTAAACCCCCGATGCCTTCAATCTCTCTTGATCCCACACCTAAAAATCTCAAAGAAGTGATTCAACAAGACTTTCCCATCGTTCCCACAAATAGGAGGGGACCCAATCGATTTGGTAAAGGACCCTTTTGAAAGAGTACCCGGAGCACAAGAACAAAACCTTATGAAAAACCCACACCTGCTTTAGATCCTATCCAAGTGTCCTTCGATATTGAGAGCCCTCACAAGAGACTTAGGGAAGTTTTTGTGGATGGATTAGAGCCACAAAGAAAGACAAAATCAGAACCTACCTCTCCTTACCAATCCCCCATCACTCCTACTTCACCCATGCCTACTCTAGATATTAAAAATGATAGATTGTCCACATCCCTCAAAGGATCTAAGCCTTCCTTCGAGATCACTGATTCTGCCCCAACCATTGAGAAGCTACAAAAAAAAAACCATCATCTTCTCCAACAGTTGGAACAAAGGAAGACGATAGACACACACCTTCATCATGATAATGCAATACTCCAAGCAAAGGTTAACTCCCTTCAACGGTTGGTTGATGAGACGACCAAATCCAACCGCAACCTCAGAGCACAACTGAAGCAACACAAGAGGCATAAGGCAAAGTCTTCACAGCAAGAAGGAGAGGCTTCCAAAGTTGATCCTCCTCAACAAGCCTAGTCATGAGGGGTAATTTCTTTTTTGTTTACAATGGGACCTGCAAAATCGTAAGTGTGGGGGTAATGTTGGGCCCGAGATATGATCAAATTTATGACAGTTATTAGATACTTTTGTCGAATGTACATATGTGTTTTTCATGTTTTGGAGAAGATTTTGAATAATTTTGTGCGAAAATGGTATGATCCACACCAGGTATGTATAATTCGTGTTTGATATCGATATTGAGTATAATTCATCACGTTTTTATGTTTCCAAGGATATAATTCACGTTTTTTGGTGTTACAAGGAAAAATCGCATCACGTTTCCGCTTCCGGCACTCAATCCGACACTTCATCCAGTACTCGATCCGATACCTGGTCCGGCACTTCGTCCAACACCGTGTCCTGCACAAAAACGGTGAGCGATTTGGCGGTTATGGTATAGGCGGCCAGTGGTGGGAGAATCAGGAACATGGGTTTTTCTCGTGCTTTCCCCCTCCAGCTACTGAACTCTTGACACCTCGGTTTGGGTTGTTGAGGAGGGCGACTATTGGCTCACTCTATTTCGACAGTTAGGGCACCATTAATGTAATTTGTTGTTTTTAGAAGTGGTTTGACCCTCCAGTGGTCGACCACTTGGTCTGTAAAGATTATAAATACCACCGTGGTGGTCGTACAATAGTTAAGAAGTAGAAACAGTAGAATAAGTAGAGGATTAGGGACAAATACAATTTCCCTCTATTTTTGTTATTTTCAATTGCCAGAATTATATGAAACTGCGTTTTTGAATTTTCATGGTGAAATCGATTTGCTGAGTTCGTGGTGTGCCTTTGAGAAGTGACCACGACTTGCTGGGGGGGCCACCACCAGTCTGGTAACTGTTCTTTAGGTTATTTGTGTATTTCATAGCTTAAATGTCTCTTTTTATTCCCTGTACATGAACTGCTCTTTTATTTCTTTGCTTTCTAATTTGTTGTTGTAGTTTAATTATTTTAACTCTCTTTTGCAGGTTAATATGAAGGATTGTGTTAATATGCATTGATTATGTAGTTAGGAACGAATTTTTAAATTCATAAACTAACCCCATGTGCAATTAGATATTAGATTGTGTTTTATTTATGCTTTTAGAATCAAGTTTAAAACAAAGTTTGAAATAGAGTAGAACAAAGTTTTAATTTGTGTTTTCTTTAACAAGGATTCGGTGGATGGATAGGGTTAGTTTCAGTTTTTAATTGTAGATTGCTTATTCTATTGTCATGTAGATCTTGCTTAATTAGTTGTTAGTTAATGTCTTCATTAGTTTACTTTTTATATGGCATGCTTTAATTTCTGTTTTTAAGCATTTTTCCTTCTTGCACTTTGAATTGTTAAAATAGATATAGCATAGTTTCACTTTATGCACTTTCTTTCCTAGAATTAAATTGCAATTCCATTTTTTAGTTAATGCTTGAATTTATTTATGAATTTTGCTTACATGGCATAGAAGTACAATTAAAATAGTGTTATATTGTTGATGGTTAATACATGAGTAATAATTCCATGAATATGCAGGGTAATTGACAATTGTTTCCGCAATGGCTAAGTTCTCATTGGATTGTTTAATCCACACCTTTCACTTTGCTATTGAAATCAGTATTGAGCTTATACAGCTTGAATTATCTTTTGTTGTCAAGTGCCATCGAGATATTATAAGACACCGGAGACATTCACACAACCACCAACACTATATTTGAGTTTTCATAGGTTAAAAGATAGTTTCTTGCTTTCGTAGATCAGAAGATAGTTTTGTTGTTGTTGTAGGATAGATAGTCTTTTGATTTGGTAGATTAAAGAGCAGTTTTGTTTATCATAGATTAAAGGTTAGTTGTTAGTTCCTCCTTCTTTCAATTAAATAGATTTCCTTTTATGAATTATAAATAGTTTTGAAGTTTGAATTAAGAATAGAGTTCACTTGCCTCTTAGCTTAGTTAGTTGTTCAATAAGTAGTCTTAATTAGTTTACTTGCAGTAGAATTTATCTTAGGGTAGTCAGTTGTTTACTTGCTTTAGTAGGTTACTTGCTTACTTGTCTATTCTTGCTTTGATAGTATAGTTGTTTATTTCCTTGCTTTCACAGGATAGTTGCTCATTGAATTTAGGTAGGCTAGTTAAAGTAGTTTGCTTTTGTTATTTGCTTATTGTTATGCTTAAATAGTTTCTTTTGCTTATTGTCATGATTGAACTAGTTTGCTTCAAGTAGGATTTTCATTTGTTTTCCTAGAATTATCCATCGATCTTTGGTCCAAAAGTACTTAGGTTACATAGTTTCAAGTTTCTTAGTAGGGTTTGCTTATTAGATGGCTTTGTTTGAATAGATTAGCCTTTAGATAGCCACTTCCTTAGTTAGACTATACTACTACCAACCCTTCTACCTTGGCATATATTTTGCTACAACTCTAAGTTTACTTACCCCAGGTTGAAAATTTAATTGAGGGTTTTTAGTGTGTTTTTAGTGCATATAGAACACCCATCAATGACTATACCTTCCATTTCAACCACCGAGGCTTGGTAGTCTTTTTGTCTATTCTCCAAATATGGTAGTTTTTTGCCACATCATCGATTGTGATAGCCTCTTGGACGTTGTAAACTCCCTTGTTGTTTGGCTTCCTATGAGGATAGTCTCTCAACATGCATTCTTCTCCACAACCCCAACATTTCAACGGTTCCTTCTTTGTTCTGTTTGTTCTACCTGGGCTGATCCAATAGCCTTATCTCCACCTTGAGATGGAAATTTCTTATGATTCACACTTTTGGTAGGGAAGCCCATTCTGGGATTATTCCCAAAATACTTGAACCTTGAAGGTTTAAATACCATCTTCTTGAGTCCTATTTTATTTTTCTTCTTACATTCCTAGAGGGGTTTTGTTTTGTGTTTGATTTTCTTGTAACAGTATCTAGCCTTCTGAATGGCATATTCCAAGGTTTTAGGTTCATCAAATTCAATCATGTTCCGAAAGGATTGAGGTAGCCCACTAAGAAATGGTTGCATCTTTACCTTTTCATCATTTATGTAGGGTACATACCTCATCAGTTCCATAAATGTTTTGATGTATTCATCTATAGTGAGTTTTCCTAATTTGAGCTCATAGAACTCCTTCATCTTTTCATCATAGTACTGCTCAGAAAGGTACTTCTTCTTGAATTATTTCTCAAACTTATTCTAAGACAACCCATTTTCTCATATTCCTTTTACATTCCTAAGGTCTTCCCACTAGATAGAGGCCTTTCCATTCAAATTGAATATATTGATTTGGGATTTCAAGTTCGCAGAGTTGTTATGAAATTTGAAATACTTCTTCAGGCCCAATATCCAAGATTCTGCCTCTTCCCCTTTTTTTGATTCCCCATCAAAAGTATGTGGCTTGGATTTCTTAAATTCCTCAGGGTTCCTACCCTTGGAGTACTTCATTTTCTTCCCCTTCTTCTGGGAATGGAAACTAGTCTTATTGTTGGAAAGTTCTATGGATATTTCTACTCCTTCCCTAGAGAAATGCTTAGATGAATTTTTGGTTTTGGTATGTGTCTTGTCTCCATGATGAGCCTTCTTGAGAGGGTTTCTTCTTCAATTTCTACTTTTAGGTCCGTGCCTCTGCATTTTAGGAAAACACTGGGTTTTCTCAGGTTGATGTTTGTCCATGTTGTTGGCGGCTGGCCCATGTTGGAATTGTCATTGTAGTTATGACAGACTTTGCAATAGGACCACAATTATCATGTTCTGTTTTCCTGCTCCTTCATTAGCCGGTCATTATTAGCCTTAAAGATTTGCATATCTTCCCTAAGACTTCTCATGGTCTCAACCAAGTTTGGAGGGTTTTATACCATTATTATTTCATTATATTCTTCATATTTATTACGAGAACTCTCCCCCCATTCATGGTGGGTCAGCATCACTGTTCTTAGAGATTATCTAGAAAAGTATCAAACCGGTTAAGTGTTGAGAATAAACAATTCTTTGTTAGTCAACTTTTCCATTATCTAAAAAAAACATGGCACATTTGTAAATTGATGTTATGCGATAGAAATATAGTGTTTTACAGTAGTATACAGTCCCTATTTAGCTGTGCAAAAACAATGTATAATCATGTTCCTCTCTCCCATAAGAAGGTTTTTGATAAATCCCCGCGATTAATTATTTGTCAGGTTACTATTCCTGAAATTCCAGGGTTAATTGTTGCACAATGAACTTCATTGGGCTTCCACGCGCTTGGTAAAATGCGGACTCAGGAACCGTAATATCATATGGTATGTTAATACCCATTGTTGGTTGGGTTTACCATGGTCAAAATATGGGTGGGTAAGTTTTTAAATCGTGATCGTTGATTACAGTCATATCAATGGTCCACATCGTTATACAATGTGAAAGCGGTCATGACTTACATTAAAGGGTCGATGGTTATGCCCACATAATCACACGTGAGTTAACTAAGGTGAACATGTGGTGGTCACTAAGGCCATAATTTCATTCTTATGGGTGGTTTTATTACCGCCCCTCGGCCTCCTGCTATACCCTCGAGAAATTACCTTTTGGTCAACAAATGTTAACATACTCAAAGGCCTAAGTACTTGGTCACCCGACTAGTATTAGTAGGTCCTTTTAAATAAGGTAGGAAATTTATATCCTTCCCTTTATAATTTTCTAATAGAACTTATTCAACTCCTTCGTAAGCCCAAGCAGGCCAAGTGTAGTTTCCTGCTCTGATACCACTTTGTAATATACTCGACCCCTTAAGGGATTCTAAGGGGTGGGGTGTTCAATTTTTTTCTTGGCTTATCTAACTTGTCTTACTTTCTTTCATTCACATCTCCAACATTATTTTCTTACTCAAGGACTCTTCGATGACAACATCGTTTTATTCGGAGAATCACAGATTTACAGACTCTTGGCCACATATCTATATAATTTTCCTTTCACAAGTCTGCCTATAAAATCTTGACACTTAGCCATTATTCACCTTCGTGGACTCGTGGAAGTGGAACTCTATGACCCTAAATTTCATGAGTCTGAGAAGTCTCAACACTTAGTCATTTTTCCTTTCACGGATTTGCGGGCTCGTGGAGGTAATATTCTATGATACTAGATTTCATGACTCCAAAAATTCTCAACACTTAGTTGTTTTTCCTTTCACAAACTCGTGGAGGTGGGATTGTATGATCTTAACTTTCATGACTACGAAAAGTCTCAACACTTCGTCATTTTTCCTTTCATAGACTCACAGACTAGTGGACTCATGGAGGTGGTATTCTATGATCTTAACTTTCATGAGTCCGATAATTCTCAACACTTAGTTGTTTTTCCTTTCATAGACTTGTGGAGGTGAGATTATACGATCTTAACTTTCATGATTATGATAAGTCTCAACACTTAGTCATTTTTCCATCTTCTACTGACACTTGGAATGACCCATGGGTTGGAACATGCCATACGTATCGCTTGACACGTCGTGTTTGTATTCCCTGTGGGCCATTGTTTAATTATAAAAAAAATGCGTGACACATGGCCCCTTCTTAGGGTGACAGGTGGCATCCTTCCCTCATGACACATGGTGATGCTAGTAAACAGGGTATGTCCTGATGACATCACATTTTCCCCTTGGTATCGTTTCAACAAGATTCACCAATATATAAGGTGTATTTTTCATTGCGGACTCACCCCGATGGATGGTCTAGATCATCCCTCGGGCTTCCAAGTTCATCCTGACCAGGAGGCTTCAACCATGTACTTTCCACGGACCCAACGGTCCAACATTGTCCACATTCACTACTCAATATATCAACGACCCTTGTTAATTTTGAAGTAGGGATTTTTTCTCAGCGCAGATGAAGGGTCAGGATATTTCCCTTTATCCCAATCGACGATCGAGGTCACATCTCGACCACATCCCGATAAAGGGCTCGATTTTATTCATTGTGCCAAATCGATAGTCATGATTCTTATGAAACAAATTAGGGTTTATCCACTGACTTAATAGTCCATTCCTTAACTTATCCATTTCATGGATACCTTTCTTCGAGTCCTTCTTAAGTCTTATAAAGCCTCGAGGGTGCTCATGCTTGACCAAGGTACTCCATGGTTTCCTCATGGTTTCTTTACAATATCCTATTCTTTGAAAGACTGGTTGAGGTTAGGCATTCCAACGTCGTGGTGAAAATGGTATATATATATATATATATATATATATGCATGAGTGTACATGCATATGCCATAGGATTACAACAATACAAAGTGATTAGGGATGTCTCTCCCCTCAAAGTTACTACAGAGACCGTGAATTATACGCGTGCATAACAACCATCAAGATTTGTATCCTTTCCTATATACCAGGCACATAGATTTATTAACATGTATACATTCATAAATAATTCTAATAAGACATGAAGTATCTGCAAGCAAGAATGTAAAACTCTTCACAAAACTAAACATTATGTGCAATTTTTAGTGTCTCCAAAACACACAATCTGATTTGCAGACCAAATGGTTACATCTAAATATTATACTATTCATTTAACCATACACATAATCATGTAAATGCACAGAGGTGGATGAGACACTTATCTACATAAAATTGATATATGTTGAGTATTGTTGTAGAGAGAACCGCTCTCCACTCAACCATAAGAAAGGTTGCGTTAAACTTCACTACAACCAACCACCCCCGAGCTAGGATACGATGTCACGAGAGGAGTTCCACAAGATGTTTCTCCACTAAGTCCTTCTGCCCTTTCTCTCCCCTTTTTCTTCTCATCTTCTTCCCTCGGGACCTCATGGATCATGCCAAAAACTTCCTAAAGGTACTTTCCCATCCGTTCTTAACTCCTTAGAGAACTATTACAACTACTATCTTGAATGATACTCAGTTTCTAGGGATGATGACAATTCAGATCCACATCATTTTAATTACGCAGGGTATTACCTGGAAGATTCATTCAAAACAATGATGTCCTCCCTCTCGCCCACTCCTCTCATGACATCATAACATGTGAAGGACATCCCTTCAGAAGTAACTCAACATTCTATATTTTATTAAAATCCAAACATATATATATATATATATATATATATATATATATATATATATATATATATATATATATATATATATATATATATATTACAAAATCTATCAAGGTCGATTGTTTATCCTTTATCACCCACGGGTTGGATTATTGGTTTTCCATAAAACACTTATAATTACAAACTGGGGGAAACAGGGGTGTTACAATCCCTTCCCCCTTAAAGGAACACCACCCTCGGTGTTCTATCTAATGAAAAAAATTACATATTTGGTGATGAACAAAAAATGGCATGCATGTTTCATGGAATCTTCCATTTCCCAAGTCGCTTCATCGGGACCATTGTGTTTCCATTGCACCTTGACCTTGGCAATGGTTTTTTTCCTGAGATATATCTCCCTCTTGTTTAGGATACATTGTGACTATGGTTGTAACTCTCCCTCTGGATCCACCTATATCATAGACCAATCAATTATGTGACTAGGATCATGCATATATCTCTTTAATAAGGAAACATGAAACACATTATGTTCCTTATGTTCAACAACACAAGTATTCGAATAGAGGACGAAAAACTTCAGTAACCACTCACACAACCAAATTAAATATCAACACATGAATTTTTTGACGTGGTAAAACCCCTATGGGGAAACATCCACGACCCCAACCAACGCAACTACTTGGAGTAGTTTATTAATGAAAAAGAAAAAGATTACAGAGAGATTTTACAAGATAGTTTCTCACAATCGATCATTGACAAATGACCCTCCATGCTCTTTAAATAGAGATCATGGACCAATCGGGTCTTAAGTCACATATCAATGTCCATTAATATCGAGGATGATATGAACCATCATATCACTCTATGTCGGGAACATATCGTGGCTATCAGATTTCCTAACTACAAATGCATACTAATGCATACTAAAGAAACAAACTAAGAAACACACTTTTACCTAACAACAAATTAGACCAAGTAGATCTTAACTAACTACTAAGTGTCTAAATATACTAACATCCCCCCTTAAGAACAACTTGGGATATGATTGAAGGATTACAATAATGACAAAATAGGAGAAGGAAGGAGGCATTAGAGCCTATCCCCCCTTGATGACAACTTCATGAACTCCTAACATAGATCGAAGTTTGGAAAACTTTGCTTCTATAAGAGACTTTGTGAAAATGTCTGCAACTTGATCTTCTGTAGGGAAAAAGAGCACTTCAATAACTTGATCATGAATGAGCTTTCTAATGAAGTGCATGTGTATCTCGATGTGTTTCTTGCGCTGATGTTGAACTGGGACTTTGGCGAGCTTGATGGCACTCTGATTTTCGCACCAAAGGCTGGTCGGATGTTTCTGCTGGAATCCAAACTCTGAAATAATCTATCGAAGCCATAAGGCTTCCTGACTTGCATTTACCATTACTTGGTACTCTGCTTCTGCTGAAGAAAGAGAAATAGTATGTTGTTTCTTACAGGCCCAAGCGATAGGTCCTGAACAAAGGCTGAAAACATAACTTGCAGTAGACTTCTGATCATCAGAGGCCCAATCTAAATATGTTAAACCAACCAATAAAGGAGTCCCCCTTGAATTGTAATGTATCCCGAACTGAAATGTACCACTAACATAACGAAGTATCATTTTAACTGCTTTCCAATAGCTTTCATGTGGTTTTTGCATATACCGGGAAACAATACCAACAACAAAGGAAATATCAGGATGGGTATGAGTCAAGTATAAGAGGCTACCAACTAACTGACAGTACAAGGTGGCATCAACTTTGGGATAAGTACAGGTGGTAGCAAGCTTGACTCTAAACTAGAAGGGAGAAGGGGATGGTTTACAATCATCCATGTGAAAGTGATGAAGAAGGTCACAAGCATACTTAGATTGGGAAAGAAAAATTCCTTCATTGGTTTGAAAAACTTGGAGGCCAAGGAAATAGTGCAAAAATCCTAAGTCTATCATTTAAAATTTCTTCTTAAGGCTGGTTTTCACATGGTTTAAAAATTTTGAGTCACTATAAGTAAGGATAAGGTCATCAACATAAAGGAAAAGGATTATGAGATGGATTCCTACTTTCTTGCTATAGACATTAGGATCAGAATGGCATCTATAGAATCCAAAGGAAATAAGAAAGATGTCCATTTTGTCATACCAATCTCGGGGAGCTTGATTAAGACCATAAAGAGATTTCTTACAGTGACAAACAAGGCTAGAGTCATTCTAGACATCTCTAGAAGATTGTTCCATGTAGATTTATTCTTGCAAATATCCATGCAAGAAGGCAGATTTAACATCCATCTGATGGACCTCCCATTTATGTGAGGTAGCAAGGGAAAGAAAAAGGTGGATGGAATTCATTTTGGCTAAAGGGACAAATGTTTCATTATAGTCAACTCCTTCAACTTGGGAAAATCCTTTGGGAACTAACCGAGCCTTATGTTTTTCAACACTTCCATCTGATGCATACTTAGTTCTATAGACCCATTTACATTTGACAAGTTTTCTTCCTTTTGGAAGAGGTACAAGATCCCAAGTATCATTTTCCATTAAAGAACGATACTCTTCTTTCATTTTTGTATCCCAATCTAGATGACTTGAAGCTTATGCAAATGTCTCTGGATCATGAGTCTTTGAAACTTGAGCCAAAAGAGAAGAGGCCCGCTAGAATTGTGAACGTGTTAGACACTAATCTGAAGGATCACCGACAAGATGACCAATTACTTCTCATGTTGAACAGATCCATCTAGGAAGCGTTGGACCTGGAACTGGTGTTGGTTTAGGTTCAAAGGACTCGTCTAGAGGAAGGTGAGCAAGCGGAGGTGGATTTTCATCCTCATTTTCATCATTTGAAGAAGAAACTATAATAGGAACAAAATAAGGAACAAACGACGAAGGTGACTCGCAGGCCGAAGAAGGCACAAACGTTGAATTAGGCTCGCAGGCCAAAGAAGGCACAAACGTCGAATTAGGCTCACATGCCAAGAGAGTTTCATCAAATTTAACATCTCTTCTAATAATAACTTCATTATAATGTGGTTTAAGAAGACTATAACCTTTGACATCGCCAGAATAACCAACAAATATACACTTCTCACTTTTAGGTTGTAATGCTTTCCTTTTCTCATCAGGAATGTCAGCCCATGCCATACTATCAAATACACGGAAGTGACTTACATCTGGTTTAATTTTAGTCCAAGCTTCTTCTGATGTTATATTTTTAAGAGCCTTTGTGGGAGCGTGATTTACTATGTAATTTGCACAGTTGATGGCTTCCACCCAATACTTTAGGCGTAATCACTTAGATTGGATCATACAATTAGCCATTTCTCTTAATGTGTGGTTCTTTCCCTCAGCAACACCATTTTGTTGTGGTTTATATGGAACAATGTGTTGCATTTGGATGCCCTGTGTAGTGAAGTAATTTGTAAAATTGTTGTTCACGTATTCGCCTCCATTATCTCTTCTTAACCTTTGAATTTGATGTCCAGATTGCTTTTCTACAAGGGCCTTGTAGGCAAAAAACTTGTCAAAAACTTCACTCTTAAGTTTTAAGAAGTAAACCCAAGTACGTCTGGAAAATTCATCAATGAAAGTTAAGAAATACTTGCACCCATAAAAAGAAGGAGAAGAAAGTGGACCACACAAATCATTGTGAACAAGATGCGAAGGGACCAAGGTGTGCTAGGAGGCACGCTTGTCAAAATTTTCATGATGATGTTTGTCGAGAACACAACCGGCGCAACCACCATATTTGCATGAAACAATAGGAATATCAGTCACCATCTGTTGATTACATAGTTGTTGCAATGAGCGATAGTTTAGATGACCAAACCGCTCATGCCACAGTTTTCTCAAGTCATCGCTATGAGCAACAAAAACTGATGAAAAAGATGATGACCCAAAGTTGTCAAACTTGTACAACCCGGTAATATCATTAGTAATTCCAGTTGCAAGAACATGCTTAGGATATTTTATATCCTTGATTACAACTTGGTGAGGTGAAAACTCTACGGTTTTACCTTCACCTAAATGAGTGATTTGATATACTGATAGAAGTTTACAAGAAAGACTTGGAACACATAATACATCATTGAAATGACCATTTTCTACTTGAACTATTCCAGATCCTACAACACTAAGAGATCTATCATCACCAACAAATATTTTCTTGGTGTTACATTCATTTAGAGAAGAAAATATGTCTTTATCATTAGTCATATGATAATATGCTCCAGAATCATTAAGCCACTCATCAGAAGAAGAAGTAGAAGTTGTATTGAAGGAGAAACCAGAAGCATAAAGTACATGTCCATGAGAAGAATAAGAAGAAGTAGAATCAATACTGATGTTGTGCTTCTTCATCGTTGCTTCTAAAGATGTCATCTTCTTAAAACATTTGGACTCATCATGACCATGTTTATCACAAAAGTTGCAATGTTTGTCAGTCTTCTTATTTTTATATTTTTCTCCTTTGTCACCATTAGGAGCGGAAGCTGTCTGAGTGGGTTTCAGACCCTTATGTTGCTTGTTGTTTTGGTAATGATGTTGCTTATTGGTATTCTTGGGTTTAACTTTATGATGGACAAATAAGGATTTGTTGGAGGTACCTACAGTGTTGATCACTCCAAGTTCTACAAGCTTATCTTGCTCTCTAATCAAAGCATCACAAAAGGACTCAAGAGTGGGTTTTTGATAATCTGTCCCTAGAGCCTCTTTCATGGCATACAAACACATAATATGCACTACCTAGCTTAGAAATAATAAGATAGATGCAATTCTCTTCATCAACTTTATCTTACATTCTTCACATAAAACTTTGAGTGTTTTAAACTTAGATAGATAGTCTTCAATGCAAGAAAAATCACTTGGAATTAAAGTCAGTACTTGATTTTCTAACTGTTGTTCTCAAATAATATCGTGCTTACCAAACACATATTCAATCTTTTCCCAAGCTTCATCGGGTTTATCAATTTTTTGAAGGTGGAACCTTAAATCAAGAGAGATGGACATTCTGATTAGTCCATGTGCTTCATCATTCATATTAGCCCATTTGAATTTATTATTAGCATCAGTAGGTTTTGTTTCCTTTCCCAATGTAATCTGAGACAAGCCTTTACTTTTTAATAAATCCTCCATATGGGATTTCCATTGGAAGTAGTTGGTGCTGGTAAGCAAAATATTACTTGAAGAATCCATATTAAATATGTAGAAAATATGGATTTAAAAACTGAAACTAATGATCTGGATGGAAAGATATCGAAAATTAGGCATTTGTTTTAAAAAATGGCACTGAAAACGGACTTCGGATGTGAAAGTTATGCCCTTTTAAAAAAAATGCATAAACGGTAACCAAAGGACCACGTGATGGTGTAAGTTGTTTTATGAAGTGACCCACTTTTATAAAAAGAAGTGGGGTTCACTTTTACAATGAAGTTACTTTATAAAAGAAAAGTTGCATGCAAAATAAATAACTCTAAAATATTAAAGCTACTTATAGTGATTCACTTTTATACTTTAAGTGAAATACACTTTACAATGGAACATGAACTTTTTTTTAAAAAAGTAACAAAAAGAGAGACTTGAACTCAAGACCTCTTATTTAATAAGGAAAATTTTAACCAAGTGGGCTAGCAAAACATATTTTATTGTTTAGCAAGAGGATTGTTGTTTTTGTTGTTGGAGAGCGTGCTAAAAAAAACGTTTTTTCACACAAGAAAAAAATTTCACTTCTCGATGACAACAAGGGTTAGATCTCGATTAACTTACCCGAAAAATGCACATTTTCCTATATGTTTATGATTTTTCGAGATCGCACGAGACGCGGGGAAAAGAGCATATGCATATCTAAAAGGGTAGCAACCCGGAAACAAACAATATAAAAATGAAATAATACACTGTAAAAATTTTAAAAAGGGCGTATCTAGGGTTTATACCTCCAGATCTAGTTGAAATGGTTGTATCTTGGGAAAAGGGAAACCTTTTCGAGTGATACAAAAAGCGTTCCCGAATGAAATGAGCACTCCAGACACAATGGAGTAGTCCTCTCAGCACAAAAATGTATGTAAATGGTAGAAAATGGATATGAGGCAACTCGGCTTCACGATCTCTATCTACAACAGGAGCGGGTCTTCAAACAGGCTTTGATACCATGTTCGACAATACAAATAATCCAAAAGATGATGAACACCTTCAGTAACCACTCAAACAACCAAATCAAATATCAACACACCGATGTTTTGACATGGTAAAACCGCTACAAGGAAACATCCATGGCCCCAGCCAACGCAACCACTTGGAGCAGTTTATTAATGCAAAAGAAAAAGATTGCAGAGATATTTTACAAGAGAGTTTCTCATAATCGATCATCGGAAAATGACCCTCCATTCTTTTTAAATAGAGATCATGGAACAATTGGGTGTCAAGCCACAGATCAATGGTTGTTAAGATCGAGGAGAATATGAACCATCAGATCACTCTATGTCAGGAACATATCGCAGTTGTCAGATTTTCTACCTACAAATGCATACTAATGCATACTAAAGAAACACACTAAGAAACACAATTTTACCTAATGACACATTAGACCAAGTTGATCTTAACTAACTCCTAAGTATTTAAATATTCTAACACCTTCATTGTGGGGGAAAGGCCATTTTATAGGCTACAGGTCCCACTATGTCCATAATTTCAAAAGGCCACAAAATCTAGGCACTAGGTTAGAACATCCTCCTGTTCTTAAGGATATTCTCCTTGGTTTGATTCAAACATAGACATGATATCCTATTTTAAACTCTTTATGACTTATTTTGTTATCTACATAACTCTTATGTTGATATTTGGACACCTTAAGATTTCTCTTTATCTAGGCCATTTGTTGTTCTAGTTCCATTAACATTTCAGGCCCAAGGATAACCTTGTCTACTATATTATCCCAGATGATTGGAATATTTCATTTTCTGTCACAGAGGGCCTTAAAAGGGGCCACTTTCAAGGATTCTTGGTATCCATTATTGTAGGAAAATTCAACGTGGGGTAGATACTCTTCCCATTTCCTGGGTTGATTCATTACATGCATCCTTAACATGTATTCTAATATTCAGTTCACCCTCTCTGTTTGTCCATCAATTTGAGGGTGGTATGTTATACTAAAAAGCAGTTGTGTTCCACAACTAGTGAACAAAGACTTCCAAAATTCCGAGGTGAATTTGGCATCCCTATGATATAATTTCCTTGGGAATCCCATTCAATCTAAATATTTATTTCATGAAGATGTTGGCAATGTCTATTTCCTTGTAAGTGGATTTTATCAGGATGAAGTGGGCAACCTTGCTCAATTTATCCACAACTACCATGATGGCATCATTTTGTTTGATTGTTTTGGGTAGTCCGGTGATGAATTCCATGGAAATGGTTTCTCATTTCAATTATGGAATAGGCAGGGTCTGCAATAGCCTCGCTGGGTGTTTTAGTTCTACCTTGACCTGTTGGCACTCTAGACATTTAGCTAGATAATCATCTGTGTCATTTTTCATTCTTGTCCAATAAAACTTCCTAAGGGTTGTAATCATCTTTTGATAGCTAGGGTGACAAGCATGTAATAGCCCTAGGCCAATCCCCATATGTAAATATCAATGTAACTATACTTTACTTATAAGTTGGTGAGCTGAAGTAACAAGTTTGTCAGTTTGATTCTGCACACATTAAGCTAGTGCGTGAAAAAATCATATCAAAGGAGTGTGCGCAATTTTGAAATGATACAACGCACAATTTTATGTATGGCGCACACATGTGTAAGTACAAAATTATGACACATTGAAATTAAAACAACTTAATGAATGCAATGTGCACAAGTGTTAATGAGAAAGGATGAAGCACTAAAGAAAATGTGTGCAACCCTGGATTCAACACGCACTGGCATAGTGCGCATGTTTTTGAAGGGTAGAGAATCCTTTTGTATATAAGTCATGATGTAATGTGCACCTGTGAAAGGGCGCGAGGTTGGTGCACTGAGGAAAGAATGTGCGCAACCAAAAAGTTCCGTGCGCACTGGTTTTAAGTGTGTAGACTATTTATTTTGAGGCTCGTGAGCCTGTATGCAAAAGATCAATGTTTCCGTACTGAGATTTAAATGTAATAATATGCAATATAATGAAAATACAACCCTGCAACATACCAACCATGTAAAAGAGTTCGGGGGGCTTAAACTCCACTAGCTGAGATCAAGGGGGCTGGGTTAAAGGGGCTTAAAGCCAAAAATGAATATTTTATTGATATTTCTTAAAAAGTGTAAAGTAAAGATATAATATTATATCCTAAGTCCCAGGGAGGGGACAAGTGGCAAAAAACAATTCTCAACATGACAAGTTTTAGGTTAGGGACATGTTGTGGACAGAAGAAAAATCTCAACCCGATGGGTGTCAAGTTGGGAACATGCAATCAAATGACTCGAACTTAGTCCATCTGGGCACCCAATCATTTGGGGGGCTTGGACCATCACAGGGGGAAGAGAGCTGATTGTTCTGCCATCAAGCGGATTGTTCTATCAAGACCCAACTGTTATGTGAGTGATCCCATTAATGTTTTCATGAGTTGATTGTTACTATGATCGATATGTTGAATACAGTCACAGATACATGTGTATGACATATCTTGGAGAGATTAATTGAAGAGGTGGGTTGTCTGGCCCATGGAAGATTGCATTCTCTCTATGTGAGATAATCGTTGGGAATTTATTTCCCGAGGGGTCAAACTGCAGTGAAAAGGCTCTAAGACTTCCTGTATGGCTTGTTGTTGAAGCCCTGAAAGGGAAGTGGGGTAGTCGAAGGGTTGTTGAGAATATAAGGGACACACTTCATATGGTGGGACAGACATGTGGGGAACGAGAGACTCTAGGTTGTCAGTGTGAAGTGACATGTGTGATGGACTTTCCTGCAATTGAGTCACCTGTGTATGAGCTGCCTATGACCGAGCTCCTGTAGAGTGGGATAATTTAGCCTGGTTCGGAACCCTTTCCCAAGTGGAGTTTAGCCCCTGCTCGGGGGTGACCCACTGTTGAGATTTATGAATAGTGCGGTCTAAGGCTGGGAGGAATGTGGAAGAATTTCCCACATTTGGTGCCTTTTATTTCAAAAGACAAGTGCTAGTTGTGTGTTAAATTATGTTAGAAATTATATTTATGCAATTGTTGTCATGGGTTTATGTTATTTATGTTGTGTTTATAATTTTGTCATGAATTGTGTATAATATGTTAATAAATGTACGTAATCATGCATTGCATAGTTTCTATATGTTTTTAATTAATGATAGAGTGTTGTCAGAGAAATTTAAGTGGAATTGTTGGTAAATTGGTATCAAAGCTGATGAAAAAGGAATTTTTGGTGTGATATGTCCAACTTGGATTCTCTTCTCAACCTTCTGATATCTTCTTGCGAAGTGAATGGGTTATGATGGAGGAAGAAGGAATAATTGGGGAATGTTGAGGCAATTCTCACAAAAGGGGTTACAATAACTTGGGGAAGGAGAGGATGTGAAACAGGCAGAGTTTCATTGTTCTTATGTCTAAATGTGGAATGAGACCCCAACAACTCTTTTTATATGACAAAAGGATGGTTATTTGGTTGCGTGACAGGATATAGCAGGTGGATTAGTTGGGAAACTACCCAATAGCTTGTAATCTCAACGAATTCCTTGCAACTTTTTATTTTTTACAACTTTTGCAAGTATACGCGAGCTGTAATGATGCAACATCCATATGTACGCGAGATGTAGTGGTGAAACAAGCATATGTACATGAACAATATTGGTGCAGGGCGCATACATCTTCAAAAAATTGGGTTTTTAAAAGAGCAACTCAACAGTGCTTTGGAAAAAAATGCAATTAAGAGGGCCAAAGGCCAGGTATGCATGTGTAGAGAAATTTAGGGTTATAACAGATGCCCCTTAATGTGTGAGGTCAGAAGAGCATCTAATGGCCGAAATACATTACAAAATCTTCGCCAATGTATGAAACGAGTGAGCCCGGGACCAAAGTTCGGGAGGTGCCATCTGCAAAATAACAATTGTCTCTCTAAGGCGGACATACCCATGCTCGAGATGAAATAAATCATGGCTGCCAATCAAATACAATGCAGATCCATGTCATAAAACTATATAAAGTGTAGCCACGAGCAATACACAATGGATCTACATCTCAAAATAAAATATATACAAGTATAGTATCCATCTTCAAGAATCTAACAATGCCCGATGGCTAGAGATGAGGTTTTCATATCTCGAGAAACAACTTCAATATCTTCAAAACTCAGGTAGGAGTACAATGTGAGTGTATGAATTCACTACCCAGAGGTCTTCGACTACTCGTCGGGAAAAGACACGAGGATCTCGATGATCAGGCAGATAAATTTGTTGATTATGAATCAGGACTTGACTAGACTTTCGGGATGGACGACTCATGAGGTCAAGAGACAAACTGCAGAAAGTATGACTTGGGTTGGGTGAAACTTCACTTGGAAAAAAGCACGAAAGATTATCAGACTCAGGCAGCATGACATTGACATAAGTTCACGATGTAGGAGGCAACACACACTCTCCATGTGTTTGGAAGAGTAACCAAATGGAGGAGAACACAACTCTATGTAGCAAGAATAGATTCCTAAGGTCATATTAAATAACAATGCTTAACGAACAAACGGAAGGATGTGATTTGTCCAAGGGCGACTCATTGTGTTTCCAAAAAAGAATATATATTTCTTGTCCCCTCTTTTTGGGTTTTTTGATTTTTTTTGTCTTTTTCAATTTTTTAAAGAGCTTGAGAAAGAATAAAAGAATTCTACGTTACAAAGGAGGAACGAGTGTCACAATAAAGCATACTAGTTCCAAGCACAAGGAACACACTAATGCTCAGAGCAAGGAGACATGTGCATGGAAAGGACACTCAAGGAAAATTACTCCATGGGTCAAGGTGTCAGGTCACAGAGGCAAAGTGATACAAGGATTGTGTATAAGGCATGCTTCAAAGGTTAAGTTGAGAGAAACATGGAGTCGACATTAGGCCAAATACATAGAGATGAAAATGTGATTAGCAAGACACAATGAAACCACCTTCAATGTATTTTTAACGAGCCCATAGAAGGTAAGCTTGATAGTTTTTTCACATTTAGAGAGTCTGAAAAAATGTAAAAGAAGACTCCAAGGAGTACCTTTTTTGGAGATAGTCTAGTCGATTCGAAAAAGGGGTAAACTGGCACCTAAAATACGTCTATTCAAAACCATTTTAATGAGTGTGACAAAGACAATATCACTCGACAATATTTTCAATTTTAAGGAGTCTGAAAAGAGCTTAACTATGGACTCACGACCTTTTTATGATTTTAGTCCCCTTAGCTCGAAAAAATTGTAAAAGTTACCGAGGAGAACTCTCTCGGTGAGACGAATCTCCCGAGGTGTACCTTTTACCTCTATAATCTACAGGCCGGAAAAAGGGGTAAACTCATGCCAATAGATGTTCTTCTTGACCAATTTAACGAGTGTGAAGGAACAATGCCACTCGACGATCTTTTCAATTTTAGGGAGTCTGAAAAGAGCTTAACTATGGACTCTGTGGGGGTTCCTTTTTCGTAAGTAATCTCCAAGGCCCGAAAAAGGTGATAAACCAATACAAAGGAGAATGTTCCTTTTTCGTAAATTTAGTCCCTCGGGCCCGAAAAAGGGTTAAACTTATACCTGAGAATACTCTTCTAGCAAACCAAAGTTCCTAGAGTATACTTTTGTTTGTACAATTGACCATCTGGACCAAAAAAGGGGTAAACTACTGTCGGACAGACGTGCCTTCAAGTTTGAGTTTGGCAAGCGTGTAGGGAAACAAGATCACTCGACAATCTTTTCATGTTTAGAGAGTTTGAAAAGGGATTAAAGAAGACTCTAGGAGGTTACTTTACTCAGTTAATCCAAACAATATTGAAAAGCATAAATTTAGTCTCGTCGAATGTTGCTTTCGGATTTCAAAGCAAGCTCGAAAGAAAACAAAGCTTCCTCATTTTGGGAGTCCCAAGGGTGAGGCCAAGAGTGATGGTGCATCAGACAAATGAGTCTCAATCTTGTAATCATGGCAGGACTAACAAGGACTCTCGAACCTAAAGTCATTAAAGATAGCATGGATGCCAAAATGCAACAAGGATCTATCTAGGGCATCCATGTAAAGGTAGGCTCTACCACCTAATCACGACACTTCTAAAGAAGCAATGATGGTTTTGTGTTGCACGTTGGTGGGATCAATCCTATGGAAAAGTGGAAAAGACAACAAGATGCAGAAAGTGGAGGTGAAATCCTAACTTATATACAAAAATTTGGAAAAAAACGACTTTTACCAAAGGATTTTTAAAGTGACCCACCTCCCCAAAACTTACCAAATCAAAAGGAAAATTGTATTGTGACATCCAATAAGAAACTCAAGAACGGAATTAAATGATTTCCAATCCAGAAAAAACAACAAAGGGGTCAAAAAAGTGGCAAAAAGGGCCAAAAGAGTCTATAAATAGAAGCTGACAGCTCATTTTCACCATTGCAATTTGAAAATTAACCAAAAGGTAAAAAATACCCATTTTCTAAAGAAGTTGATTCTGGGAGCTTCAGAGGATGAAACAAACTTCCGCTCGGACTAAGTAAGTACAAACTCATTACTCCTGCATTTCAATTCTTCCTTTATGCATTAACTTTTGTTTTGGGGGGGTGTGCTCTCCTTAAAAAGGGTGGCCCTACGTGTACATTGGCTATCCAAGGACAACCCACATATGTACTCAGGTAGAAAACACTATGCCTGTGTACATACGGGACTGTGACCAAAACAACCCACGTACACCCTCAAAAGCATGGAAAAATTAAGAATGCAAGAGCTAACTCCCCTTTTGAATTGCCATGGAACAGGATGTATGTCCACTGGAATGAGAGGGCACACAAGGATATTGATATATTGGTCGATGAGGACCATGTTTCCATTGCCGCATTGAAACAATGTGGGTTGTGGAACTTATTCCAGTGTCCATTTATGAGGGCACAACCCAGGCTGTTGAATACCCTAGTAGAGTATTGGCATCTGGATGCAGAGGCATTTATGATAGAAGGGCGGTCATTGACTCCAATTACTAAGGAAATATACTTCTTGACTGGCCTCTCAAGGAGAGGGGAACTAGTCAATCTGCACACCTTTCCCCCCAGACCTTTCAAGATTGAGGATTACATCATGATGTACTGTGAGGTCGACACTGAGAAGGTAGGTTCTCAAGTTCCCATTCACAAGGTCACCAATTTGACACTGAGGGTGATCTTACTACTCATTGGGCATATCACTGAATCCTTGTCGCTTCACTAGGATTCCCATGCACACATGCATTGTGTAATCAGTGCCAGGAGGCACATACATCAACACTGGCCATATCAACAAGGAAAATAGTTACTCTGCCGACACTGCCTATGTTGGCAGGTCTAAGAATTCTAAAAAAATAAGTAGAAGGATTCAAAAATGATCTCAACCAATAACAAGGAAAACTTAGATTATTTTGCATGACAAAGGGGCCTTAGACATCTAGATGACCTGGTTTGAGAAATGGCAAGGTTATTATACATAACCCAGAGGGAGAGTGAGTAGGTCTCACTGAACTCAAAGTGTGTTATGTGACGAGACATATTTGAATCTGAATGGAATGAGTTTCTGGTCATACCTAGATATGGTTAATCATAACATTATCCTTTTAAGATAGGTTATCTTGGGAGGCAAATGAGGTATTTCAAGGCATTTATGCATCAAGAATGTTGAAAATACAAGTTTATTGTGCATTTCTATGGTGTTTCTCTACTTTCAGCAAGCGTCTATAGCCCTGAAAGAGTCACCCCGGTGTCAAAATACTTTCTCTGCTACCTGTGAGCATCCATAGCCCCAACGAAGATACTTGCATGTCCCACATGAGTTGGAATGCCTTTCCCTAAGCCTTTACCTATTTATATATAAAACATATTCTTCTCTTGGTTTCTAGAGAGAGGTGTATGAGGGGATTCCAATTTTCCTTTAAAGGCATGAGGGATGAAAACTATGAATGTGATATATGCCAAATTTATTATAGATGAGCTACCTTCATGGGAAATCTACATTGAAAACCACAGATGCTTATTTGATGCTAGCAAAAGATTATTAATTTCACATGAAGTACAAAGCTTGCTCTTGGGTGTGACCTTTAGCTCATGAATTCTTTCCAAAACTAAAAATGAAAAAGCTCATTCATCATTAAATCATGTTGCTCTATGGATTCTAACCTTGAGCCATGCCCAATAGTGAAATTTTGAGAACATATAAAATTCATGTTTAGAAGTGAAATGCAAGTTTTCAGGATTCTAGCTACCAGTGTGCCATACTTATGATCAAGGTTAAGATTCATGACATCAAGTGTTCTAGCAAATTTGAGTAAGAAAATTTATTGAGATAGGGGGGGGACTCTAACCAAAAATCAAAATCCTAAAAGTAAAAGTCATAAGGGAGAAAACATTCATACAAAATAAAAAAAGAAAAATAAACTAAAAGATCAAAAGGAAGGGAGGATTGACTCCTTTTATTTGTGTACAAGAGAGTTTCCTTGAAAGGCTAGCTGAAATGGTGTTTGAGAAATTGGTCATTAACGGGGAGGAGACCCACATCCCCTTCAAGGTTTTGTAATATGTACATTCCCAGGACAATGTTTTCCTTAATCGTGAAAGGAACCAACCACATTAATTGAAATTTAGATTGTTTCCCTTTACCCTCGTGTGGCTTGTCCCATTTTAGAACCAGATCACCAATCTGAAAATATTTTTCGCTAGCAAATTTCTTATCAAACCATTATTTTATGGTCTATTGGTGAGCATCAATTTTTTTTGGCTTTGAATCAATATTATTCCAATTTAACCAAGGTGTTTATTCTTTTATGGATGGCGGGACCTTTTCTCCTGTGTGACTATTATGTGAGTTGGAGGGAAGGTACGAAGATGTTTTGGGGCATAATGGCTTCTTTCCTGTAAATGAGAAAGTATGGGGAAGTTCCTATGGATGCTTTAGAGTGATCTTGTCTGTCGAAAGAGTGTTAGGTAGAGTGTTATGTCAGTTTCTTTGTTGATATACTATAGTTCAGTTCAAGATACATATTAAGTTCTTATTGGTGGATTCATCTAAGCCATTTCCTTGGGGGTAATAGTTAGCTACATATTTCAGAATAATTCCTTTGTCTAAATCAAACTTAATCAATTTCAAAGAAGAGAAATAAGTAGCATTGTCAAAAAAAAAAGTGTAGGTACTCCAAACTTGGTAATGATTTGTTTTACCAAAAAATTAATCACCACTTCTTCGTTTAACTTAGTTAATGGTACAACTTCCATCCATCGTGTGAAATAATCAGTGGTTGTGAGGATGTACTTGTGTTGTCTAGACGAATGAGGTTTTATCTCACCAATGATGTATAAACCCCACTATTCAAATGGTTCTTCAATAGCTAAAGATTGGAGAGGAACAACAGACCTACTCTCTCTTCCAACATATTTCTTGCAAATATCACAACTCTGAGAGTAATTGTGTGCATATTTAAATATCGTAGGCCAATAACATCTAGCTCTCATAATTTTGTGAGCTATAATTTCTCCTGCAAAATTTCATCCAGTTGGTTTGTCATGAGGTTCCTTAAGAAATTTGTCGGCATCTTGATTCTCCAAGCATTTGAGGAGAATTTTGTCATAATTTATTCTAAAAAGAATACCATCGACTAACTAATATTGTGAATATTTTAATCTCAACGCTATTTTCTGCTTAGCATTAAGGTTTTTGGGAGAGGTTCCATGATGAAAATATTGCTTGAGATCGTTGTACCATGAATCCTCTAGTGTTGGTACATATGAAGGCTCTTGTGCATCAGTGTTGGTTCTTCTTGTCAGCCCTCTTCCTATTGGTTTTCTAGAATCCATGGCTTCAATCACTAATTTGGAGAAGGCTTAACCTTTGATGATAGACATAAGCTTAAATTCCAGGTCATATTCTCGCAAGGTCGTCATCCTATTTCCTCATCTTTCCCCCAACTCCTTTTGTACAAACAAAGACCTTACAGTTGAGTGAGGAACGATTACCTTGGTGTGATTCTTTAATATGTAAGGTCTGAATTGTTTGATGGATTTGTGAACAATGAATGATTTCTTGTCCATTGTTGGGTATTTTATTTCAACACCTTGAAGACCTATTCTCACAAATGCAACGAGGAATTCATTCCCTTGTGGATTGTTCTTAGTGAGAATTTCCACGAGGGAATGATCAGAGGAAAATGTATATAACAAGAAATATTTGGAGAAGTTCGGACTTTGTAGTGTGGGGGCTACTACTATGGTAGATTTAACTCTTTCAAAGGACTCCTTTTCAACAAATGTCCACTTGAACTGTGTGTGTTTCTTGATCATTTGTTGAAACAATTTGAATATTTCAACAAAGTCAGACATGAATCTCCATATGAAATTTATCTTTCCAAAAAATGACTGCATTGATTTCTTGATGTTCAACAATGGAATTTTCATGATAGCTTTAATACGTTCTGGATCGATGGAGATCCCATATTTAGAAATGATATGCCTCAAAAGAATTCCTTTTGAAATATCAAATATTCTCTACTTCAAATTCAAAGAGATATTATACTTCCTACATATTTCAAAAATATGTTTCAGATGGTGTGGGTGATCAGTTATTTTCTTGGAATACACTGTGACATTTTCAAGGTATATCACCACACTTTGACCAATCAGAACTTTGAATGTTATGTCCATTTCCATTTGGAAATTTTCACCTATGTTGATCAAGCCAAAGGGAATCCTTCGATATGTGAATTTTACCCACTTGGTTTTGAAAGTGGTCTTTAGTCAATTAGGTTCCACTACGAGAACCTAATTGTATCTAGAGAATCTGTCTAATAAAGAAAATATTTGTGAACAGGAGATGAACTGAATTATTTGTTCCATAGGGGGATGAGGATAGTTATCTTTCTCAGATGCTCAGTTTAGATTTCTGAAATCTACACACACCTGATTTCTCTGGAGTTCTTTCTCACTGGTTGTAGATTTGAAACCCGGGTTGAATGTCGAACTTTAAAGATAATCCAAGCATCTAGTATCTTTTCAATTACTTTTATATCAACAACTCCAGAGGTGTATCTTCTCGAGTTTCTTCTGAAAAGGTTTGACACCTTCCTTGATGGGAATGATATGTTGAATGATACAAGTGTCATACATTTTCAGATCTTCCTAAGTCCACCCGAACACAACTTGGTACTTCTTTAATAGTTGCATGAAATTATGCTTCTCTGCTTCCGAACAACAAGTTCCTAAGTTCATGAACTTCAATTGTTCTGCAGTGCCCAGAATTACCAAGGCATGCATCATAGTTGAGATTTTTGTCTTGGGATTTGCTACTATTTTGAATATGGACTACAAATCGAAAAAAAAATCAAGTGACAATACATTCATTGGGAGGTAATTACTCTTGATCTTGTTCACCTTATCCTGATATTCATGTAGGCTCTGTTGGTGTACTTCATTGTCTATCACAAAATCCTAGAACATGTATGCACTAGTGAGGAAATCTATTGGTTGAGATTCATCATTGAATACTCTCCTATTGATGATGTTATTGGGTAGAGAAGGCTTGGAAATAAGTTCGACAGTAAAACCATTATTTAGAGGAGTGGATCTAGACGCTACATTATCTAAAGTATCAGTAGCAGCATTATGAGAACAGGGTATGGAAATAATGTTAAAATAATTGAAAGAGTTTGTTATCACATAATCTTTTCAGGACCTTGGGGGTCTGCGTTTTCTACCTATGTCTGTAATTTTCTCATATTTCCCCCTTTTGCAGACCCGATCATGGTTGTCTCATCCCTCCCGGCATGAATTTTTCTTTCATTCATCGTCGTCTTTTCAATTGACCAATTTTTCCCTGTCGATATGCCCAAAAGAGCTCGGTCCTGAATTCCTTTGTCTCTTCTAAATGGTTGATCCCTCCTCCTTCTACCTGCATCACTAAACCTTTGTCTTCCCGAACCTAATTTTGGTCAGCCAAGTCTCTATTTTCACTATCTGCATCATCGAGAGCGGTTGAACAGTGACCCAAATCAAGCGAGCGGGGAAAGATCTTTTTGCAACGACTAGGATCCATCAATGGAGCAGATCAAAGGTCATCGAGTAGTTGGAGCCATGAAGTTTTCTGAAGTTTAGTGCTAGGGAAGAGGCCTGAGATCAAAGGTCCCAAGGCACTGAAATAATCATAACCGTCTAATCGAAAGGAGTGTGTGTCAGCTGATCCGAGCGTCGTGATTTCGTGACTCGGGGTTTCAAGCATGGAGCACAACACAAACTCCTGAGTCCCGAAATGTCGATCGACTATGCGCTGAAGTGTCGATGCCCCCGAAAGGTATAACATTGGGACATAGCCAAAGGCCATATGGTAGAACAAAAGGGAGGGGGGTAACATAAGTTTAGCCCCGTCGCGATTTCGGCTACCAGTACTTTGAAAGGCAAGGGGTCGCTCCTCCCATTATATTGGGAATCGTTGATATGAAAAACGTGAAAGTTCCTCTAGGTTGGGCCCACGGTCCTATGACCCGGTCACAAGGTAACAGGGCTGGAAAGAGGAGGCTAGTTGAATTTAAGCACTCATTGAGCAGTAGGCGATCATGGCCATTTAATGGAACGAGCCTGGCCATCAATTTTGAAGGTAGATCTAACCGTTGATCTGGGTGGGCGATTTTGTGAAATCACGTGTTGGGAGCTCTGAGGCTTAGCCTTTATGAATCCCCGAATTCTGAAATGTTGAAATGCCTTTGAAGATAGGCGTCGGGTCATGGCCTTGGGTTACATTGAGGGAGGATCCAGAAGAAAAGGGAGCTAGCCTCTGGGCCTTGGAGAGCAGTGATCCAGAAAAGATCTTTTAATGACTGTGGTTGAGTTTTTAATTGCATGTGATTATTAACCATTTAATAAGCTAATGAAAGAGGATGAAGATGAGAGAAGATATCACAGCCATAATACAAAATACAGATCTGAACTGAAGCAATAAGAACAACAAACCATGACAAGAGAAGTGATAACGGAGTTCAGCACAAAATTGCCTACGTCTCCTGGCCTTTGTCTCAGTGGGGGAGGCTTCTTTATTTATTCTTCAATGCTTGCAAAGTAAATCAAAAGTACATCAAATGGACTTCATATTGATCTCATTGTGTTCTGCTCGACCTCAGAAATCCAAGGCAACTGACGACACTGAAAAAGGCTGAGTATAGCCTCCAGAAATGGCCTCCAAAGTTCTCCTAAGTCATTGGTTTTCCTTGCATAAATAACACTATTCTGCTTTAATTTGCATCAATTCAACCTCCTAGTGCAGTGGTAAATCTTTTGATTAAATAATGTAAGGTTGTGGGATCGAATCCCAACAACCCACGATTTCTTGGCTTGAAATCTACAAAATATACCATAATTTATGTCATGAAATGGCTAAAATAACCATTATCCAAAGTTTTATGCCAAAATATATGGCACACACATAATACAACAACACGTATATATGGTTCGTGGCTAAAATATATGATAGCAGTTTTTAAATAAACCTTCTTATAAGATTTTCGATCCATCTTTACCATAAATTCGTGGCATATACTGTAAAGCGCCCACAATATAGTGATATGGCCTTAATATAGTGCCTTTTTATATGGTTGAACAACCATATATAACATCGTGGCATAATATATGCATAAAGTGCTTTTAATATGGCATATCCAAACCATATTACATATGGTTTTATAACCATAATACTACAACGTGGCATATCATATCCCTTTTTAAATGGGTACTTAGTCTACTTTATAAAATATTTGTGGCTTATCCATTTTAATGACCATAATATATATATATATATATATATATTTAAATAACCATATATTATAATATATAATTCATCCTTGAAATTTATTAACTTGACATATTTTACCAATCTCAACATGCCACGGGTTGTTATGGGATTGGTCCATGTAGAAACCAGTTAGATGTCAAGTGTCCACATAGAAATTTTTCACTTGTCACCTATGCAACCTGCCATGTGTTAGCTCCAGAATGTGCCACGTATCCTTTGACTAGTTGAATTTTTCCCTACTTATGCAAAACTTTCAAATGTGATAACTTTCGCATACGACGTCCGTTTAAGAAAGTAAATATACGGCCAAAATTGGGAGAATGAGACGGACACAATGGCATTGGTTTCATCGAATTCAGAGAACTTTCATTTTTTAGCCTTTTTTAGCCCTGTTAGGCTCCTGGATCCGATTATGGATCAAGCAGGCACATGGTCATCCCCTGTGCATGCAATCTTGGCCACTCTCCCTGAAGAAAGTAGTTAATGAAAATTGAGCAGGTGGTTGAAACCTCATCTCAACCCATAAATGGAAGGCGTGGAAGGTCTAGAGCAGTCAACCCATGGTACCCCTACAGACAGGTTCCCTATGAGAGCCATGCCGATCTGAACCAGTTTCAGACAGGAGATTGTGTGCACAGTCTACGAGAAGATCATGCACACGTAAATCCTTAAATGTAATCGCTCAATGACACTCCTGCTACTAGGGGCAAATTTCTCTGAGTATATATACTCCATTTTGATATTTTGTAAGCATCGATGGTAGAGCTAAGCTCCCAATTGTAAAGTTTTAGCGAGGCCTATGGTTCTTTGGTTATAGAAGGATATTTGAGACTTCTTGTTTAATGGCAGCCAAACTCTTCCTTACTCTTTTCTTCTGACTCTTAAAGCCCAGGAATGGATGATCCATTCGGGTGTTGTGATGACTGTATAATGTGGGATTGATTATATCGATTGTTGCAGCGTTTTAAGTTTCTTGAATTTTTTCGGGTCTGAGAGGATCTCATATCTGAGACTTTTCCTCCAAATCTTGCTGGAAGACCAGATGTCTAGAGAAGAATTTCATTCCTTTCTTGTTTTTTCTCCACCTACTCACCATAATACAAAATTACTGGCCTAAGTTAGATCAAGACCTCACCTAGCTCCATATTTCCAGCCCAGTTTTCTGAGTTAAAACAATATTGTTATGAGTTTACTCCCATTCGATCACCCTTTATAAACAACCTGTGACATATAAACTGGTGGGTATCAGGCTTACTCCTGCTGCAATCCAGGAGTGACTTCTGGTGCTAACATTTCTGGAGTCGTTGTTGGGGATGAAGTTCAATATTCTCCTTGGGATTGAATGACAAAGATTACTAGTTCTG
The DNA here is from genome assembly GCA_009831015.1 of Picea engelmannii. NCBI lineage: Eukaryota > Viridiplantae > Streptophyta > Pinopsida > Pinales > Pinaceae > Picea > Picea engelmannii. The sequence continues at coordinate 935,391 of ML783987.1, forward strand.
AAGGTACATCAGAACTTAGTACACAAAAGATTGCTACTGTGCACCTAGCGACTCCACTGGTGTGTCTCCGTTGAGGCAAATCCATTGGTGACTCCACTATTTCAGCTGTGTCTTTTAGAGGCAGACATATGAGGTCTACTCCCCAGCTGCCTTTAGAAACACCTGAAGCTGACCCGGAGAAATTTATCAGAAATGGAAAGACCCCTCGAGAAGGAGCTCTTGTTGTTGAACCAGGTATTTCTGATGATTTTCATGGTCAATTTTTAGAAACTCCATTTACTGCTTCTCATTCCTCTGTCATACCTTATGTTGGAGTTTCTTGAACTTTAAATTTTGGGAGTGTTCCTGTTGAGTCCCCCCCCCCCCTGCTTTGGGATTAGAGGGAGAAATCCTTGTCACTCCTCTCTCCCCTGAAATTTTACCGTGGTTTATACCTAGCACCTCAAGAGATTTCCCTACTCTGGGTTTTACCACCCCTCCTCCTATTATTGTTGCTAATGCACGAAGAGAAGCTTCTTCTCCCTCAAGCCTTGTAGCCTTTTCTCTAAATCCTTTGTTGTTCCCCTTTCCTTCTGGAAGCTCAGTTCTAGTCTCTCATGTTCGAACTCTTTCCCCTCCTATTTCTCCTCCACATATTGTCCCTATGGCAGGAGAAAATCCCCCTATGACTAGAATGGAGGCTATTATAGCTGCTAGGTATGCCCCCCTTGTTTTGCCTTGGCCCCTGAATGCCCTCCCAGTGGATGGCTACCTTAAACAGTTACCCAAGTTCAAAGGTGAAGGAGACATAACTACAAAAGAACACCTTGAAGTCTTTTACAATTTTACAGATCATCATGTCATCATGCATGTAGATGTATGGATGAGGATGAGTATTTGCGTTCATAGCCTTGAAGGCAAGGATAGGAAATGGTTTGGGGCCTTGTCCCCTGGATCTATCAATGGAATTGAGGCTTTGGATAGTGTCTTCTTGAGACAATGGGGGGATAAAAAGGATTTCATGTATTATATCACAGAGTTTGGGTCCCTAAAGAGAAAAGAGGGAGAATCTATCTCTGACTTCTCCAAAAGGTTCAACAAGATGTACAATAAGATTCCTATTGAGATAAATCCTACAAAATCTTCAACCAAAATTACTTATGCCATTGCTTTTGACCCCGATTTTTGCCTCTTGTTGAGGGAAAGAAGAGCCACTTCCCTGGCTCACATGCAAGATGCGGCTGTGGAAGTAGAGTCTAATATATTGGTTGTTGACCGACTCCGAAATAAGACTAATAGAGATATACCTAAGAAGAGACCTGAAGCCTCCACATCCGGTTCCTTTACCCTCTTCCCTCAAATGGATGAAGTAACCAAGATACTAAAATCACTTTCGACTAGGATGGAAAGGTTGGAGCTAGAAGGGAAGCCGACGTACAGAAATCCCCAAAATGTTGACAACAGAGGCAATTTCAGGAGGCTGAATAACAATGTGCCTCAGATTATTCCAAGGGAACAAAGGAACAGAGATAGGGATGATCAGAGGATTCAAACCCATCTCCAAAATAACCTGGTTGATGATGAGGAGAGGGAAGAAGAAGAGCTTGACCCCGAAATTCATTGTACTGGAGACACCTCCCCTTTTCCCCATTTAACTCAGTCTGCCTACGAGGAGTTCCTTATGAACAGTCAAGTAAATGAGTTGAGTAAGAGGGAGAAAGCAAATAATATCAATCCCAATAAATATAACCTCGGGTCAAAGAAGAAAGAAAGGAATTCTGACACCCATGATCAGCCCCTCGTAACAGAAAATCCTGCCAAAGATGTAGCGAACTGTAGCAAGGAAAGGAAAGCTCAGAATCTCTCACCAATAGCCAAAGACCCTGTCTCAGAGGTAAGGGAAATTTAAAAGCCTCCTTCCTCCTTTAATTTTGAGCATGAAATTCAGAAAATCAGTTCCCCTGTGCCCATTTCAGAGCTAGTCAAACATGAAGATTTCAAAAGGTCCCTCTCTAAGCTACTTTAGTCTGAACCATCCTGTCATTCCACAGACTCAGTAAATATCCAAGATGAAAAGCCAGCGGTCATCCTAGGTCCTATGGTAGAAGACAGAGATGATTCATCCCCTCCCTTCTACACATCCCTGAACATACATGATAAGGTGATGCATAATTGTCTGATGGATTCCAGGTCATCTCATGATCTCATGCCCAAAACCGTCATGGAATAATTGGGACTAGAAGTCACAAAGGCTTACCATTATTTGTATTTGTTTGACTCTAGGAGGGTGCAGTGTATTGGGGTTGTCAAAGATTTGGTTGTAACCTTGTTTCAACTACCCATGAAAGTGTGGTCATGGACGTTGTGGTAGCTGATGTTCCCCCTAAGTTCGGCATGTTGTTGTCAAGATCATGGATAAAGAGACTTGAGAGAACCTTGGAAATGGACCTCACATATGCTACTATTCTGGTGTTCGGAGGTGAGCAAAGGAGACTGTACAGAGAAGCTTAGTTGGCCCACATCATCAGTGATGAAGCCGATCCTACTAATCATCCCATCTTTTCCCTTGATATTGATTTGGGATCCATCTTGTTGCAACTCACCAACACCCCTAAGACTCCTTTTCAAATCAGAAAACGACATGTTCCCTTTCATGAAGTACCTCCCCCAACTATTGTTGTGTGGAAAATGTTATTTGAAGGAGCTTCTTCTAGAGAAGGTGTTGGTGTTGGAGTAGTCCTTGTTTCCCCTACTCAGGAAACTATATCTCTGTCCTACAAATTAGAATTTGAAGCTACCAATAATGTGGCAGAGTACGAATCTCTTGTTTTAGGATTAAGGGATAAAAAGGACATGGGGATTAAAGAGATAGTTGTGTTTGGAGATGCTGATATGATTACCTAGAAGATCAGAAATACTTATCAGGCCAAACACCCTCGGATTAGGAGCTACAGAAATGAAGCCTGGGACCTCATCGACGGTTTTTTCCCATCTTTCAATATTTCATTTATTCCAAGAGAAGAAAACATTGTGGCTGATTCTCTGGCTATTTCAGCAAGCAATTTTAGAGTCCCTCTTCCACCCAAACTCAGGTATGATACAGAATTGAAATACATGCCCTCCATACCTGACAATGTCAAGAATTGGAAGGTTTTTAAGGATGATCTTGAAATCAAAAGATTCCTAGAGACTGTTGAGGATTTTTTAGCATTACACATTGATCAAGACCCTGCTTATGAAGCCAATCCTTATGCTGGTGACCTTCTGAACAAGGTTGTTGATCATCATATTTTTCATCTACCTAGCAATCACATTCCAAAGGGATTGGTTCCTTTAGAAAGTATTTTCGATAGAAATGATGTGGTAGTAAAGGGAAAATTTTCAAATGATGATGTTGATGCAACTGAGTGTAACATTGGCACGGAGGAGGAGCCAAAGTTTGTTAGATTGTCAAGCAGCTTAACAAGAGAGTAGAGGGTCGAGTATGTTGAGTTGTTAAGGGAATTTGATGATGTATTTGCATGGACCTATGAAGACCTCAAAACATATGACACAACTTTCATCGAGCATAAGATCCCACTGAAAGAGGAGGCTAAGCCATTTAGGCAGAAATTAAGACAAATAAATCCTATGATATTTCCTATCATGGAGAGAGAGGTGAAGAAAATTTTGGATGCCCAAATCATTTTCCCTTTAATATATTCCAAATGGGTGGCCAACCTGGTCCTGGTTAGGAAAAAGAATGGAGAAATTAGATTGTGTGTTGATTTTAGGAATCTGAACAGGAGTTCAATAAAGGATAACTACCCTTTTCCAAAAATGGAACACATATTATAAAGGGTAACTGAGGCATCAAGGATATCCATGATTGATGGATTTTCGGGCTACAATCAGATCTCGGTCCTGCCTAAGGACAGAGAAAAAATGGCCTTCACCACTCCTTGGGGTACGTTCATGTATGCCAAGATGCCCTTTGGATTGATGAACACAGGGGCAACCTTTCAGAGAGCCATGGACATCACTTTCGTCAGAGAAAAGGACAGTTTTGTGGTTATCTATCTGGATGATATTATAGTCTTCTCCATAGTAGATAAAGAGCATTGTGAGCATTTAAAAAGGGTTTTCTTGAAATGCAGGAAATTTGGTCTCTCATTAAACCCCAAGAAATCGTTGTTTGCCATGAAGGAGGGAAAGTTTTTGGGCCACATAGTATTAGTCAAGGGAGTCAAGATCAATCCCAGCAAGATGGAAGTGATCCAAACATTATCACTCCCAAGGTCTGGGAAGGAAGTACCGTCTTTTCTGGGCAAGATTAATTTTCTAAGGAGATTTGTTTCAAATTTTGTTGAATTGGTAAAACATATCACAGCCATGCTCAGGAAGGGGAATGGATTAAAGTGGATTGTTGAGCCTAGAGAATCCTTCAGACAGATTAATAAAGCATTTATCGAAGCACCTGTGTTGATCAGCCCTGATTATTCTAAGGATTTTATGATCTTTTCTTTTTCTTCTCCTGATACAGTGGCAGTAGTTTTGTTACAGAAGAACGCCAAAGAGTTGGAACAACCTATTTCATTTTTTAGCAGAGCGTTGAGAGATGCAGAGATCATATATGACATCATGGAGAAGCAGGCCTATGCCTTAGTGAAATATCTCAAAGCTTTCAGGGTCTATGTTCTGCATTCAAAAATCATTGCATATGTCCCTTCAGCCTCTGTGAAGGACATTCTTATTCAACTAGACATAGACGGGAAAATGAGCAAATGGATTGCCAAAATCCTTGAGTTTGATCTGGAAATAAAGCCCACCAAGCTAGTTAAATGGAAAGGTTTAGCCAAGTTGTTGGCTGAATATAATTGTAGAGCCTTGGAGGTTAATTTCATCAATGTTTGCTCGAAAAATCAGCAAGTTGAATTATCCAACAAAGGTTCTCAGGACAGCTTACCATTAGCAGAGTGCACCTGCTATGGAGACATTATATATTTTCTGCAAGAATTAAGGCCTCCTGATAGAATGGGGAAAAGCAAGGCAAGGGATTTAAAGCTCAAAGAAGCCAGATATTGCCTTCTTGACCAGGTCTTGTATTGGAAAGACCCTCTAGGAGTGCTTCTGAGATGTCTAGACCCACAGGAGGCCCAAAGGATTATGTTTGAGTTTCACAGTAGCCTGTGTGGAGGACATCATTTCTGGAAGACCATAGCGTATAAAATTCTCAGAGTTGGGTACTACTGGCCCACTTTAATCACAGATGTCTACAAAAATATCAGAGCCTGCATCAAATGTAAAAAAATCTCAGGAAAGCAGCAGCTCAAATATCTGCCACTAAATCCTGTAATAGCTTTAGGACCCTTTCAACATTGGGGGTTGGACTTCATTGGGGATATTCATCCTCCTTCAAGTGGTTAGCACAGGTGGATCCTAACTACCACAGAGTATTTCACCAAGTGGATAGAAACTATCCCCACGAGGAGTGCTTCTCACAAGGTAATTATCAGCTTCTTAGAGGATATCATAGCGAGGTTTGGTTGTCCTAACAAAATTATCACTGATAATGTTGCATCCTTCAAGTCTGAGCCATTGATTAAGTTATGTGAGAAGTTTGGGATTTCATTAATTCATTCCACTCCTTATTATCCCCAAGGCAATGGATTGGCAGAGTCTTCTAACAAGAGTTTGATCAAGCTCATTAAAAGACTATTAGAAGACAATAAGAAGGTATGGGATTCAAAGCTCAAATTCGCTTTGTGGGTTGATCGAGTGACAACAAAGAGGTCCCTAGGCATCTCCCCTTTCCAACTTGTTTATGGGACAGACGTTGTTTTTCCTTCTCAGCTAGCTCTACCTGTAGAAAAATTCTTTCAGGATTATCAAGGAGAGCCCAACAATATGATCAGAAGGATTCATCAACTGGTGGAGGTCCAACAGACTAGAAAGTAGGTGATGGATAGAGCTCATGACCTTCAACAAAGAATCAAGCAAGCCTTTGACAGAAAAGCGAGGAAAGAAGATTTCCAGATGGGAGATCTAGTGCTCAAATGGGATGCGCCCAGATAGGACAGAGGAAAGCACAACAAGTTTGAAGCCCTCTGGATCGGGCCCTTCAAAATCTTTGAAGTATGTTTAAATAATACTTACAGATTGCAGGATTTGGAGGGAAATGAGGTTTTTAATGGCCCTGTGAATGGGAATTTCCTAAAGAAGTGATTTATTTGAGCCACAAATGGCTCCCCTATATTTGTAAATATGGTTTTCCTTTTTGTCTCTCAATTTTAATAAAGACTCCATAACCCAACAGAAAGGCACTGGAGCTGTGCATTCTTGGCAGTTTGCAGGGAGCATGCCATCCCTCGTGGAGCCTAATGTTATCACATAATCCTTTCAGGACCTTCGGGGTAAGCGTTTTCTACCTATGTCTATAATTTTATCGTCTTTCCCCCTTCTGCAGACCTGATCGTGGTTGTCGCATCCCTCCTAGCATGAATTTTTCTTTCATTTGTCGTCGTCTTTTAAATCGATCGATTTTTCCCTATCGATATGCCCGAAAGAGATCGATCTGAATTCCTCTATCTCTTCTAAATGGTTGATCCCTCCTCCTTTTACCTCCATAACTAAACCTTTGTCTTCCTGAACCTAAGTCTGGTCGGCCAAGTCTCTATTTTCACTATCTGCACCATCGAGAGCGGTTGAACAGTGACCCAAATCAAGCGAGCGGGGAAAGCTCTTTTTGCAACAACTAGGATCCATCGATGGAGAAGATCAAAGGTCATTGGGTAGTTGGAACCGTGAATTTGCCCGAAGTTTAGTGCAAGGGCAGAGGCCTGAGATCAAAGGTCCCAAGGCGCTGAAATAATCAGAACCGTCTGATCAAAAGGGGCGTGTGTCATCTGATCTGAGCGTCGCATTTTCGTGACTCGAGGTTTCAAGCATGGAGCACAGCACAAACTCCTGAGTCCCAAAATGTCGATCAACTATGCACCAAAGTGTTGATGCCCCCAGATTTCTAGCACCAGGACATAGCCAGAGGCCATATGGCAGAACAAAAGGGAGGGGGGTAACATAAGTTTAGCCCCGTCGCGATTTTGGCTACCAGGACTTTGAAAGGCGAGGGGTCACTCCTCCCATTTTATTGGGAATCACCGATATGTGAAACGCGAAAGAGCCTCTAGGTTGGGCCCACGGTCCTAGCGCCCGGTCACGAGGTAACATGGCTAGAAAGAGGAGGCTAGTTGAATTTAAGCGCTCATTGAGCAGCATGCGATCATGGCCATTTAATGGAATGAGCATGGTCGTCGATTTTGAAGGTAGATCTAACCGTTGATCTGGGTGGGCGATTTCGTGAAATCACGTGTTGGGAGATCTAAGGCTTAGCCTTTGGGAATCCCCAAATTCCGAAATGTAGAAATGCCTTTGAATATAGGCGTCGGGTCATGGCCCTAGGTTACATTGAGGGTGGAGCCAGAATAAAAGGGAGCTAGCATCCGAGCCTTGGAGAGCAGGCACATGGTCGTCCCCTATGCATATGTAATCTCGACCACTCTCCCTAAAGAAAGTAGTTAATGAAAATTGACTCGCATGTGGTTGAAACCTCAGCTCAACCCATAAATGGAAGGCATGGAAGGTCTAGAGAAGTCATCCCATGGTACCCCTGCGGGCAGGTTCCCTGTGAGAGCCATGTCGATCTGAACCAGTGTCAGACAAGAGATTGTGTGCATAGTCTACAAGAAGATCATGCACACGTAAATCCTTAAATGTAATTGCTCAGCACCTCTCCTTCTATCAGGGGCGAATTTCTCTGAGTATATATACTCCATTTTGATATTTTGTAAGCATCGATGGTAGAGCTAAGCTCCCAATTGTAAAGTTTTTGCGAGGCCTTTGGTTCTCTGGTTATAGAAGAATATTTGAGACTTCTTGTTTAATGGCAGCCAGACTCTTCCTTACTCTTTTCTTCTGACTCTTAAATCCCAAGCATGGATGATCCAGTCGAGTGTTGTGATGATTGTATAATGTAGGATTGATTATATCGGTTATTGCAGCGTTTTAATTTTCTTGAAATTTTCCGAGTCTGAGAGGATCTCATATCTGAGACTTTTCCTCCAAAGCCTGCTGGAAGACCGGATGTCTAGAGCAGACTTTCATTCCTTTCTTGTTTTTCCTCCACCTACTCACCACTATAAAAACTTACCGGCCTAATTTAGATCAATACCTCACCTAGATCTGTATTTCCAACCTAGTTTTCTGAGTTAAAACTATATTGTTCTGAGTTTACTCCCATTCGGTCACCCTTTATAAACAACCTGTGACATATAAACTAATGGGTATCATGATTACTCCTACTGCAATCCTGGAGTGACTTCTGGTGCTAACAGAGTTTATTTTATTCCATACCTCTTGTTGGAATCTTTTAAGTTTCCAGGACAGGAAGTGTATAGAATTATTTACCTATTTGACGATTATTTCTGAATCACCAAAAACCCTTATGAATTTTACCTTGAGATCAATAGCTTTTCTCAAACATTGGACCAAGGCTTCATATTAAACTATTTTGTTGGTGCATTTAAATTCCAAGCAACAGGATATTAGAGTTTTATGTTTTTCCAAATCAATCAATATGCAACCTTCCCTGGATCCTTCTTGTGATATGGAACCATAAAAAAATGGTGTCCAAATCTCAACCCCTATAATTAAGTTAGTAAAACAAAATTTATCTATTTCTACTATTTTACAGTCATTTTCATAAGTCTGAGTGAAATGGAGGAGTTCAGATTGTTCATCTACTTGAAGTGAAGATGATTGTGCTGCATAGCAACCGTGGTCAACTTCTAAAAATGAATTTACCAACGTTTTGTGAGAAAAATTGACAGGTTCATTATTACATTCGAGCTCGATTACTATGTGCTTCATAGGAGCTTCATTGTCAAATATAATATGATTCATTCTTCCTTTGTATGATAGCCATAGATGAGTCCAATATGTGGATAAGTATCCCTATAATTTCGTAGACCAATCCCTTCTCAACAACAAACCATAAGCTTCCAGAATATCCACTACAATAATATCAATAACTTGATGTACTCTAGGTTCATAAGCTAATATAATCAGGACATCTTTAAGTTCGCCCATCACTTTAACATTTGATCTGTCTAATTGGATAATTTTGGTTGTGCTTTTCTCAAGGAAAACATTTATCTTTTGAAAAACTGAGTATGGAATCACATTTGACGAAGCGTTAGATTCCACTAAGCAATTGTGAACATTGAAATCGAAGATTTCAAATGTGAGGAGGAAAGGTAGGACCTAGGATCTAGAATGTGACCCTATACTAGTTGTGTTCATCATGGACTTTGTCCTAGTTTTCTCTTCTACATTTGTTTCAATAGCTTTGGAAGTGTTGTCTACTACAACAAGAGTCTTTTGTTTAGAGAGCATGGGTTTGAACATATCAAGAATAAGGTCTCTCTACTATGGAAGAGAAAAAATGTTAAACAAAGAAATGTTTGCTTTGGTTTTCTTCAGATCTTCAATGAAATTGTATTCTAAGGAGTGGATTTCATATTTTTTCGGAGTTTTATTTGATTGTGAAGTGTTGGAGGTATTATTTACCTATGAAGGTTTACTCGGCTTTTGTACAACTACGAGAGGACTTATATTTCTAGGAGCATGGGTGGATTTATAAGTAAAGGGGTGTTGGCTACTTTCCCTTTATTGTGTAAGTTCTAAACTTTGAGAGCAGCTTTCATGGTCTGAGTGTCCCCTACATAAATTTATTCTACCTTTTCATCGTTGGATACTAAACACCAGTCCCACAAAAACACGACGGATTCTTCTGTGGTGTCCTTCTTCTCGGTGGCTTCTTCCTTTTCTGTTTATTGGGTTTGATCGTCACAAGTGTCTTACTAGTCTAATAACTGGTTGATGGCTAGGGTCATGGAATTAATCCACCCAGGATAGGTCTTTTGTAAATGATTCATCTGGTGATAGGAACATAAGTTGTCCAGGCCGAAATCATCAATATTTAATGTGATACCATGGGTCTCTTGTGGTTTAGGTGGGTTATTAGTCCTTTTAAATAAAGGATGGAAAGGTTTTTGTTTAGAGGATCCTTCACTAGCACTCTTCTTGAAATATACCACTTCGTTGGACAATTTTTTTACTAGTTTGACCACGCTATCTAAGTCATTGGGTTCCTTTTCAAGTGTCTTAGTCAGGAGTAAATGATTTTTTCCAACTGATTTGGTTTCCTTGGTTGTGGGATGGCTGCCTAAAGGGAGAAATTATTTTTCAACCTCCTTGTCTTCTTCAAAGTTCAGCAATAAAATAGGTCTGCCAACTCTTTTGACAAACATGCCTATGGAAGGATGTAAGGATGAAGTATAATATTCTACCAATAAGGCCTCAACAAAAGCAACATCAGCAGGGCACTTGTTCAAGATGGTAGTAAAATGTTGATTGAAATACTTCACCTTCTCCTTCTTCTCCATTTTAAGAGCTACTGGTTCTTTAAACATTGTTGTAGGATTTTTCTCATATATGAACTTACCAAGGAAGGATTTCTTGAAATTACCCCATCTTGTTATAGATCCAATCAGGAGATTATAGTACCACATTAAAGCGTTATTCTCAAAGGTATAAAGGAAAATCCTACAAACTACATCTTCATGTCAGACATTAAAGAGACATATTTTCAAATAGAAGTTCTTAAAGTGATCTTTCGGGGAACATGCTTTGTCTAGATCAAACTTCAGAAGAAGCCTCTTTGGATGCTTAGGCGGATCATGCATGAGTCTGGGTAATTTTAAGGCTCCTTGAGACATTCATGGTGGAATGATGTTTCAATTTCCATCCATTTCGTCCTCTTGAGATTTAGAATGATGTTCAAAACTGAGAGGGGTAGGACCTAGAGGAGTAGGAGAAATTTATTCCAAAGGCTAAGGTATTTCTTGTAAAGTGGCCTCAACCAAGTCCTAAATAGAGTCTATAAGAACATTGGAATGATTAATGGATCTTCGAGTATCTCTCCTCCTTGGTAGTGTTAAATCTATTGGTAAGTGGCCAAGTAATTAAGCTAAGGAATGGGTGATACACCAAGTTTCAACAAACTTTGGGTTAGGGACAACATACCAAGTCTCATGATTAGTTTCAGGATTTCTAGAAATAGGACTTTCAAATGCAAGGCTAGAATATTCAAAAGGAATTCCATGCTCAGGAAAAATATGTGATGGTATCATAGGTATAACCATGTGAGTATCGAGCAAAACTGCTAGCCATATAATTCATGCCCTCCTTCTAGCACCAATCATGTTGATGCAGTAAAAATTCCCTTCAACAGATAAGGGTACTCCCTAGTTTGAGGTCCCAATTAGACTATGCACCATTTGGATTAGGAGACAAATCCAGATTCTAGCCCAAATACCATTACTAGGTTGGGGGATGAATGAATGGTTTGAATGGAAGGGGGTATGAAAAATGCAGACCAAACTATTTACAGAAATGAAATCTATTATGCCTTATCCTAGCTAAGAGAAACTAAGAGTTAATAAGCAACTTGAAATGTTAGCAATCCCTACAATAGCTTTCTTCTAGAAATTTGCTAGAGAGAATCATGGTTAATAACACATGCATATAAAAGCACAACCAGATTAGTCTAAGATACAAAATCACATACATAAACTTCTCATCATCTCAAAACAATTAATAAGAGAGAGAAAACAACACTTGTAGGAAATGTATGTTCACATAAGAAAAGTCTATAAGTGAAGCAAAATTCTTACAACATTTACAGAGAACACAATAGACTACTTGAAATAGTTTGAAGTAACCTACTATCAACAAAAAACATTTCTCTCCAGAAAATTGGCCCTGAGGGCTTCTCAATATTATTTTAGAAAATAGTTCCCAAAAATTACAAGGTTGAATAGCCCCCTCCAAAATGGGTCTCTTCCTTTACTTATAGTTTCCTATGTAACTGCCTATTAGGGTTTCTTGAATTATGCAAGAAGTAGTTACATGTCTTTTAATCTTCCCCTTTCAACTGATTTGACAGGTGTTATAATGAGTACAAAAATTGTGTAGTGGTGACAAAAAGACAAAATAGAAGGTGGTTGTGAATAGTTTGGAATTGGCTGTTATGTCCCCTTCACTTTTCCTTATCCTTTAGGTAGGCTTCCTAGACTTCATGCTGCCCTGAAATGGAAATGATTTTGTAAAATAATAGTGACTCCATAGCAGCCTCGTGAGCTATTGAATTTTGAGAGAGGATTTTCGTGTATCTTGTCAAATTGACCATGAAATATTGGATCATATTTTGTTTCCTAGATGGCTTCATGAGATGGTCATCCATCAGGTCTATTGCCACCCTCATCACATCCCTAGCATATTTTTTTTCTTGCTCCATACTTAGCTCGACCTCTGAAAATATTTTCTCATCGGTCTTCATCTTTCCTAGTTCTTCGATTTGGGGAAGATGGCCTTTGTGTGCTAAGATGTGTGTCACCTTATGAAGTTGTGCATAGATTAATAGTGAATTATTTAAGTCCTTTTCCACCTTCTCACTGGAATGTTGGAAATTATTGAGGGAAACATAATTAATATTTCTTTCCCATTCTGATATGTGGGGAAGCTCTGATGGGGCTTCTAGATTTTCAATGATCCAATGTTGCATCTCATTAAGACCTTCCTTAATGGCGGTGAACTATGCATTCTTGGCCTATGCTCTACTATGTTGCGCCATAATCTGTGCTACTAATTGTTTGAAGACTTGCAGATTCGCATACATATTCATTGCATACACAATTTGAACTCTCTAATACTTTCCTTGTCCCTTTTGTTGTGCTTGACCTCTTCCTCCAGCTCCCTAATCCTTTCATCCTTTTCTTCATTCTTACGTACTAATTCCTTAAGATTCTTCTTTGATGCCAATGTGAAGGTGATGCCTACTAAAGCGATTGAAAGTGGATCATTCCTAACGTTTTCCATAGTTATCGATAGTGGAGCCTTCCTAATCACTGGCAACTTTATGATCTTGTGTAGTACTATCTTACCAGAGGCTTTATCGAATCTAAAGGTGTTTAGATTGGAAACCTTCCGAGCATTACAGGGTGTGAACATTCCCAACCCTATCTCACCCAACAGAAAGTGCCCTCCCATGAGTGGAATTTCAATTGATGACCCTAAAATGTTTGTGTCCATGGGGAATGTGTTGTTGTTTGTTTCTTCTTTGTCTTTATTCCTTCATTCCTTTGTTGTTGTTGCTACCTCTTCGATTGATTTTTCATTTGCGGTTGCTTTCGATGTTTCCTCTGCTTCAGTTGTTGCATCTACTTCAGCTGATGATGCTTCTTCTTGTTTCTTTCGCTCAACTTTTTCCTCCTTTTTCTTTTTTATTTTCTCTTTCTTTATTTGTTGTTTTCCAACGGATTTGGTTGTTGTTGATTCTTCAACCTCCTTTTTTTTACATTTTTCAACCTCCTCTTCTTTTACTTTCTTGCTCTCTTTTGATTCAACAATTGTTTTTGCTTTCCTTTTCATCTCCTCTTCGACTGATGCAACTGCTATTGCTCCAAATTTTGACGTTGTTGTTGTTTCCATTGTCGTTGCCTCTTCCTCAACCTTATTTTGGGATTATCAAACTCGTTTTTTATTTTTTATTCTACTTAGAGGATTCCCCCTCCTTTTGAATATTATGTCATGGTATGTCCTTGCATGGTGGTGGATATCTTCCTCTTCCCGGATGTCGGTCATATAGTCCCACCTATACTTGCAGTTGATGTTGTGATCTCTGACGACATCTAGGGGATCGTTCCTCCAAAATCTCTCTTCTCCGAAGTGGAAATATGTCAGAGTGTTCAACTCATTATGTTCCTCCTTGAAATATTGAAATGAATAAGACCCAACCCAAAGTGGGAGAGGAGGCTAGATAGCCTTCTTGTCTATGTACAATGTTGCACCAACCCCATGCACGATGGTCTGGTAGGCAATCTCCTATAGCAGCAACTTGTCGAGAACAATTTTAGAAGTAAGTGCAGGGCTTTGGTGGCTCTGTATATCTTGAGGTACATTTCATACTCCAAGAGGTACTAGTACCCTATCCTTTTGACTATATCTTGTGCTTTATCTATCATGCACGGTGTTGGAAAGTCGAATATAAGTTGGTACAAAGGAGCCAATAATTTGTCACATATTTTATGATATTCGGTCTGATATTTGTGCTCCCACAATATCTTGTAGTAGATGTGGATTGGGGGATCACTGGGCTGCCAGGTCCAATCCATCTGTGGGAATGAGTGGCATATGAATATCATGTCCAAGAGACATGATGACATACAAAAGCTCGGGAAATCTCCTAGTATGGTGTTATTTTTTGCTTTGAGTGCTTCTTCCAAATATGAAGACAAAACGTATGTCCAGTTAAAGGTTGACTCGACATCTACGATATAGTATGTCATTTTGAAATTCTGAGCATTGGGCTCCCCATACAGTCTGCATAGCATAACCATTGTGTATTGATATAGTGGTTTGAGCATATTGGTGGGGTAATCATTGACGATATTGACTTGAACACTTTATTGGGTTTGTACCTGGACTTTAGAAGCTCTTTTGGGATGTGTGGGAACTTCTTTATTAGCTTCTCATCCAGTGATATTTCTTCGTCTTCCAAGTTATAAAAGGAAGAAATTATTGAGGCCTCAAAGGAGGTGATTGGGTGGCCTTTAGCATTTAAAATGTATCTGGTTTCTAAGTTATCTTGGTTCACGATCCACAAAATAGCCTTCACATAGGGAAACATCGTTGTGTGTGCAACAAATTTGTATAGCTTCAACCTTCTGATATTTTTGAATGTTTTAAGGTTGGGATCATCTTTTGCCATCTAGGGAAAAGTATGCTTGTTAAAAATTTGATAAACTTCACCCCACTTCAGCGAGGTATCTTTGTCAATAACACCTTTAGTGTCATTGTAAACAGAGCATGAGGTGTCAACATCTTCTTCTTGTGTACTCATGTTTGAAGATGTCTCTTCCACGGGGGCCTTGTCAGCACTTTGTGAGCAATTGTGAGGAGGAGTCATTGTTAAATACACAAAAGGATACATATTCATCATTAGTCTTAAGAAAATTTTGCATCAAAGATATGCATCATATGTTCATTGGCCTAACGAAGGAAAGAAGTTAGAAGAGAGCGGGCTTGGCTTTCTGTCTGGCGATTTTTTATGTTTTTCTATGGAATGGGTGACTTGGAAGGTTTTTGCGTTGATACATAGTTGTATCAACACCTAACATGTGATCTCCACCGATACATAGAGTGATATCAGTAGTCTCAAAATGATTGATCGCCGACAAAGGAAGGATTTTTTGTTGTTGAACCAATGATTACTTGTCGATAGTGCAGAAGGGCCATTTCGACCATTTCAACAGTGATCGGATGATCTTACCTGCCGATACAAATGACTATATCGATGTTCACGAGTTGATCCTCACTGATACACAATCTTGTATCAACAATCATGAATTGATCCCATCCGATACGATAGTTGGCAGTAGTGGTTTTGTGGTCCGAGTCGATGCAAAAAAGGGTTTGACATATCATTTTTTCGACTTTTGTTTTTTCGATTGTTCAACACCGGGATCACCAACCACTTCTTCAGCAAAGGGAAATGAGGGCTCGAAATGGAACTCGAGGTTTGGAATATGGGGAACATGGGTTTTCTGCCAATCTTGAAGTAAGGTGGTTGAAGCATACCAGGAGAAGGTGAGCCAAGGTAGAGTCGAGGGTTGTCCATGTGAGGTGGCCTAGTAATGTTAAGTAAGAAGCTTGTGAGGAGGCTTAGAACAAGGTGGACCAATGGGGGAAGAATATGGCATGAGTATGGTAGAAATGACCTAATAGGCTTGGGGTGAAACCCTCTCTTTACACATATATGCATGTATGTCCGAAAAAAAGAAACCCTAGGTGGCTTAGAAATAGACATGTGCGAGAGAAGCAGGTCACCTACCTCTGAATGGGGTGATGACACATCAATGTAGAGGGTAGGTGGTCCTGAGGACGCTTTACGCTCGAGGGGATTTCAATTAATATTTCACTATGTATGATAGCCATGTAACTATGAAAAACACAAAGGCTCAAATGAGGCTTTATAGCCTCCGTCGACTTGCCTTGGCATGAAAAATGAGGAAATGGGCATGAAATTACCTTTTAGGCATGGGTCATCTCACGTGTCGACGGTGATGAGAATATTATCGTTGATGTATCGATGGTCGCATGAATTTTTACGTTGGTTGTATCGGCTGTTACAAAATGTTTGACCATAGATACATGAACGAGATGCTGGAAAACACATAAGTATGGTTCACTCAAGCGTATCAACATTCATGGGAGGATGGATGTTGGTGTATCAGAGGCTAAAGATTGATCATGCCAATACACTAGAGCTTTACGAAAAAATTCTAATTTTTGGGTCACTTCTTTGTATCTGCAAGGAGACTACCAAATCGTCAACACTATCCATATTGGCTATGAAAACCTTTCCTTCGTTGACACTGCCTATGTCGACGGGTCTAAGAAGTATGAAAACTTAAGTAGAATGCTTCAAAAACAATCTCAACCAAGAACAAGGAAAACTTGGTTTCTTTTGCATGACAAAAGGGCCTTGAAACATTAAAGGGAGGGTCCCTATTTCTTGAGAAATTTTTTGGCTCTAAGAGCAAAGACAAGAAAAGAGAATTTTTGGTGCCGGCATAACAGGTTGAAAAGACAACTTCCAAACAAAGCAAAATGGTACTCCAAGGACAAGGTAGAGGAAAATTTTCCTCACATCATTCAGTAAATATTTTGGGGACCAAAAGCCTCCCTAAATGGGAAGGTATGATCTGGATTAGATCATCATATAATTTTTCATCTATTTTGGTACTTTCTAGGTGGAAACAATTGGAGGAATCGATTTGCATGGCCATTTTAGTGCCAGGACCCAGTTTGGAAAATTGAGGTATGGAACCTTCTGGATCCATTTTGAGACATTAAATAGAATATTTTATGGTTACATCATTTGGTACTAGTGAAAACACCCTCGATGTTGATATACACACTGAGACCTTTCCAACGGTGCAAAAATCACCTAAATCGGAGCTTGTACGCAAACATTATGCCTCCTACAAGTTGACCTACCTTGTTGAGCACCATGGTATGAGTGGATGTCACATCAACCCCCGTTACTCACACATGTGGGGCTAGCTGCGTGTGAATTTTCAATAATATTCTATAAGGTCCAAACCCTATCACTAATTGAAGGTTGAGGATGCACACACCCTAACCCAAGATAGCTATTGGGCTATGTTAAATGCCAAGTTGCTAGGAGGAGAAAGGATTCCATTCTTTAGCATTGTATTTGTTCCATATTTGAGGAAAGTATCTAGGAGTGGTATTTTGAGAGCATAATAGAGGAGGAAATTTTTTTGTAGCAACCATATAGAACACTGTGTCAAAGGAAACTCCATGGTGAGTGCCTATTTCTTTGTATTTGCATTTCCATAACTAAAGAAAAGAGAGCAAAGCATAGGCTCACCTTCTAGGTGGGTTTTCTCTCGTATTGGGTTTTTTCTGATATATCTTGTGTTCATTTGTGTGTGGATGGTGTGTTCTTTTGCTCATTTCTTTCATTCTCATATTTCAGTTATTTCATAAATTCAAGAAAAGCGAGTAATTAACTAATCTGGGATCTAAGGAAAATTAGTTTGGATAGTCTAAGATTTCATATTATTATAAGATTCATTGTGACAATTTTTTCCAG
Source organism: Picea engelmannii (assembly GCA_009831015.1). Classification (NCBI taxonomy): domain Eukaryota; kingdom Viridiplantae; phylum Streptophyta; class Pinopsida; order Pinales; family Pinaceae; genus Picea; species Picea engelmannii. The sequence goes on from ML783987.1 coordinate 953,149, forward strand.
TGCAATATCCTTGGCAGTTTACAAATCAATTCTATAGATACTTGTGATGTTCTCTAAGTCAATTTGCCTACCACTTTTCTACGAAAAAAATTTAAGAAAGACTTCATGTAGAAACTTCCATTATACCCTATCATAGCATTTTTTGCAAGGTCTAATTTAATGAATATGATGTCTTCATTCCATATTTGATGGAAATAATTACTTCTTAGACAATGACTAGATTATTTGTGATTTTGCTTCTTGCCTCAAACCTATATTTTTTAGTAGAAATAAAACTCTTCAAGATCAGTTTTAATATTGAGGCAATGGTATTGGTGATAATTTTGTCAGAAATTTTTCAAAGAGATACTAGTAAAAACATTTCAAACCTAACATCTTTCAAATTGTACCTCTGCAACTCAATCCCTATTATTACCTTGCACCCGCATGTATTTTCTACGCAATCGTTCAAGTTTATCAAGTTTCATGGTCTTGCCATCATCTAAAAATACGCATCGTATATGCTTCAATATGGTTGTGATTGTGTAACCTAGAACCATCAAACCTCCAAGTATACGAACACTAAATTCAAATGTAAGTTTTGGTCCTTGGATTTATCATAAATGGATTGTGTGTAATCAATTCCTTAGACATAAGATTGTACTTTCCTAACTACTAGATAACCTAAGAGATTATTGTCTGGCTATAAAATACGAGACAAGAGTTCCTATAACCTCTCATAGTGTCATATCATCGTATATTTTTCTATTGCCATTGTTTCATACCAATGTAGCATTTATAGAATCCCTATATGTCTCTAAAAATTCTTGTTGATAAAATGCTCCAATTTCACCAATATCATTGTTGGTATGTCTACTCGATATTTTGTTGTATTGGTTCCACATTGTAGTTTTTTCCTAAGATGTTTGGGAAAATGATAGCATGGGACTTGCAACAAGAGGAACACTTGTCAGTTTGGACTTTAAGTCATTTGTCAATGCCATAACATCAACTATTAGCTTTTCTAGTTGGATTTATTCAATAAAAGAGTGAGGTACATAAGATTGATCAAGGCCTAACTTACTAGCAACCTATACAAGTCGATTCTAATTTCTTACTTGGAGAGAGATAAGAGGAATGAAGGAAATAAGATTCAAACCATCACACTATCAAACCCTAGTTGAGCTCTAATATCTAGTAATTAAATTTATTGGTCGGATGGTCAAGTGAAGATACAATGTATGCTTCATTAGCTAGTTTCCTACCATTAAAATATTTGTATTGTTGTTGTATAATATTTGTATTGTTGTTGTATATGTGATAGGTCCTTGCTAATTAATGCTGCCCAATTGATATTCTTGAAAATATTGCCATAGATCTACCATTTGCAAGCAAAAATTCTGACATGGGTCAAAATGACTTGATCAAAGAGCATTGTTCCATTTGACATATAAAGAGCAATGTTCCATTTGACATCTATAGTGTGAAAGTATCTCTCCATTAATGCAATACCATTTAATATTGTGCAAATTTGGCATAGGTGTTTTGAATAAAACCATAATTCCAAGATTTCTTATATGGTGCTATTACGAAAATAAATATTGCATATAGTGTCCAACCTTTAGTCTCATTAGTCATTATCGTAATACCATTATTTTCAATCTACAAAGATGGACCACTTATCCCTAGTTGGACAACGTCCTTTCACTAAACAAATAGGTAGTAACCTAATTCAAACCTTAATCCACATAATTAGTGGACCACAAATTGAAGGACTATACACCAAAAGGGTGTTTTCTGAAAATGGTTGTTAATGGATAAAGGTATCATCCATTGAGGTTGGTTCTAATCGGAAGATGATATATCCGCTTGAAGCATATATATATCTTCCGATTAGAACCAACCTTAATGGATGATACCTTTATATGTGTGTGTGTAAAGGTCGGTGATGTTGAAATTTTGATGACATATCGACAAGCGTTCTATACTAGCAATGACATAGTGTCTATGACAATCAATTTTTTAACACATTTGTGACGTTGTTCTAACATTGATCTAGTGTTTGGGCCTTTTTCGGCGTTGGGGTGATATCCTTAGGGTGTGATTTTGATATATGTGAGACAAAGTTTCAACATGATTTCCAACTAGTTGGACGCCTTATTGATGCAGTTTCGACATATTATATACATTTGTTTGATAAAGGACCAAGCAAGTCCGACGATGCCCACAAAAAAATTTAATAACTGACACATGGCCCCTTGTTGGGATCAAAAGTATCTTGGAATTCCGACAATCTCCTCCAAAAAAAATCCTTCCAAACTGACACATGGAACCCTTTTATCATCGACTTATGTAAAAAATTCAACAATCATTGCCAAACAAAAATTCTTGTAACACTGGCACATGGACCATATGGTCATCAGAATTCTAACGAAAAATGACAATTTTGGATTTTGGTGTATTTAGGATGAAATGTGTCCGACATTGGAATATTCCTTGTTCAAAGATGATTACAACAAAACGAACGTTGGTCTGAAGTCGAAAGTTGTGCCCAAATACAGTGGTGCAGAGTCTTCCTAACTGAGGATCAAAACCATGAATCAATTTCTTCAAGTTTATCATAGTTGAACCCCAAAACCAATGTGATTTCAAAATCACTACAACCCCTCACCAAGTATGGAATGTTACACAAACCCTAAGATTGGTTGCCAAACCTTTGCCATCTAGCACTTGAGATTGGTCTTAGAAATGAAATGTAGATAAAATTTCTCGATCAAGGTTTTATATGACATCTCCACAACTATGACATAGTAATGTCTTCCCCGTGCACAAGATCATTCTTCCCTTAGCCAACTTGACACACCTCTTTGACTTTCTAACAGGGTATGCCTTCACTCTACCTCCCTCTATGGCTTCACTACTAACCATGACACCAGACACAACCTCCTCCACTGGGCAAGCCAGATTCAAATTTGTCAGAATGGGCTCCTCCACTGAACAAACCAAAGTTTGACCAATGGTAACAATGTTTGCAATCATCAACTTCATAAAACTCAATAGATGTCTCTCCAAATGCTTGAAACTAGGCTCCCCTACCTTAATAACCAGAGGATTCAGGCCTTACTTTTCAACCAAAGACTCTACTCCCTTGCCACTCCCTAACACCTCTATCACAAGAACATGTCTTTTTACAAAACCATAAACTACCTCTACTCTTAACAGTGTTGCAAAGCACTTCTCTACACAAGGTTTTCTAGAATGAACAATGATAATGGAGGTCTTCGAGGAACTTCCTTCCTCGACATCAATGCCAAGGGTCAACACCCAAGGATGATACCACTTGTTTAATATAGAGTCATATACATCCTTTCCTTGCAAACTTTCACCCACTATGTCAAGATTAAGAAAAACAATAAAGCTTGATCTTGTGACCGTCTTATCAAGTCCATCACACCCACCCTTGCGTAGTTTTCGAAAGTTTATAATGAAGCACACAATAGCCAACATTAAACCCCTTCTTGAGGCCCATTTGAAAATACTAGAAGACCTTCCATTCTAAAGTGTACTCTACTAACTCCTCAACCCCCAATACTCTTCAAAACCCTAAACGCTTGGTTAACATCCTAATCGCTATACAATGAGAGGTTGATTTTTATGCTGTGAGATTTTCCATACAAACGACGACAACTAGGTCAAAGAATAAATCTCGTATTAGCAAGGATCGATTTTTATGCATTGAGATTTCCCATATAAGCATTGGAGAAAGCGATACACGAGACATTGCTGGTCACCAGGGATGGAATCTGATGGGAAATGGTTAATTTGACCGTTAAATATAATTAAAAAATTCATATCCTGATCACCAGGGATAGAGAATTTGATGGGAAATGGTTACTTTAACCGTCAAATACAGTAAAAAAAATTCATATAATTATCAAAGATTTCTATTAAAACTAGCAAAACAGACATTATCGAAACCGTCAAATTTGACCAGCTTCGCAATTTTGAAATTCTAAAATTCCAAACACACATTTATTTTGATGCAATAGGGAAGATCGACTATATTTATTGCAAATCTAAAAGATTCATTAATGCATTCGCAACTGTAGTCTTTGTCGTACTCGAAAAGCTGACTAAAATCCTTAATGGACAGTGCATGGCAGCAACACAGGCACAACCTCCGTAATTAATGTGTAATGGCCAACTCACACAATATCTAAATTGTGCTAAAGGCAATACTGCTTCTCCATCGTGCCATGCACAACCAAACGTGTAATTCGAGTGGAAGCGATCTAAATAAATAAACTTAAAACCACCGCCACCGCCACCGCCACCGCCACCAGGTCGATCAATCGGCTCCATTTTTAAAGTTTGTAGCCAACTATGAGTTATGGGACTGCATTGAATAAGCAGTAAATACAGAACTGCCAAATTGACAACGATGTTATTCTCATTTTGAGGTATAATTAAAGTCAGCATGGCTGGCGTTGAGCGGGTCAGTTTCCGAAATTTGGGCTCTGAGAGGTTCTGTTGCACGTTATGTTTGACTTAATATGAGTCTGATAAGGTAGATAACGTGTAATGCCATCGGCACAGCAAATGGCACTCGGCTTCTTCTATAACTGCAAACGCGTGTACTTTATCATCATCAACACAAACAGCCTGGCGCCACAGATTTCACATCATTTTGCCTTGCAAATCTATAAAATCGCCTTGAGATTTCAAATGTCAGAAACTCTTTTAATTTAATTGCTTTGGACTGCAGACTCAGGTCATCTTTTATGTTATAGCTTATACACCCCACCTGACTCTGTTACAGGCCGGTGTATCATTAGTTTGTGAAGATCCTTTGTATAACTATAAACCGGTGTATCATTAGTTTGTGAAGATCCTTTGTATAACTATAAACCCTATGTGGGTAAAGCTGTGCTTGATTCTGAGTCCATTCCTGAATGAGCTCCATGTGAGAATCTAGGAAGGGACACGAAGTTTTCTATAATCATCAGTACAGGTTCGATTCTGAGTGAATGGGCTCGATCCAACAATCCAGGAAGAAGTTGCAGGAGTTTTAATCTCCTTTTGAAAATTAAGTGGTTTTATTTCAGAAAAGGTATAAACATGGATCCAAAAGAGAACGCAGAGGTAGAGATCCCTTCCTACTTCATATGTCCAATATCTATGCAGATAATGAGAGACCCCATTACAGTTTGCACTGGAATCACATACGATCGAGAGAGTATGGAGAAATGGATATATTCTTGTGGTAAGAGCACATGCCCGGCAACGATGCAAGTGATGTCCAACTACAATATGACTCCCAATCACACCCTGCGTCGCTTCATTCAAGGGTGGTGCCTGGCCAACTGTTCAAACGGTGTCCAACAAATCCCCACGCCCAAGCCCCCTATCGACTCGAATCAGGTCAACAAATTGCTTCGAGATTTTGAATCCTGCCTGCCTTTTCAAGTAGTTAATGGCTTGAAGAAACTTAGATCTCTGGCCGAAGAGAGCGAGGCAAACAGAAGGTGTATTGTTGATTGTGGTGGAGATTCTGCATTGATTTCTGTTATTGAAACAAATACTGTGGAAATGGAAAGCGGGGGTTATGAATGTGCGATGGCTTGCGAAGAGGCCTTGGGGATTCTGTACAAACTTCCGATGGCAGATAAGACTGCAGAATTGCTTACTATGTCCAAAACCCTACAACCCATTTCATGGATTCTCAAGAGAGGCGGCTGCAATGCCAGATTTCATTCGGTCATGTTACTGAGGACCATTTCAAGCAGTGGGCAGAAGAGGCTGCAACAGCTCGTTATGAATGCGAACGAAGATCTGATTGAAGGACTCCTCCAACTTCTGACGGAGGAAGTTTGCCCTCGAGCAACTACTTCATCTCTGGAGGTTTTGATGGCCATCTGTCCTCCCTCCAGAAAGAACAGAATCAAAGCAATAGAGGCCGGAGCTATTTATATATTGATTGAATTACTTCCTGAATCCCAGAGAGTAGCTTGCGAGAAGATGCTGTGTCTTCTGGATGTTTTGTGTGAATGTGCAGAGGGAAGAGCTACAACAATTGATCACGCCATGGG
>ML783987.1:959736-975148 GCA_009831015.1 Picea engelmannii
CATTTTTCAATCATCTCTCTCCCCTGTCTGGAATGCAATCTTTTTACTAAAATTCAGTGTCAAATTGGTGGAATGCAATCTTTACTAAAATTCACTGTCAAATTGGTAGAAATGGTAGATTTCGACTCAACAAGTTAATTCATCACTTTCAAAAACTGTAGAATGAACATATCAATTTAACACCTTCCAAAACCCCCCTACTTATTCAATTTTTTCTTCGATATATATACACTTTCATTAAACTTAAAAATTTGATAGATTAATTTTATATTATATAACCTTAAATATACAAATTTAATAAATTAATCTTACATTATTTTTGCCCACCCCAACTTAAATCTGCAAAATATTTACATTATTTTTTAAATTTGAAAAAATAAAAATAAATTTGAAAAAAAAAATATTTATATTATTTTTTAAATTGGAGAAAAACTAAAATTTATTTATATCATTTTGAGAAAAGATAAAAAAATATTTTATGAATTTTTTTTATTGAACTAGTGTAAATCCATTTTTAACTTACTATTTATCATATATGGAAACAGATTAAATTAATCCCAAAACAACTTTTTTCTCAATTTTTTTCAATTAAAAAAATGTTTTTATCACTAAAAATTCAATCCCCTTCATGTATGATAAATTAAAAGTTAAGATGGATTTGCATTTATTCTATATTCTATATGTATATAAGCCTTGGCTAGCTGTTCTAAGAAACTATTTGTTGTTCAAAATCTATTTATGAATGCAGAAATGGATTCAACATTTTGAAAAACTCTCAGGACACTCGGATTATACAGAAATAATCACTCAAATCAACTAATCCAAGGGCAAATATCCCTTGAATTGACTAACCAACTACCCTACTACCTAGGGCTAAAATTGCAAGTAAATCATCTTCAATTCTTTTAATATCACAATAATGAGTGGGATTGCTTACACCACCTTCATCACCTTCTTAAGATGATTTGTAGTGACATAGAATATCACAATTATTAGCTTACAGTGACATGCATGAATCCAATCCTTTCACAAATTGATAAGTGAATGAGGGATTCAAAGCTTTCACATATTCATAGTGATGGTTTAAATGATATGAAGAAACAACGAGCTACAATGACTCTTGGTGACAATCTTAAATACAAAGGTGGAGATATGAAGCCTTTTGCAGGGAAAGAAGTGATGGATGATTCCTATTATTCTAACTTCAATTATTATCACAATGACTAAGTAGGGGTTTAATTCACCATCCAAATCGTGATTGGTAACACCTTAGGGAAGAATAATTTATACGAATGCCTTTGAAAATGAATGGGACATGACCCAATTCACTTCTCTAAGGAGAAGGGTGTATCCCTTTACCACTAGTGCTTCTCCACTAACCTAGGGTGGAATGATTTTTTATGGGCATTGAAAGGAATTAGTGCTTCTCCACTAGCCTTTTGTGTCCATAGCCCTAGTGGAGTCACCACAACATCGAAAAATCTGCTTTACTATCTATTAGGCATCCATATCCCCGATTGAGATTATTTGCATTGTCTCGCTACCAATTCTACTTTCTTTCCCAGTCCTTTCCCTTTATATTTCATCTGTCACTCTAGATATCCAAGGATGGAAGAAGCAACAACCCTCTATAGGTTAGGCGAGGTTGATTGCCTTCTACTAGGATTGTATAATATTGTGCGTGGTCTTTAAAGCAACCCCTTTTTATTTTAAGGCCATGCCTTTTTTACTTTCACCTTTCATAAGATCACCCTTCCTTAGTGTATGAATGAAACCATCTAGTACACTAGACTTGCAAACCAAACTAAAGCACAAGGATGATCAAAGATTTAATCACTTGGAAAAGGATTCCAATGTGACGACTACAACATCATTCATGTTATATTTTTAATTACTTTCCTTCAAACTCGTGGCCAATAAGAAACCATGCAAAATCTCCATGCTTATACCTTATGAACAATGCTACAAACATGAAGTAAAGGTTAATTGCTAGATAAACCACTACATTGAAAAGAAACAAGTGCTTCAATCAAAGCATGATAAGAAAATCTTTGCAAAAGAAAAAAGACAAAATGAAAATGTAAACTAGTAATCAATGCAAGCAATGCATTTTACAATATGAAATAAAAGTAAAGGAAAACTACCATCGAAATCAATAAATGAAAATAGGTTATCCTAAGTCCTAATCTAACCCCAATAACATTCATATGAATTCAAAATGTTATTATTAGTGAAAGTCTTGGATGTGAACAAAATTGTTATTCACTTTTGATATTCTATTAAAATATGATTGCAACTATGACACAACCACATCAAACATTTTATCTATGACTTTCTTTATTAATCGGTCTCTGATTTTAAATTCTACGGGTATGTCAAGATGTAAACTAAGATTACCTTTGTTGGTAATAGTGAGTTCTTGTCTTAAAGAGACATCGTTCTTTCCCTCTATGACCTTATCAAATCCAAATGGTATTCAACCTATTTCTTGATTCAGGGACATGTTATTGGGAATAGTTTCAACCTCGTGATCATCAAACACTCTCATATTTGGTTTCAATTGTGAGCTTAAATCTGCAAAAGGTAAATCTTTAAAAACACAAGCATCTTATTCATTTAACAATTCATGGAAATATACACTACATTCCTTATCTCATTTAAGAGAACTACAACTTAGATGACCAATACTCTAAGTAAGACACCCAACATACTCTATTAAATATGTTAGAGAGATGTTACCATTAAATTTATCAATTAGATTTTGCAATGACTTTCCTTTCCACCATCAATTGAGTTTGTGACCCGCATTTACAAGACAACAACCTTCTTTTGTGTTGAATCTTGTGTTCATTGATTTCATCTTACAATAGGCTCACATATGTGTAACAAATATCCATAAATTGTTATTCAAGATCTACTATTTTTTATTCCAAAGAATTATTTTCCTTGTGTGCAGGGTTATTAAACTTCGAAAATATTGGAAAATCAAAAGGATGTTTCCTCAAATCCTTTCGTAGGACATACGCTTCCTTGCAAGCTTCATGCATATCAATAATTCCCTTTTGTAGAATGAATATAGCTATGATGTCTTGAAGAGCCTGCACATATAATTCACAAGCTATGTGAGGAGGAGGAAGATGATCCTCGTGAAATCGATATGCATTTGTTAAAATCTTGTGTTAAAGTCTCGAATGAAATTTCCATTCTCCACACATATAGCATAAAACTCCTGCAACATTTCAGCCACGTGAAAATATTCAACATATACATTTTTAAAAACTTTTTTAAAATTAATTAAAATTCAAATCATAAAAATTGTTAGAATATTGCATCAATCCCACACCTTTCCTTTAAAAGTGAATGAAAATAACTATAAACAACATCTTCATCCATATTAAAAATGCAATCTACATTTCTATATTTCTAATATGCTCAAAATGGGTGTTTTCCCTTCACCATTAAATTTAGGCAAGAAATCCACTACCTTTCTCATAAGGTTATGCAAAGGTCTTTGCATGTTCAATGCAATGTTGATCTCCCATGCATGTATTTCGGGTAGAGTCATATGCAATGAATGAAAACAAAATAGATAGTTCTACACAAGGTAGCTTGTCGTAAACCCTATGTTGACCCAAAATATGGCCCAATTGTTTTCAAAATGAATTGCAATCCCGTGAGCAAGGATTGTTACATCACTTTGCCCAATTATTTATAAAAAATATATAAAATAGACGGGATCCCACTAGGAGATGTCTTGTCTAATTGAAAACTTGTATATATCATGTTTCTCGAAACAAAAAAAATGTTTGATACACAAATGGTTTGGAATAAGTGAAGACGTGAGTTTGATTTTTAAATGTAATATATAAATTCATTATTTATTTGGGCCACAATATTCGAGGCATGAAGACTTATGGTTTATGCTGAGATATGTTTTAACAACAAATATGTACGGTTCACATTTCATGTTACAAGTATGGTTTAAAGGTTGATACTCTATATGTTGAGTGATGCCAAGATACAATGGTTATAAGCTATGGTTTTGCAGGTTCGTTAGCATGCATTTTAGTCCACGTATGAGGTTGGCCATACAATGTAGTATAACATATGGTTTTGAAGGTGTTATGAGAAGAGGAGTATGGTAGCTATTTGACATTTATGGCGACATATTGGAATGTTCAAATTACATTTATTACAATTATTTGCACATATAACGTGGTTGGAAACTATGTTAAGGGATTAAGGTTGGTTAATGATCTTACTTGTCATTTGTTCCTGAGGATTGGAAACTAGTTGTATCTGGAGCACTGCCTTACTCACGGGTCAAGTTTTCAGTGTGAAATTTAGTTAGTAATCTAAGCATTGTAATGATTTGGGAAGGAATTTAAAGGGTTGAGCTATCATAGGCTTATCACACACAACACATATAAGTCATTGGCGTTTTGGTGAAGGTATGTAGCTATATTATTGTTGTAGATGTGGAAAGTAGTAATGTAACTGCTTGTTCATTGTCAAATATTTTTTATGGCTTGGTTTCACCTTCCTCTGCCCTATTTTTCCTCTATTGTACATCTTTAGCTTTAAAAATGATGAATTCAATATGGGCTATGCCCTCTTTCCGACCCTGAATTTCTTATTTGTTTCTCTATCAAATTTTTAGGCATGGAAAATAATATGCAAGTAAAATTGAAGTTTATGAGTTGTATATGGCATTCGCCCCATTTTAAGAAAATATTTATTTCCTTATAGCTCAGCCATCTACTTGTTTAGTTCCTCAACGCAACATTGATTCGTGTCATACTTACTCATTACTTTGTTTTCACTTTTCTTTATTGGTTGTATTTTCTTAAAAAAAAAAAAGATATACCCATTTATGAGAACCATTTGTCCCTTTACTTAGTAATTCCTCATACTCAGTTGTTGATAAAAGAAATGCATGCAAAACAGAGGAATATATGACATTCATTCTTGATTCAAAAAATACGTACTTTTGGGGGCTCAGTTTGACTCTATTTCAAGAAGGAAAGCTACAATTTGGCTAGGTATTAAGTGTTTATCATTAACCAACATTTTTTCCCAGCTTTATTACCATTCCTATTCTTGCATGCAAAAATTTAAAGTAGAGTGAGTTACCCAAGTTCTATTTTTAAAATGAGATATGCCTCTGTCAAAAGAGTCAAGTATACAAATTTTATGCCTTGAAAACCTACATACATCACCCATCTCTTTGAACTAATACTTCCATCTCCTTGATCCATCATTAAAATATTATCAATGAGCATTTGGTGAAATACTATTTATTTATATTTGCACACAGTTAATAGGATGTTACATGTTTTGGTGTTTGATATATAAAGAATGACATTATTTATGCATATTTTTAGATGATCTTTTTCAACAGAGGTTCTCGGGGATCTCGAAGAGGACAAGGAAGGAGGTCAAATGTTGTTTGGCAGGAAGGGAGAAACAAGAGGATTATATTTTTTGTTCATTTTGATGCCAACTCTAATGAATTTAATCGATTGGCACAAATTAGGCATCTTTTCTTAGGTGGACAACAAACTTTACCTCAACCTTTTAGACCTATTAATACCCCTTTGCAACCTCATCCAAGCATAACAGATATTCCTTCGCATCCTTAACCTGGTCCTGTCAATGATGGGTTGGAAGAACATCTAAATAAACCTATCTCTAGAATTGAAAATTGACCCAACAATCATAAAAAACCAACCTAAACATGTTATTGCTCATGTTGCTACTTCAACCAATTCATTTGCACAAAAGAAACCATGCATTCAGATTAAATCTTCCTCATTGAAATTGCCAGTAAATGAAAAATGAAAGAAACCTCTGAGTATTTCCTCTATACAAAGTCTTCAAAGTTTTCTTTTATTCACTTTAAGGTAAGCACCACGGAGTTACACAGAGATGGTAGAAAAGAGATGTCACACATGCATATGTTTATGGAAATATCTCAATATTAATGCTTCATGTTATGATCACTTTGATTACATGTGCGAGATTTTGACTTGATTTTACATTTTAAATTTTGACTTAAAAACTAAACTATAATGCTTATGAAATTTATTAAGGATCAAGTTTTATATCATAAGTTATTTTGATATATGGTGGGGAAAGGTTATGATATTAATATATTTTGATGTTTTCCATATATATTATAGTCATGAAGTGTATATGATTTTAAATTGGTTGTTTCGAAAAGATTTATATGGAGTGACCAGTGCTATAAAATTGAAGGGAGACATGATATTTTAATAAGTTTAGTGGAACCCTGTTTATTTTATGTAAAATAATTAATATAATCCCAAAGTTAATTTATTAATTTAAGTTTCATTGATCCTATATGTACTATTTTCCAACAATTACTTAGTTTCAATATATATATATATATATATATATATATATATATTATAGTTGAAACTAAGTAATTGTTGGAAAAGAGTACAAAAGGAGAAAAAGATTAATGAAGAGGGGGATTTAGAGAGAGGTATGTTAAAGTTTTGAGAGTTTTTCTACAATTTATTATCTTTTCATTCATATTTAGTTTTATGAGGGATAAATAGTTTTGTGGACAACAAGAATTTTTTTTTAAAGTGACAAACAAAGGCAAAGCGAGGTTGATCTTGATCTTCTTCCTCAAGATTGTTTATTTTTTGCATGGTTTTCTCTCGAGTCCTCATTCCATTCAATGCTAATCAATGTTATCTTATGCAGATTTTAACTATGAGTATCACACTACTTGAAGTTGTCCAAGTCAGATTCTAGAATCTCTTTTCTTTCTCATGCACTTGGTTGCTTTTGTATGATTTTGTTTACATCTAAAGCTCCAAAGAATTCTTTGGTCTAAGTTTTCACATGAACTTTAAGAATCTATTTTGTCATTAACTTATATATGATTAATCAATAAATGATCATTGCATTTCTTTCATTGTTGAAGTTTCCTTTTACTTTTAAATGAAATATTTCTGCTTCTAATTCATTTATTTATGTTTTGTATATAATCTAATAATGTTACAACTTTTTTTTTCTCTTATTCTTTAAGCACATCTATTTTATTAATTTAATTTTGTAAAGTATTTTACTGTAATTTGTTTTTCATTATGTACTTACTTATGCTTTATCAATTTTTTATTAAAAGAAAAATAAAAATTGGAAAACATAAAAACATTTTCTAAATAAAAGTTTAAACATTGGGACTACATGAATGTGACATCATATCTTAAGGCTTTAATTTTAGGGTACTATTCATGTCTTGCCTCACTTAGCCTTACAAGGTTTGAGATGTTTTGAACGAAACATTATAGTTTTGCTCTCAACACCCTCCTTCTAGCGCCAAAATTTTGATACAGGCAAATGTCTTGCGTCAACTTCATAGGTTCACTTGATAAAAGGGCCAATTATACCTTCCTTCATTGAAAATGGTGAACCCTCTAGTTATGGCCCATCTGTTGTAATCTTAGGTTATGAAAATATGAAATGCAACTACTATGAAATGAAACAATGCAATATGAAATGCATATAACTAATCCTATCTAGGAGTGGTAACTAAGGTTGGTAATACAACCGATAGCAAGGGGAAAATTCCACCACTGTTGTCAGAAATGCACCAATGCCAAATACTCACATCTTCCTTACAAATCCCAAAGGATTTGACTATTGAGAACACTTCTTAGTCATAAAACTATCAATTTGAAATGAAATGGGTTAGTCATAAAATGCAAGCAAGAATAGTCTACTACTAATGCAAATAAATAACTAGATCCTGCAAGCACTTGAGAATAATCTACAAAATATTGAAAGATTTTATGCTTTAAATTAGATGTTAGCAAGTGAAAGATAAGTGAGTAATAGAAGGAATAGTAAGAGAATAATCCACATTATGTAATGTTAAAATTCGTGGGCACCAAGAGAGTTAGGAGAGGAGATAATAGTCCACAACCAAGCTTAGATTTGCAAGAATATCAAAAAAATGGCTAACTATGCCCTCTTTATTAGCATATGAAGATAGCTTACAATGCCAAAATAAAACCCTTTGCATGATTGTAACGATCATATTTATTAAATTTTCCAATGACTCTCGGCCTTCCAATTTACTTATTGTGATACCCTAGTTTTAACCACTCGAATGTGTTAAATATTATTTTATAAATCATGTAAATATGTTGGTATGGATTCCTAGTCTGCAACCCAAGGTCAAGGATCGATTAATGAATTATTGGGCATGTATCATGCAAATATATTGTAAGGACAATGAGTTAGGCTTTTCATGGTGAATTTTGGTTTTTTCAAAGAATGGTGAATTTTAGTTATGCAAATATTCATGTTGAAATATAAAATACAATTTTCAAGATACTAGTTGTGTAGAGCGCAAGAGGGGTTATGATTCCACTAAAGGGGAAGAGGAAAGGGGAACCTAAGGGAAATGGATCCTATAATTCCAAGTGTCATCCTTAGAACTCATTTATGCTCCAACGTGAGTCTTAAATGAAACTACCTACTTTCATTGACTCATTTACCCAATCATGAATGCAAGTAATAGGTTGGTGGGGAAAATCTTCTCACATAGTTATGAGGAATGGGGTAAGAAAAATTAGAGTGAATGTCCCATGTATCACCCTTGCCAAAAAATTTGTCCACCTTAATTCCTCCATTCTCTCTTTGTCATACTCATTTGAACCATGAATGCTAGGGTGGCGGTTCGTGGGGCACAATATTACATGCATTTTGCATTATTCACCATTTTCTTTCTAAGAAAAACACGCAAGAAGGAATAACTAGAGGAGGTCATGGAAGAGAAGGGAGAATTTAAGGATAAATATAGAAAGTTGTAGATGAGTATGGAGGCTAGGCACATAGGAAACTCAAACCTTAAAGATATTTCTTCTTAAGGATGCTTTGAAACCAACTTATGTACTCTTGATTTCCTAAATCGGGAAGGTATATAATGAGATGGGATCATTCTACAAATAAAGAGAAGATCTTTTGGTTGTGTGTGAGGATAAGAGAGAGAGAGAGAGGGAGAGCCATGAATTGGTCTATGATAGCTAGTATAATAGCTTGGAGTGCTCTGTGAGGAGATACTTTTCGAGCATAAAGGGAAATTAGGTTGGGTTTGGAGAGAGAGAACCCTATGATAGGAATTCATTTTCTCTATTAGTCTCATAGCCCAACTTGGTGGTGGTATTCACATCCAATACCTAAGGTTGGGTGGAAAATTGATCATACACAATGGGTTTCTTGGACATATACTTCATAACAACTAAGTGATCAATGTTGTTTATGAACATGTAAAATGCTTGATCATTTCTATCGATCTTTGTCTATGTTTTATATTTATTTTCACATTATGCGGGAAAGAATGCTTAATGTGTGCATTAGGAATGAATACACCATGAATGATCACTCTAGGTTTGGTTGATTTGTGCATTCATTCTTCATTCAAACAATGCATCTATTTTTTTGCTTGCACTATAGCATACTTTTGCATTTTTATGGATTAATGGGTAATTAACAATATTTGGAAAAATTGACTATGTTATTATATGTTAAATGAGTCTAGAAGGGTCAGGATGGATTAACAAAGTTTAGAAAGTCTTTGTAGGAATTGGTTGCAGAGTCGCCAGGGGACAAATTTTGGGCATTTTAAATGTTATTGATTTTCTATGCCAAAGACATGTGGTAGTGTCACATTAGTGCAAGTTATAAAGGTGAACCCCCAAAAGGGAGGGCCTTTACAACCTGTAGTGATATAGTTATTGAATTGTTCCTAGATTGATTGTTAGAGTTAATTTCTGCGTGGAGTTGCATTTTGTATTACGATATAGTAGAGTCCATACAAGTAATGTGCATGGCACCTTCCCATTTATGCACGTTTTCAACCTACATGTCGAAGAGAGGGGGTCCTTTGGACCCGCACAAAGCTTGACCTTCCATTGATACTGAGATTAATGGTGGGAAAATAATTATGGGGAAGCAATCTCAGGAATCAATACCTCTAGGTGGTCAAAGGAGGAGACAACTAGCACGTGTTATTGGTGTAGACCATTTCCTTGGATCCATGGAAGAATCTAGGCCATTGAATTTGGATAAGATCAACGACGAGGGATAGAGACTACAATCGTGACTTGGAAATGTTTAGTAATTTTAAAGGAGACATATGGCTCCTTCCCATTGGTACAATTTATAAACCTACATTTTGTGTAGGAATTTTATTTTGGACCCATAGGGATTCTCACCATCAATCAAATTCTAGGTCGACAATGGGGAAGGATTTTTAAGGATAGTAACATGGGACTTAGCAAAGGGACCCATTGGACCCAAACGTAATATGGAACATTAATTTGGATATGATTAACAATGGACCATTAAATGACACGTGAAAATGCACAAACAAATAGAGTGGAGAACTAAATCCCAAATTGTTATCAAATAATAGTCTCCTAAACAAATGACATATAGAAGATGGCCAAAAACATGTTGAAGATGAAAGTAATAGATCAAATTTGTAGGAAAGTGTCAAATATCAACAAAAATGCACCAATAACATAAAACAAGAGTCTTGTTGAAGATGGGAATGATTTGATAAAGACAAGTGTCAATGTTGTATGACTTTTTAACATAGTGATTAAAGTTAATTGTGTAGAATGTAACATTTTATAATAAATGGTTATTTATAGGTATTGATTGTAAAAAATTGATCCATTATTGGTCTAAAGGCTAAGATGGAATAGTGGTTATAGTTGTGGACATGTCAGCCTAAATAGGCTTGAGGTTGTTGATGTTTGAAATGGACATTCAAGGATCAACATTGAAAACACTCTTATAGGGTTGGTCAAGAAGAAAAGGGGAATGGAACCTGAATGCTTCAAACCCCAAAACCAAAATTCGTGGGAAGATTTATTTGTTAGACATGACAATGGATATTTTCCTTTTTATGGTTATAAGGACCCCTTAATGTTTGTATATTTTAACCTTGTACAATTAATTACTGCTAACAGATTCTAATTAAAAAAAGAAAAGATACAATGGCACACACACACGCGCGCGCGCGCTACACAAATATTTTACCTTGGAAACCCAAACCGGGAAAATCCGCAACCTATTTAGAGTTACACCTCTAATCTTCTATTCATCATATCTTCATTGTTTACTATAAAATAAAATATATAATATCTCGTGGCATCCAAAAACCCTAATCCATTGACCCAGATTAGTCAACAAACCTAATTCCTTAACCGGAATTAGAAAACCATCAACAAAAACCATGTACTGAAAAACCACCCAAAAATAAATGCAAAAAACGTCAAAAATGTTCGTCAACATATTAAGTATTCCAACATAGGACGAACACCTTCAGTAACCACTCACACAGCTATATCAAAGATCAACACACCAATGTTTTGACATGGTAAAACCCCTTCGAGGAAACATCCACGACCCCAACCAATGTGGCCACTTGGAGCAGTTTATTAATTCAAAAGAAAAAGATTACATGGAGATTTTACAAGAGCCTTTCTCACAATCGATCATCGACAAATGACCATCCATTCTCTTTAAATAGAGATCATGGACGAATCGGTTGTTAAGCCATAGATCATTGTAGTCGTTAAGATCGAGGAGAATATGAATCATCGAATCACTCTATGCCGAGAACATATCGTGACCGTTGGATTTCCTAACTACAAATGGATACTAATGCATACTAAAGAAATACACTTTTACCTAACGACACATTAGACCAAGTAGATCTTAACTAACTCCAAAGTGTCTAAATATACTAACATCCCCCCTTAAGAACAACATGGGATAGATTGAAGGATTTACAATAGTGACACAATAGGAGAAGCAAGGAGGAATTTGAGTCTATCCCCCTTTAATGACAACTTCTTGAACTCCTAACATAGATCGAAGTTTGGAAAAATTCTCTTTTGTAAGAGACTTTGTGAAAATGTTTGCAACTTGATCTTTTGTAGGGAAAAAGAGAACTTCAATAACTTGATCATGAATGGGATTTCTGATGAAGTGCATGTTTATCTCAATGTGTTTGTTACGTTGATGTTGAACTGAGTCTCTTGTGAGCTTGATGGCACTCTGATTGTTGCACCAAATTTTAGTCGGATGTTGCTGCTGGAATCTAAACTCTGAAAGGATTTGTCAAAGCCACAAGGATTCTTGAATTGAATTTATCGTTTCTCGATACTCTGCTTCTATTGAATAAAGTGCAATAGTTTTTTGTTTCATATAGGCCCAAGTGATAGGTCATGAACCAAGGATGAAAAAATAACCTGCAGTAGACTTCTGATCATCAGGGTCGCCGACCCAATATGAATCAGTGAAACCAACCAATAAAGTATCCCCCCCTGAACTTTAATGTATCTCGAACTGAACTGTACCTCAGACATACCAAAGTATCCTTTTATATGCTTTCCAATGGTTTTCATGGGGTTTTTTCATATATTGGGCAACAAGACCAACAACAAAGGAAAGATCAAGATGGGTATGAGTCAAGTATAAGAGGCTACCAACTAACTGACGGTACAAGGTGGCATCAACTTCAGGAGAAGTACAAATTGCAACAATATTGACTCCAAACTAGAAGGGAGAAGGGGTTGGTTTACAATCTTCCATGTGAAAGAGATGAAGAAGGTCACAAACATACTTGGATTGGGAAAGAAAATTTCCTTCATTGGTTTGCAAAACTTGGAGGCCAAGGAAATAGTGAAAAAATCCTAAGTTTGACATTTCAAATTTCTTCTTAAGGCTGGTTTTCACGTGGTTTTAAAGTTTTGAGTCACTTCCAGTAAGGATAACGTAATCAACATAAAGGAAAAGTATTATGAGATGGATTCCTACTTTCTTGGTATATACATTAGGATCAGAATGGCATATAGAAAATCCAGTGTCAATGAGAAAGTTTCCCATTTTGGCATACCAAGCTCCGGGAGCTTGCTTAAGACCATAAAGATATTTCTTAAGGTGACAAACAAAGATAGAGTCATTCTGAACATATCCAGGAGGTTGTTCCATGTAAATTTCTTCTTGCAAATCCCCATGCAAGAAGGCGGATTTAACATCAATTTGATGGACCTCCCATTTATGTGAGGCGGAAAGGGAAAGAACAAGGTGGATGGAATTCATTTTGGCTACAGGGGAAAAGGTTTCATTATAGTCAATTCCTTCAACTTGGGAAATCCTTTGGCAACTAATTGAGCCTTGTGTCTTTCAACACTTTCATCTGATGCATACTTGGTTCTATAGACCCATTTACATCTGGCAATTTTTCTTCCTTTTGGAAGAGGTACAAGATCCCAAGTATCATTTGTCATTAAAGAATGATACTCTTCATTCATTGTCGTATCTCAATCTGGATGACCTAAATCTTTTGCAAATGTCTCTGGATCACGAGTCTCTGAAACTTGAGCCAAAAGAGAAGAGGCTTGTTGGAACTAAGAACATCTTCGACGCTGATATAAAGGAACACCGAAAATATCACCAACTACTTCTCGTGTTGAACAGACCCATCTAGGGAACGGTGGTGGTGATATTGGTTCAGGTTCAATGGAATCATCTTGAGGAAGGTGAGAAGGAGGAGGTGGATTTTCATCCTCACTATCATCAGCTAAAGAAGAAACCAGAATAGGAACAAAAGAAGGAACAAACGTTGAAGATGGATCACAGGTCGAAGAAAGCAAAAACGTCGAAGATGGATCGCAGGTCGAAGAAGGCACAATTGTCGAATTAGGCTCGCAGGCCAAGAGATTTTCATCAAATTTAACATCTCTTATAATAATAATTTCATTACAATGTGGTTGAAGAATTTTGTAACCTTTGACATCTTCAAAATAACCAACAAATATACACTTCTCACTTTTAGGCTGCAATGCTTTCTTTTTCTCATCGAGAATGTGAGCCCATGCTATACTGCCAAATACATGGAAGTGACTTACATCTAGTTTAATTTCAGTCCATGTTTCTTCTGGTGTTATATTTTTAAAATCCTTTGTGGGAGTGTGATTTATTAAGTAATTTTCACAGTTGATGGCTTATTCGCAATATTTTAGACTTAATCCCTTAGATTGGATCATACCATTATCCATTTCTTTTAATGTGTGGTTCTTTCTCTCATCAACGTCATTTTGTTGTGGTGTATATGGAACAATGTGTTGCATTTGGATGTCTTGTGTAGTGCAGTAACTTGTAAAGTTTTTTTTAACATATTCGCCTCCATTATCTGTTCTTAACCTTTGAATTCGATGTCCAGATTGCTTTTCTACAAGGGCCTTGTAGGCCAGAAACTTGTCAAAAAATTCACTCTTAATTTTTAATAAGTAAACCCAAGTATGTCTGGAAAAGTCATCAATGAAAGTTAAGAAATACTTGCAGCCAGAAAAAGAAGGAGAAGAAAGTGGACTACACAAGTAACTGTGAACAATTTGCAAAGGGTCTGAGGCGTGCCAAGAGGCACATTTGTCAAAATTGTCTCGATGATGTTTTCCGAGAACACAACTGGCACAAACACCATCTCCGTATGAAACAAGAGGAAGACTAGTCACCATATGTTGATTACATAGTTGTTGCAATGAGCGATAGTTTAGATGACCAAACCGCTCATGCCAAATTTTTCTCAAGTCATCGCTATGAGAAACGAAAACTGATGGAAAAGATGATGACCCAAAGTTGTCAAACTTGTACAACCTGGTAATATCATCAACAATTTCAGTTGTAAGAACATGCTTAGGATCTTTTAGATCCTTGATTACAATTTGATGAGGTGAAAACTCTATGGTTTTACCTTCACCTGAATGAGTGATTTGATATATTGATAGAAGGTTGCAGGAAAGACTTGGAACACATAATACATCATTGAAATGACCATTATCCACTTGAACTGTTCCAGATCCTACAACACTAAGAGATCTATCATCACCAAAAAAAAATTTATTGGTGTTACATTCATTTAGCACAGAAACTATGGCTTTATCCTTAGCCATATGATAAGATGCTCCATAATCAATAAGCCACTCATCAGAAGAAGAAGTAGAAGTTGCATTGAAGGAGAAACCGAAAGAAGAAAGTGCATGTCCATGAGAAGAATAAGAAGAAGTAGAATCAATATTGATTTTGTGCTTCTTCATCGTTGCTTCTAAAGCTTCCATCTTCTTGAAACATTTGGACTCATCATGACCATCTTTCCCACAAAAGTTCCAATGTCTTTCAGTCTTCTTATTTTTAGATTTTGCTCCTTTGTCACCATTAGGAGTTGAAGTTAGCTAAGTGGGTTTGGGACCCTTGTTTTGCTTGTTGTGGTGAGGATGTTGCTTCTTGGGATTCTTGGGTTTATCTTTCTGTTGGTTGACTAAGGCTTTGTTGGAGGTACCTACAATGATGATAA
>ML783987.1:975248-988435 GCA_009831015.1 Picea engelmannii
GTGAACAAAATTGTTATTCACTTTTGATATTCTATTAAAATATGATTGCAACTATGACACAACCACATCAAACATTTTATCTATGACTTTCTTTATTAATCGGTCTCTGATTTTAAATTCTACGGGTATGTCAAGATGTAAACCAAGATTACCTTTGTTGGTAATAGTGAGTTCTTGTCTTAAAAAGACACCATTCTTTCCCTCTATGACCCTATCAAATCCAAATGGTATTCAACCTACTTCTTGATTCAAGGACATGCTATTGGGAATAGTTTCAACCTCATGATCATCAAACACTCTCATATTTGGTTTCAATTGTGAGCTTAAATCTGCAAAAGGTAAATCTTTAAAAACACAAGCATCTTATTCATTTAACAATTCATGGAAATATACACTACATTCCTTATCTCATTTAAGAGAACTACAACTTAGATGACCAGTACTCTAGGTAAGACACCCAACATACTCTATTAAATATGTTAGAGAGATGTTACCATTAAATTTATCAATTAGATTTTGCAATGACTTTCCTTTTCAACATCAATTGAGTTTTGACCCGCATTTACAAGACAACAACCTTCTTCTGTGTTGAATCTTGTGTTCATTGATTTCATCTTACAATAGGCTCACATATGTGTAACAAATATCCATAAATTGTTATTCAAGATCTACTATTTTTTATTCCAAAGAATTACTTTCCTTGTGTGTAGGGTTATTAAACTTCGAAAATATTGGAAAATCAAAAGGATGTTTCCTCAAATCCTTTCGTAGGACATACGCTTCCTTGCAAGCTTCATGCATATCGATAATTCCCTTTTGTAGAATGAATATAGCTATGCTATCTTGAAGAGCCTGCACATATAATTCATAAGCTATGTGAGGAGGAGGAAGATGATCCTCGTGAAATCAATATGTATTTGTTAAAATCTTGTGTTAAAGTCTTGAATGGAATTTCCATTCTCCACACATATAGCATAAAACTCCTGCAACATTTCAGCCACGTGAAAAGATTCAACATATACATTTTTAAAAACGTCTTTAAAATTAATTAAATTTCAAATCATAAAAATTGGTAAAATATTGTATCAATCCCACACCTTTCCTTTAAAAGTGAATGAAAATAACTATAAACAACATCTTCATCCATATTAAGGAAATGCAATCTACATTCCTATATTTCTCAAAAGTGGGTGTTTTCCCTTCACCATTAAATTTAGGCAAGAAATCCACTACCTTTCTCATAAGGTTATGCAAAGAACCTTTCTCATAAGGTTATGCAAAGGTCTTTGCATGTTCAATGCAATGTTGATCTCCCGTGCATGTATTTCGGGTAGAGTCATATGCAATGAATGAAAACAAAATAGATAGTTCTACACAAGGTAGCTTGTCATAAACCCTATGTTGACCCAAAATATGGCCCAATTGTTTTCAAAATGAATTGCAATCCCGTGAGCAAGGATTGTTACATCACTTTGCCCAATTATTTATAAAAAAAATATAAAATAGACGGGATCCCACTAGGAGATGTCTTGTCTAATTGAAAACTTGTATATATCATGTTTCTCGAAACAAAAAAAATGTTTGATACACAAATGGTTTGGAATAAGTGAAGACGTGAGTTTGATTTTTAAATGCAATATATAAATTCATTATTCATTTGGGCCACAATATTCGAGGCATGAAGACTTATGGTTTATGCTGAGATATGTTTTAACAACAAACATGTATGGTTCACATTTCATGTTACAAGTATGGTTTAAAGGTTGATACTAAATATGTTGAGTGATGCCAAGATACAATGGTTATAAGCTATGGTTTTACAGGTTCGTCAGCATGCATTTTAGTCCACGTATGAGGTTTGCCATACAATGTAGTATAACATATGGTTTTGAAGGTGTTATGAGAAGAGGAGTATGGTAGCTATTTGACATTTATGGCGACGCATTGGAATGTTCAAATTACATTTACTACAACTATTTGCACATATAATGTGATTGGAAACCATGTGAAGGGATTAAGGTTGGTTAATGATTTTACTTGTCATTTGTTCCTGAGGATTGGAAACTAGTTGTATCTGGAGAACTGCCTTACTCACGGGTCAAGTTTTCAGTGTGAAATTTAGTTAGTAATCTAAGCATTGTAATGATTTGGGAAGGAATTTAAAGGGTTGAGCTATCATAGGCTTATCACACACAACACATATAAGTCATTGGCGTTTTGGTGAAGGTATGTAGCTATATTATTGTTGTAGATGTGGAAAGTAGTAATGTAACTGCTTGTTCATTGTCAAATATTTTTTATGGCTTGGTTTCACCTTCCTCTGCCCTATTTTTCCTCTATTGTACATCTTTAGCTTTAAAAATGATGAATTCAATATGGGCTATGCCCTCTTTCCGACCCTGAATTTCTTATTTGTTTCTCTATCAAATTTTTAGGCATGGAAAATAATATGCAAGTAAAATTGAAGTTTATGAGTTGTATATGGCATTCGCCCCATTTTAAGAAAATATTTATTTCCTTATAGCTCAGCCATCTACTTGTTTAGTTCCTCAACGCAACATTGATTCGTGTCATACTTACTCATTACTTTGTTTTCACTTTTCTTTATTGGTTGTATTTTCTTAAAAAAAAAAAAGATATACCCATTTATGAGAACCATTTGTCCCTTTACTTAGTAATTCCTCATACTCAGTTGTTGATAAAAGAAATGCATGCAAAACAGAGGAATATATGACATTCATTCTTGATTCAAAAAATACGTACTTTTGGGGGCTCAGTTTGACTCTATTTCAAGAAGGAAAGCTACAATTTGGCTAGGTATTAAGTGTTTATCATTAACCAACATTTTTTCCCAGCTTTATTACCATTCCTATTCTTGCATGCAAAAATTTAAAGTAGAGTGAGTTACCCAAGTTCTATTTTTAAAATGAGATATGCCTCTGTCAAAAGAGTCAAGTATACAAATTTTATGCCTTGAAAACCTACATACATCACCCATCTCTTTGAACTAATACTTCCATCTCCTTGATCCATCATTAAAATATTATCAATGAGCATTTGGTGAAATACTATTTATTTATATTTGCACACAGTTAATAGGATGTTACATGTTTTGGTGTTTGATATATAAAGAATGACATTATTTATGCATATTTTTAGATGATCTTTTTCAACAGAGGTTCTCGGGGATCTCGAAGAGGACAAGGAAGGAGGTCAAATGTTGTTTGGCAGGAAGGGAGAAACAAGAGGATTATATTTTTTGTTCATTTTGATGCCAACTCTAATGAATTTAATCGATTGGCACAAATTAGGCATCTTTTCTTAGGTGGACAACAAACTTTACCTCAACCTTTTAGACCTATTAATACCCCTTTGCAACCTCATCCAAGCATAACAGATATTCCTTCGCATCCTTAACCTGGTCCTGTCAATGATGGGTTGGAAGAACATCTAAATAAACCTATCTCTAGAATTGAAAATTGACCCAACAATCATAAAAAACCAACCTAAACATGTTATTGCTCATGTTGCTACTTCAACCAATTCATTTGCACAAAAGAAACCATGCATTCAGATTAAATCTTCCTCATTGAAATTGCCAGTAAATGAAAAATGAAAGAAACCTCTGAGTATTTCCTCTATACAAAGTCTTCAAAGTTTTCTTTTATTCACTTTAAGGTAAGCACCACGGAGTTACACAGAGATGGTAGAAAAGAGATGTCACACATGCATATGTTTATGGAAATATCTCAATATTAATGCTTCATGTTATGATCACTTTGATTACATGTGCGAGATTTTGACTTGATTTTACATTTTAAATTTTGACTTAAAAACTAAACTATAATGCTTATGAAATTTATTAAGGATCAAGTTTTATATCATAAGTTATTTTGATATATGGTGGGGAAAGGTTATGATATTAATATATTTTGATGTTTTCCATATATATTATAGTCATGAAGTGTATATGATTTTAAATTGGTTGTTTCGAAAAGATTTATATGGAGTGACCAGTGCTATAAAATTGAAGGGAGACATGATATTTTAATAAGTTTAGTGGAACCCTGTTTATTTTATGTAAAATAATTAATATAATCCCAAAGTTAATTTATTAATTTAAGTTTCATTGATCCTATATGTACTATTTTCCAACAATTACTTAGTTTCAATATATATATATATATATATATATATATATATATTATAGTTGAAACTAAGTAATTGTTGGAAAAGAGTACAAAAGGAGAAAAAGATTAATGAAGAGGGGGATTTAGAGAGAGGTATGTTAAAGTTTTGAGAGTTTTTCTACAATTTATTATCTTTTCATTCATATTTAGTTTTATGAGGGATAAATAGTTTTGTGGACAACAAGAATTTTTTTTTAAAGTGACAAACAAAGGCAAAGCGAGGTTGATCTTGATCTTCTTCCTCAAGATTGTTTATTTTTTGCATGGTTTTCTCTCGAGTCCTCATTCCATTCAATGCTAATCAATGTTATCTTATGCAGATTTTAACTATGAGTATCACACTACTTGAAGTTGTCCAAGTCAGATTCTAGAATCTCTTTTCTTTCTCATGCACTTGGTTGCTTTTGTATGATTTT
This sequence comes from Picea engelmannii, assembly GCA_009831015.1. Taxonomy (NCBI): domain Eukaryota; kingdom Viridiplantae; phylum Streptophyta; class Pinopsida; order Pinales; family Pinaceae; genus Picea; species Picea engelmannii. The sequence continues at coordinate 979,855 of ML783987.1, forward strand.
GTTTACATCTAAAGCTCCAAAGAATTCTTTGGTCTAAGTTTTCACATGAACTTTAAGAATCTATTTTGTCATTAACTTATATATGATTAATCAATAAATGATCATTGCATTTCTTTCATTGTTGAAGTTTCCTTTTACTTTTAAATGAAATATTTCTGCTTCTAATTCATTTATTTATGTTTTGTATATAATCTAATAATGTTACAACTTTTTTTTTCTCTTATTCTTTAAGCACATCTATTTTATTAATTTAATTTTGTAAAGTATTTTACTGTAATTTGTTTTTCATTATGTACTTACTTATGCTTTATCAATTTTTTATTAAAAGAAAAATAAAAATTGGAAAACATAAAAACATTTTCTAAATAAAAGTTTAAACATTGGGACTACATGAATGTGACATCATATCTTAAGGCTTTAATTTTAGGGTACTATTCATGTCTTGCCTCACTTAGCCTTACAAGGTTTGAGATGTTTTGAACGAAACATTATAGTTTTGCTCTCAACACCCTCCTTCTAGCGCCAAAATTTTGATACAGGCAAATGTCTTGCGTCAACTTCATAGGTTCACTTGATAAAAGGGCCAATTATACCTTCCTTCATTGAAAATGGTGAACCCTCTAGTTATGGCCCATCTGTTGTAATCTTAGGTTATGAAAATATGAAATGCAACTACTATGAAATGAAACAATGCAATATGAAATGCATATAACTAATCCTATCTAGGAGTGGTAACTAAGGTTGGTAATACAACCGATAGCAAGGGGAAAATTCCACCACTGTTGTCAGAAATGCACCAATGCCAAATACTCACATCTTCCTTACAAATCCCAAAGGATTTGACTATTGAGAACACTTCTTAGTCATAAAACTATCAATTTGAAATGAAATGGGTTAGTCATAAAATGCAAGCAAGAATAGTCTACTACTAATGCAAATAAATAACTAGATCCTGCAAGCACTTGAGAATAATCTACAAAATATTGAAAGATTTTATGCTTTAAATTAGATGTTAGCAAGTGAAAGATAAGTGAGTAATAGAAGGAATAGTAAGAGAATAATCCACATTATGTAATGTTAAAATTCGTGGGCACCAAGAGAGTTAGGAGAGGAGATAATAGTCCACAACCAAGCTTAGATTTGCAAGAATATCAAAAAAATGGCTAACTATGCCCTCTTTATTAGCATATGAAGATAGCTTACAATGCCAAAATAAAACCCTTTGCATGATTGTAACGATCATATTTATTAAATTTTCCAATGACTCTCGGCCTTCCAATTTACTTATTGTGATACCCTAGTTTTAACCACTCGAATGTGTTAAATATTATTTTATAAATCATGTAAATATGTTGGTATGGATTCCTAGTCTGCAACCCAAGGTCAAGGATCGATTAATGAATTATTGGGCATGTATCATGCAAATATATTGTAAGGACAATGAGTTAGGCTTTTCATGGTGAATTTTGGTTTTTTCAAAGAATGGTGAATTTTAGTTATGCAAATATTCATGTTGAAATATAAAATACAATTTTCAAGATACTAGTTGTGTAGAGCGCAAGAGGGGTTATGATTCCACTAAAGGGGAAGAGGAAAGGGGAACCTAAGGGAAATGGATCCTATAATTCCAAGTGTCATCCTTAGAACTCATTTATGCTCCAACGTGAGTCTTAAATGAAACTACCTACTTTCATTGACTCATTTACCCAATCATGAATGCAAGTAATAGGTTGGTGGGGAAAATCTTCTCACATAGTTATGAGGAATGGGGTAAGAAAAATTAGAGTGAATGTCCCATGTATCACCCTTGCCAAAAAATTTGTCCACCTTAATTCCTCCATTCTCTCTTTGTCATACTCATTTGAACCATGAATGCTAGGGTGGCGGTTCGTGGGGCACAATATTACATGCATTTTGCATTATTCACCATTTTCTTTCTAAGAAAAACACGCAAGAAGGAATAACTAGAGGAGGTCATGGAAGAGAAGGGAGAATTTAAGGATAAATATAGAAAGTTGTAGATGAGTATGGAGGCTAGGCACATAGGAAACTCAAACCTTAAAGATATTTCTTCTTAAGGATGCTTTGAAACCAACTTATGTACTCTTGATTTCCTAAATCGGGAAGGTATATAATGAGATGGGATCATTCTACAAATAAAGAGAAGATCTTTTGGTTGTGTGTGAGGATAAGAGAGAGAGAGAGAGGGAGAGCCATGAATTGGTCTATGATAGCTAGTATAATAGCTTGGAGTGCTCTGTGAGGAGATACTTTTCGAGCATAAAGGGAAATTAGGTTGGGTTTGGAGAGAGAGAACCCTATGATAGGAATTCATTTTCTCTATTAGTCTCATAGCCCAACTTGGTGGTGGTATTCACATCCAATACCTAAGGTTGGGTGGAAAATTGATCATACACAATGGGTTTCTTGGACATATACTTCATAACAACTAAGTGATCAATGTTGTTTATGAACATGTAAAATGCTTGATCATTTCTATCGATCTTTGTCTATGTTTTATATTTATTTTCACATTATGCGGGAAAGAATGCTTAATGTGTGCATTAGGAATGAATACACCATGAATGATCACTCTAGGTTTGGTTGATTTGTGCATTCATTCTTCATTCAAACAATGCATCTATTTTTTTGCTTGCACTATAGCATACTTTTGCATTTTTATGGATTAATGGGTAATTAACAATATTTGGAAAAATTGACTATGTTATTATATGTTAAATGAGTCTAGAAGGGTCAGGATGGATTAACAAAGTTTAGAAAGTCTTTGTAGGAATTGGTTGCAGAGTCGCCAGGGGACAAATTTTGGGCATTTTAAATGTTATTGATTTTCTATGCCAAAGACATGTGGTAGTGTCACATTAGTGCAAGTTATAAAGGTGAACCCCCAAAAGGGAGGGCCTTTACAACCTGTAGTGATATAGTTATTGAATTGTTCCTAGATTGATTGTTAGAGTTAATTTCTGCGTGGAGTTGCATTTTGTATTACGATATAGTAGAGTCCATACAAGTAATGTGCATGGCACCTTCCCATTTATGCACGTTTTCAACCTACATGTCGAAGAGAGGGGGTCCTTTGGACCCGCACAAAGCTTGACCTTCCATTGATACTGAGATTAATGGTGGGAAAATAATTATGGGGAAGCAATCTCAGGAATCAATACCTCTAGGTGGTCAAAGGAGGAGACAACTAGCACGTGTTATTGGTGTAGACCATTTCCTTGGATCCATGGAAGAATCTAGGCCATTGAATTTGGATAAGATCAACGACGAGGGATAGAGACTACAATCGTGACTTGGAAATGTTTAGTAATTTTAAAGGAGACATATGGCTCCTTCCCATTGGTACAATTTATAAACCTACATTTTGTGTAGGAATTTTATTTTGGACCCATAGGGATTCTCACCATCAATCAAATTCTAGGTCGACAATGGGGAAGGATTTTTAAGGATAGTAACATGGGACTTAGCAAAGGGACCCATTGGACCCAAACGTAATATGGAACATTAATTTGGATATGATTAACAATGGACCATTAAATGACACGTGAAAATGCACAAACAAATAGAGTGGAGAACTAAATCCCAAATTGTTATCAAATAATAGTCTCCTAAACAAATGACATATAGAAGATGGCCAAAAACATGTTGAAGATGAAAGTAATAGATCAAATTTGTAGGAAAGTGTCAAATATCAACAAAAATGCACCAATAACATAAAACAAGAGTCTTGTTGAAGATGGGAATGATTTGATAAAGACAAGTGTCAATGTTGTATGACTTTTTAACATAGTGATTAAAGTTAATTGTGTAGAATGTAACATTTTATAATAAATGGTTATTTATAGGTATTGATTGTAAAAAATTGATCCATTATTGGTCTAAAGGCTAAGATGGAATAGTGGTTATAGTTGTGGACATGTCAGCCTAAATAGGCTTGAGGTTGTTGATGTTTGAAATGGACATTCAAGGATCAACATTGAAAACACTCTTATAGGGTTGGTCAAGAAGAAAAGGGGAATGGAACCTGAATGCTTCAAACCCCAAAACCAAAATTCGTGGGAAGATTTATTTGTTAGACATGACAATGGATATTTTCCTTTTTATGGTTATAAGGACCCCTTAATGTTTGTATATTTTAACCTTGTACAATTAATTACTGCTAACAGATTCTAATTAAAAAAAGAAAAGATACAATGGCACACACACACGCGCGCGCGCGCTACACAAATATTTTACCTTGGAAACCCAAACCGGGAAAATCCGCAACCTATTTAGAGTTACACCTCTAATCTTCTATTCATCATATCTTCATTGTTTACTATAAAATAAAATATATAATATCTCGTGGCATCCAAAAACCCTAATCCATTGACCCAGATTAGTCAACAAACCTAATTCCTTAACCGGAATTAGAAAACCATCAACAAAAACCATGTACTGAAAAACCACCCAAAAATAAATGCAAAAAACGTCAAAAATGTTCGTCAACATATTAAGTATTCCAACATAGGACGAACACCTTCAGTAACCACTCACACAGCTATATCAAAGATCAACACACCAATGTTTTGACATGGTAAAACCCCTTCGAGGAAACATCCACGACCCCAACCAATGTGGCCACTTGGAGCAGTTTATTAATTCAAAAGAAAAAGATTACATGGAGATTTTACAAGAGCCTTTCTCACAATCGATCATCGACAAATGACCATCCATTCTCTTTAAATAGAGATCATGGACGAATCGGTTGTTAAGCCATAGATCATTGTAGTCGTTAAGATCGAGGAGAATATGAATCATCGAATCACTCTATGCCGAGAACATATCGTGACCGTTGGATTTCCTAACTACAAATGGATACTAATGCATACTAAAGAAATACACTTTTACCTAACGACACATTAGACCAAGTAGATCTTAACTAACTCCAAAGTGTCTAAATATACTAACATCCCCCCTTAAGAACAACATGGGATAGATTGAAGGATTTACAATAGTGACACAATAGGAGAAGCAAGGAGGAATTTGAGTCTATCCCCCTTTAATGACAACTTCTTGAACTCCTAACATAGATCGAAGTTTGGAAAAATTCTCTTTTGTAAGAGACTTTGTGAAAATGTTTGCAACTTGATCTTTTGTAGGGAAAAAGAGAACTTCAATAACTTGATCATGAATGGGATTTCTGATGAAGTGCATGTTTATCTCAATGTGTTTGTTACGTTGATGTTGAACTGAGTCTCTTGTGAGCTTGATGGCACTCTGATTGTTGCACCAAATTTTAGTCGGATGTTGCTGCTGGAATCTAAACTCTGAAAGGATTTGTCAAAGCCACAAGGATTCTTGAATTGAATTTATCGTTTCTCGATACTCTGCTTCTATTGAATAAAGTGCAATAGTTTTTTGTTTCATATAGGCCCAAGTGATAGGTCATGAACCAAGGATGAAAAAATAACCTGCAGTAGACTTCTGATCATCAGGGTCGCCGACCCAATATGAATCAGTGAAACCAACCAATAAAGTATCCCCCCCTGAACTTTAATGTATCTCGAACTGAACTGTACCTCAGACATACCAAAGTATCCTTTTATATGCTTTCCAATGGTTTTCATGGGGTTTTTTCATATATTGGGCAACAAGACCAACAACAAAGGAAAGATCAAGATGGGTATGAGTCAAGTATAAGAGGCTACCAACTAACTGACGGTACAAGGTGGCATCAACTTCAGGAGAAGTACAAATTGCAACAATATTGACTCCAAACTAGAAGGGAGAAGGGGTTGGTTTACAATCTTCCATGTGAAAGAGATGAAGAAGGTCACAAACATACTTGGATTGGGAAAGAAAATTTCCTTCATTGGTTTGCAAAACTTGGAGGCCAAGGAAATAGTGAAAAAATCCTAAGTTTGACATTTCAAATTTCTTCTTAAGGCTGGTTTTCACGTGGTTTTAAAGTTTTGAGTCACTTCCAGTAAGGATAACGTAATCAACATAAAGGAAAAGTATTATGAGATGGATTCCTACTTTCTTGGTATATACATTAGGATCAGAATGGCATATAGAAAATCCAGTGTCAATGAGAAAGTTTCCCATTTTGGCATACCAAGCTCCGGGAGCTTGCTTAAGACCATAAAGATATTTCTTAAGGTGACAAACAAAGATAGAGTCATTCTGAACATATCCAGGAGGTTGTTCCATGTAAATTTCTTCTTGCAAATCCCCATGCAAGAAGGCGGATTTAACATCAATTTGATGGACCTCCCATTTATGTGAGGCGGAAAGGGAAAGAACAAGGTGGATGGAATTCATTTTGGCTACAGGGGAAAAGGTTTCATTATAGTCAATTCCTTCAACTTGGGAAATCCTTTGGCAACTAATTGAGCCTTGTGTCTTTCAACACTTTCATCTGATGCATACTTGGTTCTATAGACCCATTTACATCTGGCAATTTTTCTTCCTTTTGGAAGAGGTACAAGATCCCAAGTATCATTTGTCATTAAAGAATGATACTCTTCATTCATTGTCGTATCTCAATCTGGATGACCTAAATCTTTTGCAAATGTCTCTGGATCACGAGTCTCTGAAACTTGAGCCAAAAGAGAAGAGGCTTGTTGGAACTAAGAACATCTTCGACGCTGATATAAAGGAACACCGAAAATATCACCAACTACTTCTCGTGTTGAACAGACCCATCTAGGGAACGGTGGTGGTGATATTGGTTCAGGTTCAATGGAATCATCTTGAGGAAGGTGAGAAGGAGGAGGTGGATTTTCATCCTCACTATCATCAGCTAAAGAAGAAACCAGAATAGGAACAAAAGAAGGAACAAACGTTGAAGATGGATCACAGGTCGAAGAAAGCAAAAACGTCGAAGATGGATCGCAGGTCGAAGAAGGCACAATTGTCGAATTAGGCTCGCAGGCCAAGAGATTTTCATCAAATTTAACATCTCTTATAATAATAATTTCATTACAATGTGGTTGAAGAATTTTGTAACCTTTGACATCTTCAAAATAACCAACAAATATACACTTCTCACTTTTAGGCTGCAATGCTTTCTTTTTCTCATCGAGAATGTGAGCCCATGCTATACTGCCAAATACATGGAAGTGACTTACATCTAGTTTAATTTCAGTCCATGTTTCTTCTGGTGTTATATTTTTAAAATCCTTTGTGGGAGTGTGATTTATTAAGTAATTTTCACAGTTGATGGCTTATTCGCAATATTTTAGACTTAATCCCTTAGATTGGATCATACCATTATCCATTTCTTTTAATGTGTGGTTCTTTCTCTCATCAACGTCATTTTGTTGTGGTGTATATGGAACAATGTGTTGCATTTGGATGTCTTGTGTAGTGCAGTAACTTGTAAAGTTTTTTTTAACATATTCGCCTCCATTATCTGTTCTTAACCTTTGAATTCGATGTCCAGATTGCTTTTCTACAAGGGCCTTGTAGGCCAGAAACTTGTCAAAAAATTCACTCTTAATTTTTAATAAGTAAACCCAAGTATGTCTGGAAAAGTCATCAATGAAAGTTAAGAAATACTTGCAGCCAGAAAAAGAAGGAGAAGAAAGTGGACTACACAAGTAACTGTGAACAATTTGCAAAGGGTCTGAGGCGTGCCAAGAGGCACATTTGTCAAAATTGTCTCGATGATGTTTTCCGAGAACACAACTGGCACAAACACCATCTCCGTATGAAACAAGAGGAAGACTAGTCACCATATGTTGATTACATAGTTGTTGCAATGAGCGATAGTTTAGATGACCAAACCGCTCATGCCAAATTTTTCTCAAGTCATCGCTATGAGAAACGAAAACTGATGGAAAAGATGATGACCCAAAGTTGTCAAACTTGTACAACCTGGTAATATCATCAACAATTTCAGTTGTAAGAACATGCTTAGGATCTTTTAGATCCTTGATTACAATTTGATGAGGTGAAAACTCTATGGTTTTACCTTCACCTGAATGAGTGATTTGATATATTGATAGAAGGTTGCAGGAAAGACTTGGAACACATAATACATCATTGAAATGACCATTATCCACTTGAACTGTTCCAGATCCTACAACACTAAGAGATCTATCATCACCAAAAAAAAATTTATTGGTGTTACATTCATTTAGCACAGAAACTATGGCTTTATCCTTAGCCATATGATAAGATGCTCCATAATCAATAAGCCACTCATCAGAAGAAGAAGTAGAAGTTGCATTGAAGGAGAAACCGAAAGAAGAAAGTGCATGTCCATGAGAAGAATAAGAAGAAGTAGAATCAATATTGATTTTGTGCTTCTTCATCGTTGCTTCTAAAGCTTCCATCTTCTTGAAACATTTGGACTCATCATGACCATCTTTCCCACAAAAGTTCCAATGTCTTTCAGTCTTCTTATTTTTAGATTTTGCTCCTTTGTCACCATTAGGAGTTGAAGTTAGCTAAGTGGGTTTGGGACCCTTGTTTTGCTTGTTGTGGTGAGGATGTTGCTTCTTGGGATTCTTGGGTTTATCTTTCTGTTGGTTGACTAAGGCTTTGTTGGAGGTACCTACAATGATGATAA
>ML783988.1:33301-43570 GCA_009831015.1 Picea engelmannii
CTTTTGATAGTTGGGAAGTAAATTCATAAAAGATAGCATATCGTGATTAAGTTAACTAACTCATCAAGAAATATCAGCAGTTTGAAGTAGAGGGATTCCCGGCAGTAGTTCCTGCGGGACACCGACGACACAATCAACGGGCGCCTCTGACGGAGAATGGCACGATCAACGGGCGCCTGGAAACAGGTGGCATCCACTAAAAGAAAACAAGAAATTAATTAGTGGTAATCTGTCATCAATACGTTGGGCGTTGCTGGATTGGAGAGACCAGTCCACAAAATGCGGGAGAGGTGGAGGGAATACGCGTAGATCAATGTTCCAGTGATGATGAGTCATGACAATCGAGAAGAAAATAGAGCTGAAATTGATACTGACCTGACTGATGTGTTACCACAGAAAATTTAATTGGTTGTTCTAGTGCCCATTAACAAAACTTTTTAAATTACAAACCTTTACCACCAAACTGTTTCCCTAAAAGTAGTCCCAAACTTTTGAAAGCTCATTCTCAATAACCAGGGGTCGAAGCCAAGCATGTGATATACCAATGGAAAGCTCTCATATAGCCCTACATAATTTTTAGTCCTAATTTTCTCTCAAAGCCAGTTTTAGAATAGAATCTTATCATAAAGTCATAAATGTGGAATTTAGGCACTTAGGAGATGTACAACTTGCACTCTTCGTAGACTAGGCATACAAATTAGAATTGGAAAAACGTTGGCTCATTGGAAAGCTTATATCAAGAAATACAAGGTACAACCACTAAATGTTTTGAAAACTTAATAGAATTCATTTTATATTCTATGAAACCCATATTTCACATGGAACCCACCTAGTGAATAGTGAAAGGGGTTAACATTGAAATCTGAACTAATCAACATTGAATTCAATCGTGTGTCGACAAGATACTATTAGGCATTGTGGCCTTAATGGCTACCTCAAACATGTCTTGAGGGTGATAGTAAGTTAGGGAATACTATCAATATAAAAACTATTGATCCCTACTAACCTTGTTTAAAAAGAGAAAATTGGAAAATTTGATAGCTTTGATTGTTTGGCATCAAGATCGTTCAAATATTGAAGGAATTGTGTTTTGCAACTTGTTGTATTATGGAAAAAGAAAACCTTCTCCCTTATGTAATTAGAGTTCATCGAACAAAAAAAAATTGCATCTCATCTCTCTTTGCATATTGTTGAGTCAAGGTCGAACACTTCATCAGTTTCATCTCCGCTTCCTTTTTGAGTTAAACAACAACCATTAAAATTCAGCGTAATTTTAAAATCTATCTAGTAACTTTTATTTTATAGAACTCTTATACACCAACATTAGCTAGGGATAGTGCTTTGTAATAGGTTGTGAGGAATACTCTCCAAATAATCAGAACACATAATAGTATAGTGTGATAGGGAGAGTTAAATCCACTTGCTACATTTTGTCCTGGGAAGCCCTTCTAACACAAGGGTCAATCACGAGGTCGCATTAAGACCGAAAAAGTTACTCACCCTGCTTTGTTGGTCTTAGTGTAGTGAATGCGCATATTATTGAGTGTCACTTGAGAAGAAAATCCTGTGCGGACCTTCTTGAAGTGATTTCGGGCTTAGATACCCTGCCCTTGTGCGTATATCGGACTGTTCACTGCTTCCCCAGGCATCATTGTCGTAATTTGTAACCTTAGTAGATTATCTCTTTAGGGTCTTCACACGAGGTGACTGTGGAGGGGAAAGTCTTCACGATACCTGGAATTGACGTTGGCTAAACTCACTCGGGCTCCTTGGAGGGTATACCTATGATTATGTGTGGGAGCTTGCACCAGGGCGTAAGTTTGTTAAGAAAGCTGTCAACATAACTTTTCCACCCGCTTTATCCCAACCCCTTATTGTCTTGATCTCACGACATTGGATTTCATCACCAACTAGTGATTTTGAAATAAAAAGGTTTGTTTTTCTACTTGATATCTAGAATTTATTAGTGGAGTTTTGTTTGTTTCTCTAGTTGGCCATAGATATCTTCTATTCTTTTTTGGGTGCGGCCAACATTGGCCCTCGCCATTCACGTAGGATGCAGGGGTTTCCTCAGGAAGAATATGCCCCCTTTCTTCCTAATTCACCAGAGGGTCCTTCTCCTAAAGGAGCAACCAATAACGATGTATCCTCTGAGATCAGGATTTCTACTCCATTGGTTGAATCATCACTCCCTGTAAATCCATTATTGAATGTTATACAAGACCCAAACTTGCTCTGAATAAACTCTTCGGGAGACATTGTTGTTAAAGAATATACTAGAATACCTTCGGGACCTTTCGTAGAGTCCGGTGTGGATGATCCACCATTTCATAGTGAATCATTTATAACTCTGGTTCACACTTCTAGAATTTTTAATCCTAGTCCAGTACCAATCTATTCTTTTTGGAGGACTTCCTCAGGACACAATATTTTTGATAAACTAGGTATGATTCAAAACCAACCTACATCATCACACATACCCGTTACTTCTACTGCTTATATAGTACCTCTGGATCATTTTACTGGCACGACAAGTAATGTTGTTACGGTTTCAGACCCGTTGTTGGTTGGTACACATACAATTCTTCCTATCTAGCTCACTAGCTCTACCATGGTCCCACAAGTTACACCTGTTTCCGCATGAAGTATGGTAACAACTCAAGCTCCTATTGGAATGCCACTTCTGCTTAGATCAAATCCATCACTTCCACCTGGGTATAATGCTCTTAATAGTTCTATTTCTAATCCTACCCAAGGCCCATATGGAGGACCTAGTCTTTTTGTTCCACCTGGGTATAACGTTTTTAGTGGTTTTGTTCCCACACCTACCCAGGTTCTATCTGGTGGGCCTAGAATTCCTCCACCACCTAGAGGATCTAATCATCCTGGCCCAAGTAGCTCCAATCATATTGGAAGCACAAGTCATTCTGTTACTTCTGGTTTTCAACTTCTTGTTGGAGGTCAACCTCAAGTTGGCAGGAAACCCCAATTTGGGGGTCATAACCCATTTTACGGTCAACATACACCTGGATTACAAACCCAACCTTGGAATTTTCCTTTCCAAGGCAATCAACAACTGCCTGGGGAGGGAAATCCTCAATTCAATTCTTGTGTACCCTCTAATCCCGGGAAACCTTATCCAGGCACTGTAAATCCTACCTGGGGTCAAGTTTTTCAATCTAATGCTCCTTTCCAAGGTGGCATGTGAAATCAACCAACAAATTTTGGCTACTTGACTCAAAACCCTCCACAACTGAATTTGACAGGACCCTTTTAACTATTTACAAACTGCTTATTGTCCTACTGGTATACCTACGGGATTACCTCCCCAAAATTACCAGTTTCCTCAAGTAAACAGACAATTGTCATTTCTAGCTACTTTGGATTTACTAGATTTATCTAGGATTTTGAATGATTCCATTTTGCATTCTCCTTATTGTCCAGTTATACCTGCCTAATTCCCATCAAAAATTCCTAAGTTTGATGTTCTATCGGGAGAAGACCCAAACAATCACGTCATGACATTTCATCTTTGGTGTTCATCCAACTCCTTGATGGATGACTCCATCCGATTACATCTTTTCCAACACACTCTTACAGGTTCAACTGCCAAATGGTACATCGAATTTCCAAGAGGATTCTTCAATGATTTCAACACCTTAGCTATGGATTTCTTCACACATTACCAATTACTGATACGATATGAGACATGAACCAAAATTTTAAGTTCATTTAAACCGTCCTCTTCTACTCACATCTCAGATCATATTCACGAGTGGAGGAGGAGATGGAGATTAATAAAAGTTCCCCTTCCTGATCAATTATTGGCTGAGTGGTTTACCAAATCACTCATCGGTCCTATAGCCCATTATGTTTCTATGGGAGGTGTCGTCACTGAAGAATAGGTGATCAGTCATTCTCAATACTTGGATCTCGTTTATTCTCAAACAGGCACATTATATGACTTGATCCCTGATGCTCCTCGCCCGTCTACAAATCCAACCCCAACGCCTCCAGTAGCCTCTCATGTTGTTGATGGTGTGATTGGCACTTTTCATGCTAAGACTCAGTGAAAACAATTCAATCATTCCAATCCCAAATCCACTACTGCTAATGTACAAAATGCTACTCCTCCTGCTCCCTCTCCCGATAAAACCTTTGAGGTCAATACAGTCCAGTCTACACCTACCGGTAAATCTCAAAATAAAAAGAAAGGGAAGGGTAAGAATAAAGAGGATAAAACTAATAATCAACAACTGGATAAACCCAAAACTCAACCGACTAATGACAAAGAAAAGTGAAAACCTCGTTATCCTTGTCTTATCTGTGGTGAGGACCATTATACAAAAGATTCTCCAAGACGTGCAAAAGTTACTAAGTTCCTACAAGGAACCAAGACTCCCCCTACACCTGTCGTGTTTTCACAACCTTTTCCTTTTCAACAGCAGGCCCAATTGGTTATTCATGACCAACCTTCTCCATCTACCACCTCTTATGCACTTATGTGTACCGGTGACTCCAAGAAAAACGAAGTTGCAGTTGCTACTCGAACCAAATATTATTCTCCTTCTAAAGAGAAAGTTGATGATCCACATCCTCTGTTGGCTCAACCTCCTCCATTGACTCCACCCTCCAATGGCCCTCTTCATCTCGAATGACCTAGTCCCGATACAATTATCCGTCTACCTCCTAAGGGCATTGTTCGTAAGTTGTCATTTAACCCACATGCACGTGCCGCTCAAAACTACAGTATTGCAAAAGATTTTACACAAGCACCTTCCGTGATGTCGGATCTTGAAGTCCTTCAAAGTTGTCCTACTCAACGGAAGGCACTAATAAACAGAGGACCTTCAAGCTCTTTGGATGGTAGAATTCCAAAGGAGGCATGCACAGGTAAAAAGGTAAACTATTCTTTTTGAAGACTTTCGGTTGTGAAGCATTTGTCCATATTGATAAAGAAAATAGAACAAAGCTTGAGGTAAAATCCAAGAAGTGTACCTTTATTGGATACTGTGTTAATGATTTTGGTTATCTCTTATGGGATTGTGAAAATAACAAAATCATTAGGAGTAGAGATGTCATATTCAATGAGAAGGTCATGTACAAAGATCAATTGCAGGGAAAGAAACAGGAAAAAGAAAAAACATAATACATAGTGCTTGATGAGATCACTGAAAAAGAAATTCCAAGGGAACCAGAAAATCAAAATGTACAACAATAGGAGCAACATGTACCTCAAACTACTGCAAGTGTTGTTAGAATATATACCAGGTTAAGTATACCCCCTGAATGATACTATCATTCATTGTATTATTTATTGTTGACTGATTCTGGTGAACCAAAATGTTATGAAGAGGCAATGCAGGTAGACACCAAAAAGAAGTGGGAGCAAGGAATGAAAGAGGAAATGGATTCCTTGGTAAATAAACATACTTGGGACTTGGTTCAGTTGCCTATAGAAAAAAGAACATTGCAGAATGAATGGGTTTACAGGTTTAAGGAAGAAGATGGAGGAAAAAAACAATACAAAGATAGACTTGTTGTAAAGGGGTTTGCACAAAAGAAGGTATAGATTTTGATGAAATATTTTCTCCTATTGTTAAAATGACTTCAATTAGGACTATTTTAAGTCTTATGGCAGTAGAAGATTTGCATCTTGAACAATTAGATGTAAAAACAACTTTTCTCCATGGGGATTTGGAGGAAGAGATTTATATGCAGCAGCCATAGGGGTATGAGGTCAAAGGGAAGGAGAATTTGGTATGCAGGTTGAAGAAGAGTTTGTATGGCCTAAAGCAAGCTCCAAGGCAGTGGTATTTGAAGTTTGACAGGTTTATGACAGAACAGGGTTATAGTAGATGCCATTCAGATCACTGTGTTTATTTTAAAAGGCTAGAAAATGGAAGCTATATTATATTGCTATTGTATGTAGATGACATGCTTGTTTCGGGGTCTAATATGCAGCATATAAATTTTCTCAAGAATAAATTAGCTAATTCATTTGTGATGAAGGATTTGGGTGTTGCAAAGAAAATCCTTGGTATGAGAATAACAAGAGACAGGAAAAATCGCAAATTGACATTATCTCAGGGTGAGTACATAGAGAAGGTGTTGGAGAGGTTTAGAATGCAAAATGCAAAACCAATTAGTACACCTTTGGCCAACCATTTCAAATTAACTAAGGAAATGTGTCCCAAGAAATAGGAGGAGATAGAATACATGTCCAAGGTCCCTTATTCATCAACAATTGACAGCTTGATGTATGCGATGGTTTGCACAAGACCAGATATTGCACATGCAGTGGGAGTTGTGAGCATGTATATGAACAATCCAAGTAAAGAACATTGAGAGGTAGTAAGGTGAATTCTCATGTATTTGAGAGGTACTGCTAATCATGCATTATGTTTTGGAGGTTCAGACACTTTTCTACAGGGATATTTTGATTCAGATATGACAGATGATAAAGATAGCAGGAGGAGCACCACAGGGTATGTTTTTACTATTGGCGGAACAACAATAAGTTGGATTTCGAAACTACAAAAGGTTTTTTCACTTTAAATAATAGAAGCATAGTATGTTGTTGCTACAGAGGCTAGTAAAGAAATGATTTGGTTACAAAGGTTTATGGAGGAATTGGGAAAGAAACAGGAGAATAGCAGGTTGTACTGTGACAGTGAGAGTGTCATTCATATTGTAAATAACTCAACCTTCCATTCGAATACTAAGAATATACAGTTGAGGTACCATTTCATACGATCCATCTTGGAAGATGGACATTTGAAGTTGGAAAAGATACACACTAGCCAGAATCCTACAGACATGTTAACAAATGGAGTAACCAGGGAGAAACTTAGTTCTTTCTCAGTTTTAGTTGGTCTTCAAGCATGAAGGTGAAAATGAGAAATTTTTCAGGTCCAAGAAGGTTCATAGTTCAACAGATACAACAACGGTGGAGTTATTGAGATCATTCTCCAAGTGGGAGATTGTTGGTTGTGGAGCCTGATAATCTTCCTGATTCAGAGGTCTTTGTTTTTAGTCGTGTTTATACCCCATGAAGACTTTACACCCCAGAAGAATGTATACTCATCCACGTGGGGAGTGTAGGGGGGGTTAAGGAAAAATTTCCTTGTAAATGTATATTGTAATTTCATTGTAAATCTAGACCGTTCATTATAAGGTTGCGGATCTAACGATAGAAGTTATGTTAGGGTTTTTCGCCCTAGAAGGCAACCCTCTTTTATGAGGGAAATGTATTGCGGGTATGTATCATAGAGAATATTGTATTCTGAGAAAGGAGATTGTGAGAGGAAGAAGAGGAAGTTACAATGGGTTTGTTGTAGGTTGTATCCCTTCATTTGATGGATAATAATAAAGGAAGTAACTAGAAATTTCTCTAGTGGACGTAGCCCACATTGGGTGAACAACATATATCTTTGTCTCTATTGTATTTTGTATCTTTTGTGTTTTATTTCCACATTTGTTTTATTTTATTGCTCAGTGATCCTGTTTTTCTAACAGAACATACCCTTGTGGCTGCTCCATATATATCTCCTCCTTTAGATATCCTTGAATAAAAGCACTCTTCACATCTATGTGATGGACTTACTAGTGTCGAGAAGCCGCAACGGAGTCCATTTTTGCAATTGGTGCAAAAGTCTCAATATAATCAATGCCATGTACCTAAGAGTAACCTTTAGCAAAAATCCAAGCTTTATACTTACTAATCTCACCATTTTCAGCCATATTTTTCCTAAATATCCATCTGCATCAAACAAGCTTTCTTCCTTTCGGAAGTGGAACCAAATCCCAGGTTTGGTTCTCCATGACAGCACTATACTCCTCATCCATAGCAGCTTCCCAGAAGGGGTTTCCCGTGGCCTTTGTATATGACTGTGGATCTGATGCTTGTGACATATAGCAATGTATGGGCAACAACTTCTCTATGGCAACCAAGGTAGTGGGGGCCTCAAAAAACTGTGATCTAGTCCTCCTCGGATCCACCAGATTGTCGACTAGTTCACCGACATCATGCAAAGTCATTTTGGCCCAGACTGGTAGGGGATCCAGAGCAGACATGAGCTGCTCATCAACCTATGAATCTAATACAAATAATTGTTCATCATCATTATCTGAAGTTCTCAAATGAGCATCAAAACCCTCTTCAACTGTTTCATCCAAAAAATCCCCAACAAGTTGATCGGAAACTGCATGTAGTGGACCCTCTTCGAACTTCACACTTCGCTCAATGAAAAGTGAATCAATAGAAGTTTGTAGCAGCCTATAATCTTTGACACCTTCAAGTTATCCAAAAAATATGCATTCAACACTCTAAGGCTCTAGTTCCCTTTGTTTATCATATGGAATATGGGCCCATGCACGAAAACCAAAAATTCTGAAATGAGAGACTTTTGGTTTCTTACTAGAACAAGCTCCGAAAGGAGTGATTCCCTTCAGTGATTTGTGAGGAACATGGTTCTAAATTTATGCTGCAAAATTTATGGCTTCATCCCATAGCTTTAGAGCCAATGATTTCTACTGTTGCATGCAATTTTCCATCTCTTTCAGTGTCTGGTTCTTTCTCTCAGCAACACCATTCTGCTGCGGTGTGTAAGGCACTGTATGTTGGATCTCGATGCCTGCTTCAGAACAAAGTTGCTGCATATATTTATTAACATACTCACATCCATTATCACTACAAAGGATACTAATCCTTCACTCAGAATGATTCTCAATGAGTTCTTTAAATTATTTAAAATATTGAAAAACTTGAGATTTCAATTGTTATCACTGAAATTTCATCCGCACATGGCGACAAGAACTCCGCATCGTCAAAACAGCAATGAAGTCATTCATGGCACTGAATTAATTTCACAGCATTCCAGAAGGGTAAAAAACTATACAAAGTGACCAAAAATTGAAGGGCACTTTATAGTAGTTTGGTGCGCGCGCACATGCGCAGGACAAGAACGTACTATGCGCGCATGCGCGCACGACGCGCGGCTATCAGCGCAAAAACCCGTGCACCTGCTAAAACGGTGCATTTATTGAATTGGTCGGCCTCCCAACCACTTACAAACCAACTCCCAATCTGATTTGACTCCCAAATCCGAGCTGAATCCGTAGGGTAGGCGGATTAATGACCTAATGAAGCCCTAAAGAGCCCCTTTTCACACTTTGAAGAGGTTACATAATCGCCCGAGGATATGCTATAAAAATCCATGAAGAAACATTGTTTTCGTAAGGAATTTCAGGTATTTTTATGCTGCTAAGATTGTCAAGGACTCATTCTTTGACGATAACACACCGGCAACATTTCACAGGGCCATTCACCTCTCCATTGAGTGAATGTGCTGGGAGTTCTTTCACCATCATTCTCAGTTCTCTGCATTGTAAGGGAAGCAAGTTTGTGAGGGCCTCAAGAGCCTTCCTTTGGGGGAAGAAGGAACCACAGTTCTCTTCCTTCATCGTGCTCTGATTTCATCAATTGACCAGCTCAAAACCATTGGTGATATCGGTCTTTGTTGTGTTTATTGTTTCTTTATCCGCATGATCACAATTTTAGTTTGTTTTTTATTTGATTCTGGTTTATAGTTTGTTTTGTTTCCTCTAACCTTTCCTTCCACAGCTGTCATGCCCTGCAAGACCCAACAGGGCATGTAAGCACCCTCGATTTGCTCACCAGGTGACGAATTGGGTGCAAACAGACTGGCGACTCCGCTGGGGAGTAGGTATCAAATCCTCCCTCATTTGGGTTTATTTTGCTTTCCTTTTGGTTTTGTTAACTTGCAGGGACACAAACCGGCCTCTGCCGACCTGCTAACCAGTCAATTCACAGGAGAATTGAGAGAAATCCATCCAAAATTTCTTTCTCGGTAACTTGTCACAAGCACGCGGGTATTCCACCCCACAGACGCGCATCTTGCGCGCATGCGTCTGCACAACGTTTTCTCTCCGCGTGCATGCGCTTTAGTTCTCAATACGGTCAGCGCGCAGGTTCCATATGCGCCTCTGTCTACACTGAAGGCCGCGCATCTGAACTAAATTTCTCATTGTAAGGTTTTTTGGATGTGCGGAAAGTCATTTTCCTTCTCAAGAATGATGTTATGCATGCTCTAAATACTGCACTACTTAGACCCCTCAACTTATAAAGGGGATAGTCAAACAAACATAAGCACTTAGGTGGATAAAAATCATTTTCCCTTATTTGCTTTTTGCCACACAGATGGCTTGCTTTGATTTATAATCTAAGGAACACATCAATTTTAATCA
>ML783988.1:51649-64032 GCA_009831015.1 Picea engelmannii
AATGTCAGCTCTATGCCAACAAAGCCCGAGCTCCCCCCGCTCTTCTTCACCCTGTCATTACTGCGGGCCCTTTTTGTAAATGGGGCATCGACTTTATGACTTGTAATCCCCCCTCCAGCAATGGTCACAAATACATTGTTGTCTCCGTTGATTACTTCACCAAATAGGCCGAAGCTATGCCCACGTTCAACAACACCGCTGACACTGCAGTGCGTTCTTTCTTTAATCACGTCATATCTCGTTTTGGAGTACCACTCCAACTCGTTTCCGACCATGGAAAACACTTCAAGAATGAGATCTTCGTCGAACTCTCATCTCGGTTAGGCTTCTCGCATGAGTTTGCCTCACCATATTACCCTCAGTCAAACGGACAGGTCGAGGCAGTGAACAAAGTCCTCAAGACCATGTTACAGCACATGGTTAATAAACATAAAACCAATTGGCATCACATGTTATTTTCTGCGCTATGGGCTTATCGAACGACAGTAAAGACCGCTACGGGTTTCACACCATTCCATTTAGTCCATGGGGTTGAGGCAACTCTTCCCATCGAGTGCGAAATACCCACCTTACGCACCGCAATTGAGCTATTACCTGACACTGCTCCAATGGAGCAGCACTTGCTGAACTTGGAGTCACTGGATGAAGATCGCCGATCTTCATTACAGAACAATGAGGCAGCTAAAAAACGATCCAAAGCTACCTTTGATCGCCATGTCAACCTTCGTTCATTTCGAGAAGGCGACCTCGTCCTGGCCTATGATATCGCCCATGATACCTTTGGCCATGGCAAATTCGAATCACTGTGGCATGGCCCTTACATCATCCAACATTGCCTCACCAAAGGCGCCTACATCCTAGCCTCCCCCGAAGGCCTCTCACTCAAGGAACCCATCAATGGGTTATACCTCAAGAAATTTTATGCTTAGAAGTAGTCATGCTACTTTAGGTTACTTTTTCTTGTTTAGTGTTTTTAATCTTTTTTTCCTACCCTCTCGTCTAAACTATCCTTTGTGCTATTGACAGATGCTCCCTCCACCATCCTACCACATTGGTTACGTCGATGGCGCTAGCCGTTGGACACAAAATCTCGCTTCAGCCGCTTGGGCTCTCTACACCCCCTCACATGAAATGCTACATTCAAGCGACATATGTTTGGGGTCAGCAATCAACAACCAAGCCGAATACACTGATGTCATTGGCCTCTTGACCAACGCCCAACATCATCATATTCGTCACCTTAGCGTCTTCCTCGACTCTCAACTAGTCGTTCTCCAGCTCAACAATGTATACCGTGTATGCGATCCGTGCCTCTTTCGCAAATACCTGCAGGTTAGGCTGTTATCTCGACATTTTGATTCCATTACATTTACACATATTCCACGACAATTGAATCAAACAACAGATGAAATAGCTAACATGGTGTTATATTGGCATATATCACATCAAGCTACACATACATAAACATCTCATAAATCCTATCACAACATATAGATAGAATAGACATCATCATCATTAACACAAAACACATGTAGACAACATTAGGATCAAAAAATATGTATACTCATATATATATATCGGCCCATCAGGCTATCCGAATGTTTACATAGAAAAAAATACATGTATCCGCAGGCCAGCCTATAAACAAAAAGGTATACAACATACATCGATCAGGGTGCCTCTATCGCACCCCCACCTGCTCCTCCCTCAGGAGGCGGTGGTGGCCCACCCCCACCTGCCCCAGGCGGTGGTGGTGGAGCATCCACAGGACCCCCCTCCCTTGGCGGCAGGCGTCCACCAGTCATCGCGGCGAGCACAACTGCTCGTCGCACTATACCCCACCATGGTGGCGGTAACCCTATGCACTGCTCCAGGAACCCCTCGTCCTGGATATGGATCCACATGCCCTCAGGCACGTCCTGTAACACCGTCTCCAGACGACGGCGTATATCATCAAAATCTACTCCGGCTGCCGCCGGAGGAGCGTGTGATGGCCTCGCACCAGGGTCATCGAACCGGTGCCTCCTCGCTGCCCTCTCGGGCTCTGTTGGTCACCCCGCGGCCTCATCCCGTCGACGCCTCTCTCCACGCGGCAGTCTCTCTGGCTCTCGCTGAGCCGACGCTCTCTGCAACTCAATGCCCGCGAGGTGCCACATCTACACATGCACAAAACAACAACCAAACGATCATATCAGCTTCTATATCACATATGAACTGGTATATCAAACAAAAAAATAACATAAATCACAACATACACAATAATCAACATACCTCGATGGTCAAAAACCTCCCCAGGAGGCAACACCATGTCTGGGTCCCCCCGGAAGTCCACCCCAGCATAGGGGTACCGAAGTATCACTTGTGGCATCTGTCGCCATATCTGTGCCGCCTGCACTGTAAAATAATGGCCACCTTCGCCGCCACCGTGGCGAACCAAAACTTCTGACCACCACCTCAAGCGCGGCTCTCGCGCCCCTGGTGCCTCCAGTAGAACCCTCGAGCGCAGCATCGGCACCCTCTCCAAGAACCAAGCAACCATGATCGAACCAAAAACGAACTCTCCTATACCTGTGGACCGACATCAGTCCAACTGCGCGATCATCCGCGCATGCAGCGTAAGCCCCCAGGCAAACCGCTCACGACCCACCACCACCCTCTCCAGCACCAGCAGCTGGCCATCGCTAATCCGTTGGGTCGCAAGTGACCCATACACACGAACAATCATCGCCGCTATGCAATGATGCGTTAGGGAATATAGACCACTCACACTCACTACAGTCCCAGACATGTAGTTCTCGCTTGAGCAATATCGCTTGGCGATCTCCCGCAGGTGTGTGTCCCTCGACAGCACAGGATCTGCCAGCAGCGGCGTTCCCCGGAAGGGGAGCCGAGTCAAAAAATAGACATCCTCCACCGCAGTGAAGGGGATCTGCTCTCCTCGCATGAGGAAGAAGTGCAGCTTTGGACTCCACATCTGGAGCAGAAACTGCAGTAAATAATCCTGTGCCCGTATCAACGGGCACTCAAAGAACTTTAGCAACCCACAGGTTGCTAAAGCCGCTCGCACCGCAGGCCCTGCATTGGCCACATCATCTCGCAACTGCGACCAGTCTCGCTCACGCCACTGAACATCCATAGTCACTGCTAGCCACCTGCACACAACACAGAGTCCTATATCAGCCTATGCAACAATCCAATGCATAAAAAAGACTCATTTTTTACCCCGTAAAACTTGCCTCAAAGGCGCTTTTTTTTCACCCACAGGCGCGCATCTGTGCGCGCCTATTCACTACATAGGTGCGCATCTGTGCACGCCTGTTCATTACATAGGCGCGCTCTTAAGCACGCCTGTCCAAGCTTACAGCCGTGCACTAGTGCGCGACTATCCACCTCACAGGCGCGTCTCTAGGGCGCGCCTTAAATCCCCACTCACGCGCACCCATGCGCGTCTATTCTGTGGATAGGCGCACATGTATGCACGCCTTCCATTGAATCGCCCGCGAATGTAGGCCCACATCCTATGAAAAATTCCCTCAAACCCTGTATATGGCCCCTCGTACCTACCCTGCCCAAAAATTGGAAACCTATTTCTATGCAGGATGATCAGACCACTAACTTGATACTCGCACACCGTCGATCAGATACCCCGTGCTCCCTGAAACTCCAAATCTCCTCTGCAATCTACTCGTCCAGTCACTGTAGCAGCAGGTACAAATGAGGTGGTAATGTGGGCCCTACAGCTATATATAGACCTTTTGCCAAACTTCCACTCAACATTCCGGGAGCCCAAGGTGTCTGTTTTTCAAACCGTCTTCAGCCACGTGATCAGCGTCCTGTCACCTACATTACAGCAGTCTCTGGGTCACTTTTCATCATGAGCCCCCGGGGTGCCTTTTTTTCATTTCATGGTCAGGTACGCACGCGCATAGTCATATTTATCAAATATAAGCTCATATCTTTGATTCTCTTCAGATATTGTTCACTTTGGGTATTTGGTTGTTATGTACGCAGGTACTTGCTCATCGGTCGTCAACATCATCCCTTCAAGTATATATTTAGCACTGGCATGTAGTCTCTCCTACTGTATTGCATTTACATTTCCAGTCACACCCTCTGATATTGGCCTTTAGGATCCTCATTCATGGCTCAGCGGTACCCCCACCTCCATTTGCATCTTCGGTACTGTAACCCGGTAGCATTCTCACCCACATGAGTTGTCCCATTCATAGCACCTTTTGGCACTTTTTGACACTCATGTTGTTCTTCATTACCCTTTAGGGATGGGAGTCCCAATAGTCTTTCATCATGTCGTGAATCAGCCACATACTCCTTCTCTGCATTTTGCTACCTTTCCCACACGGACTCCCAGATTATCTCTTTATGGTTCTATTTTTTACCTGCACCTCCGCAAGATCATGAGCCCTTCATTTCATCCACACTTAGTTTTCCCATCTGCGAACCTACCCTCATTTCACCTACCTCATATAGAAACTCACCAATGGGGCCCCCACCCTTCATCAGTTTCCCAAGACAATTATGCCCTCTCTGGGGCATGCATTTCACACTGGAGCACCTGTTTCTGTATTTGTACATTTCTCCCCACAATTATTCTTTATTTATTATACAAACACTTTTATTTCCAGTCATTACATTTTTTGTCGTCCCCGTTGGCGACTTGCTTTCTTTTGGCCACACGCAACCCATGTCACCCTTGGTTGGAGCATTACTTATCATCTACCCTTGCCGGCATTGTCCATATCTTCAGAGTACTCCACAAGTCAGTTACCTCTACCCTCTAAATTTGTTCACCTTGTCCCGACTCTGGCACAACTTATCACCGGTCTTGTCGTCCCCCTGACACTCGACCTTGTTACACGGTTGCGACCACTGTTTCTCTCATACATCCTCCAGCCAAGGGCAGTCTTGAGTCTTCCCACTTCTTGACTTCATCTATGTACCTCTGCCACTTCCTCACCTCAGTAGATTCCATGAAGCCCTTTGCTTCTCGGAGTCACGTTCCCCTTTTGTCGACATCAGCACACTTTTCAAGAAGGACGACAGTATCTTGATTCTCATTCTCTATTTTAATGAGAGATCTCGGACGGCACAGGGTGAAACACCATTGCTCCCTGCTGTCGTTGGCCCCCATAACATTTGACGCCAACACTTTCTCATGTTATGGTGGGTCTTACTTTGCGACTATTGCAGTTATTTGTGTCATTTTCCGAAGACCTCTGAACTTGGTAGGGCCATCAATGCCCACATCATCGCCACTGCTTATTACCGCGATCATTGCCTACTATTCAGAGTATGTTCCTTTGCAAAATTGTCTTCTACCTTTATCATTACTGCCCCCAAGGGCGCTGCAGTTGTCTACACCAACACTTCCGTCATCTTTTTTCAGAGTTAAATCACACGAGCATGGGGCATGCCCGCCTCGTTTGTACACAGTTGTATATTTTTTCTGCACAACTCTCAGAAGGTCGGGTCCTACCGGTTCCTTTTTTCTCCAACGGATCACTCTGAACGGTTCCACTATTGCTCTCCCTTACAACAACATTCTCAGTAAAAGAAACATTGATGGATTTCGGCTATACGTATGCTCCTAACCTCATCCATCAGGGGGAATCTGTTATCACTGAAATTTCGTCTGCACATGGCGACAAGAACTCCGCATCGTCAAAACAGCGATGAATTCATTCATGGCACTGAATTAATTTCACAGCATTCCAGAAGGGTCAAAAACTATACAAAGTGACCAAAAATTGAAGGGCGCTTTATAGTAGTTTGGTGCGCGCGCACATGCGCAGGACAAGAACGTACTATGCGCGCATGCGCACACGACGTGCGGCTGTCAGCGCAAAAACCCGTGCACCTGCTAAAACGGTGCATTTATTGAATTGGTCGGCCTCCCAACCACTTACGGACCAGCTCCCAATCTGATTTGACTCCCAAATCTGAGATGAATCCGCAGGGTAGGCAGATTAATGACCTAATGAAGCCCTAAAGAGCCCCTTTTCACACTTTGAAGAGGTTACATAATCGCCCAAGGATCTGCTATAAAAATCCGTGAAGAAACATTGTTTTCGTAAGGAATTTCAAGTATTGTTATGCTGCTGAGATTGTCAAGGGCTCATTCTTTGATGATAACACATTGGCAACATTTCATAGGGCCATTCACTTCTCCATTGAGTGGATGTGCTGGGAGTTCTTTCACCATCGTTCTGATTTCTTCGCATTGTAAGGAAAGCAAGTTTGTGAGGGCCTCAAGAGCCTTCCTTTGGGGGAAGAAGGAACCACAGTTCTCTTCCTTCATCGTGCTCTGATTTCATCAATTGACCAGCTCAAAACCATTGGTGATATCGGTGTTTTTTTTGTGTTTGTTGTTTCTTTATCCACATGCTTACAGTTTTAGTTTGTTTTTATTTGATTCTTGTTTATAGTTTGTTTTGTTTCCTCTAACCTTTCCTTCCACAGCTGTCATGCCCTGCAAGACCCAACAGGGCATGTAAGCACCCTCGATTTTCTCACCAGGTGACGAATTGGGTGCAAACATCAATGTCAAAAAATACACCCATGTGAAGCGAGAGTAGTCATTGATAAAGTGATTACATACTGATATTTTTTGATTAAGGGATCGAGGAAGGGTCCCATGAAATAACTATGAATCATATGAAGAGGTGAGGATTCCCTCCATGCTTGTCCTTTGTCAAAAAATTTCTCGGGATGCTTACCAAGAATGTAGCCCTGACAGATCCCATTGGAAAATTTGATTTGAGGCAAACTGGTTACCATGTCTTCTTTGCTAAGTTGATGCAAGTACCTGTAATTAAGATGCCCAAATATCTCATGCCATAAATTTCTCTCCTCATTAGCATGATTAAAAAATGTTGTACATATAGATTTTGGAATGAAATGAGAGAAGGAATACAACCAAGGATGATTTTAGGGGCTAAATTTCGCTCATAGGCTAATTTTCAATGGTTTTCACAAAAAAAATTCACTCTTTTAAAAATGATTCGCCCAAATTCTATAGGATACAATTATTTTACCTTAAAAATCACCGAAATTTTATAAAAACTATATAAAATCCTTAGAAATTTGAACATTTTTACAAAAATATCTCCAAACATTTATAGTTGGCATATGAAGGATTAGTAAGATTCGCCAAGGTTTCTACATTTTAAAATAAATTTCCATCCTTAAAATCATCCCTGAATACAACCAAGAGTGATGATCTACAACACCATGAGCTACTCGAGACTATGTTTTTAAGTCCGAAATCTCCACTGAATCCGAATAGAATTCGACCTTTTTTCTGGAACCTGAATCTTTGATTTGATATATGGAAAGAAATTTCATGGAAATCAAGGGGAAATGCAACACATTATCAAAATATCTCCCTTCCAAAGAAACTATTCCTTTACCACCTACCTCAACCGGCGTGTTGTCTCCCATGAGAATAGAAGGTCATGTGCACTCTTCGATGGGCGACAATGATTCTTTCATTGCAGCCATATGATTTGAAACACCTGAATCAAGGATCCAAGTGGATGGGGAGGATGTGACAGCCATCAAAGCGTGACCATCGTGATCTTTTCCTCTTCCTTCAGTTGATTTTTCTTCATCCTTCTTCCTTTCATTTGTTGGGACCATGAGATTGTTTTGTTGTAGAATCTTCACCATCTCATCTATAGTTTTCCTCATACAAGAATCTTCAAGATGATAACCTTTTTGAAAATATATGCATTTATATATTTCCTCTTTCTTCTTCCCTTTGTGATCTGAAGAAGATTCATCCGTCGGTTTTGAGAACTTTTCCTTTCTAGCCTCGAGGTTTTTTCCTTTTCCCTTTTTTTTGATATTTGAAATTTGGTTTTCTTTCTTCATTTGATGCAAGATCATGATATGTAGAACCCTTTATGAAGCCCATGGAAACTAATTTTTCCTGATCTCGAGTTAGTGCTTCAATAAAATCATCTAAAGAGGGCATTTTCCACTTCGGAGTTGTTAATTTTGAAGCATGAAACGAGGAAACAAAAATTGAATAATCAGGACCTATTTTTGAGAGAATGTAAAGGATGAGTTGCTCATATTTTTTCACTACTTTGAAATCTTTAAGATGAACTAAAAGAGATTTAAATTTTGTAAAATAGTCTTGCAAAGAATCAAAATTTGTTGGATTCAAACTTCTGAGCTCGTTATCCAAACTATAGGCTCGAAGTTCACCCGGTTTACTAAACAACTCTTTCAACTTGGTCCAAACCCTGTTGGGGGATGATGCAGTGCCGAAATGGAACATCACGTCTCTTTATATGGAGAGACATATCAGCCCAAAGGCTTCATCCATTCGATTGAAATACTTTTCCTTCTCCACAACATTCGTTGGCTCAACTTATGTACCCATTGTTATCCGATAGAGACCTTTGTTTCGGAGAGAAATGGTGATCTCAGCTTTACATTCAAAGTAAGTGAATGGATTTAGGACAACATGCTTGGGATGAAGGTGTTGATCCATTGATTTTTTCTTCCTCCTTTGATGATATTTCACCTACAAATAAAACTAGTATGCCTCTCCCTCAGATTCCATAAGGCTCTGATACCATGTAAAATTCTGAGACCCGAGAGATCTAGAATTCGATGAGAAAAATAATACTAATCCAATGAATTTGAAAATAAAAAAAGAAGAGAGAAATAGAGAAGAATTTACTCCACAAGAATGAATGTATTGACAATATGTTCGAAATTACAATGAGATCAATCCAATATGTAGAGAGGAATTGATCGTGTCACTAATAATAGCAACTGCCACTAAATGTAGTGTAAAAATAGATAAAGCACATGACTAAACCTCTAAAATAGTTAACCCACACCTAACATGAGTATTATAGGCTTAAATGTGCGAATTATCCATAACTGACATGAAAAACATGCAAGTTTACTAAAGAAAGGGGGTAAATACCTAAAATCAAGGGACAATTTCATTGATTTAAGAAGGAAGTGTGCTCTCCTTCCTTTAGGTGTTTAAACTTTGCATGAAGGTTGGAAAGGAGTTATTAAGTGGATTTCTAACTAAATAACTCAAATTTAACTCCCTAAACTTAAGGAAAACTCCTTAGAATCAAGGAAGGTATCTCCTACCCTCTCTAGAAAGTCTAATCAAGTGAGGAAAAATGCATTGGGATGCATTAACCAAGGTATAGGTGCCTAAGAAAAGTAATACACCAGGGGAAATTAGGATTATTCTCTAACATGAGCAATTCTATTAAGAGTTAGACCTTAGTGTGCCACTAGAAGTCTTTTTCCATGGTGGAGTTTAAGCCCTAGCTCGGGGGTGACCTGTTGCTGAAATATTATGAGAAACAACATCTAAGGTTGGGAGGAATGTCTGAGTCAAGGCCACGGTTGGTGACTTTATATAAGATAAGTGCTCCTTATGTGCTTGTCTTGTTTACTGTGTTCATGCTTGATATGGGTTAATTCTTGTATGTAGTTGCATATAAGTAACTGTTATTACTCTATTTAATGTTGCTTGTACATGTAAATATAATGTTTATAGCCTATATTTGTAGTTTTCCATGAGTATGTCAATTGATAGTAGTTTCACTCGTTGATTTAAACTTGTGATTTTGTCTATGAGTCTTCACGAAGATAATTGGATAGCTGGGTGCACAAGAAAGTAGCCCACATGCACAAGAGGTTGGAATTCATATGTTCATTCAAGGAAATAAACTCTGCACATAGCAAAATCAGAAGTGGCAAATGACACTTAGATGGATGTGCATGTAGTATGATGATTGATCCGTATGTTGGTGTGTGTAGTCAGTTATTTGTTTCTATTGCTTGAAGGTTGTATGGAAAAGAGAATGTTGTTTCCACTGTTATAAGTTGTGTGGCGCAACTCAATATTGGGTTGAGCACATTACCTTAAGTGATACTACGCAGACTTGTGTGTAGAGTAGAAACTGCACAGTGAAATTTTATAGTAGCATGACCCAATAGTATGTTGGGGTTGTTATAGTTTGATTGATTCAGATCTACAGAAGTTGAAGTGGTGTGATGTGGCCTAACCTGGGGTGGCTAGGGATGTTACAAGGTGGTATCAAAGATATTGGTTCAACACTAGACTTGTATGGGCCATAGACTAGCATGAATATATGTGTTCACTAATAATTGGTGCCACACGTATCGAGTTTTGTTTGCACAAAAAATCATTAGTTCCTGGTATAAAGTGGTGATGCATGCAAAAAAAGTTATGCGTGGGTATGCGCACTAGAGTTTGGGATGTTAAAATCATCCAAGAAATAAGAATAAAGGATTTTGACAAGATGGTGCAAAGTTTTCATGTAGTTGTTGCATGAAATCATATAACAAATCTTAATTGCCTAAATATTTTGTAGAATTATCAGCGATTAGAGTAGGACGGAGTCAGTACATAAGGTTAAAAGCATGGAAGATGTGTAGAGGACTTATAGTCCTAATAATGAATTTGGATATTTGTATGTCGGTTTGGGTGTTGATGGTACAAAATCCAAGTGGGAGTGCATGAACTTGGTAGAAATTGTAAAATTACTACAAAAAGATGTTCAGAGCTATAAGGTTGATAACGAAAGGATTATGAGATCCAAGTCATAATAAAATGACTTCAATGTCAAATTGATGCAAAGTTTGGACAGATTAGAAAAGACTATTGATAAGGAGACAGAGTCGAGTAGATCAAGAAGTCGTAGGTCTCATGATGAGAAATGAAGAGAAGAAATCAGTGTTGGTAAGCATTCTTTCAGGAAATCATGCAATAGTTCAAGTCCTTCCCCTATCATAAAGCATAAGAGAAGGACTAAGGTGAATGAGATACAAGAGGAAATTAATAAGATCAAGCCTCGTACCTTTGATTGTGAGCACAAAAAGGATGAATATGCAAAGACTTGGTTGCTAGGCATGAGAAAGTATTTCCAGCTGCATAATTATTCTGCACAGGTAGAAGGGATAATTATTATTTATTAGTTAAAATGAAAGGCATCAATGTGGTGGGATGAGTACGTGCAAGTGTAACACATTGATGAGAAAAAAGTGACTTGGAGAAATTTCAAGTGGTATTTCCAAAAGAAATACTTAACCTAGTGGTACTATGATAGGAAAATGAAGGAGTTCTTTGAACTCAAGCTGAGGAACATGCCGATAGATGAGTAAAAAATGATATTTTTAGAGTGGTTGAAATATGTTCCTTTCATAATGGATGAACAAGTGAAGATTCATAGGTATCTGAGTGGGATACCCTCATTTATCAGTGACAAGATACAATATGATGACCCTAAAATTTGGAAGAAACCATAAGGCGTGCTAAGTGTCTTTATGAGTAGTAAAGGGGAAGACCGACTTTCCAAAAGGCTTGGGAAGACAAGATGAAAAGAAAGGTGGAACAGAGGAAGAAAGGGTGAAGACAACATTTTTTAGAAACATTGAGCAAAGACAAATGACTCTCCAGGAGCCCAAAATGTTAGAAAAAATAGGACAAAAGTCATGGAAACAACCTATGCAGTGTTGGGGTTGTGGTGGAAATCATATGTGATAAAGCAAGGAATGAGCACAATGTACAACAAGTTGTGACAATTGAGGACATGGGAAGAAATGTGCCAAGGATTTACATCGCACTTGATAACAATAAAGCTGAGTTTCAGTCGCACATGATCGTGGTGGAAGGTAAGATTAACAACCAACCCATTGTTATTTTAATTGACTTGAGAGCTAGTCATAGTTATCTAGATCCTAAGATGGTGGAAAGATTCCATTTGCCAAGAAAAAAACTTGCAAAACCTTGGTTGGTGTAGTTAGCTACATGAAAAAGAGGAAAATTAATGAGATGGTTAAGGAATCTCCCATGGAGATGAATGGACTGTGCACTAGAGTTGAGTTGAATATTATACATTTGGGCTCGTATCATTGCCTCATTGGTATGGATTGGCTAGATGAGAACTATGCTATCCTGGATTGTTACAATAAGGCATTCACTTGTTTGGATGAGGAAGGAAATTTGAGAGAAGTTCAAGGAATTCCAAGAGCTGTGACTATCAGAGAAGTTTCAGTGTTTCACTTGAAGAAAAGTTTCAGAAAAGGGTGTCAGGTATTCACAACGCACATGGAAGAGGCACCTAAGGATAAAGTGCCAAGTGAGAGAGATTATGCAGTACTGAAATAATTTGAGTATGTCTTTAAAGAGATACATGGATTACCTCCAAAAAGATATATTTACTTCTCTATAAATCTGGTGTCGGGAGAAGCATATGTATCCAATACTCCTTATAGGATGAGTACACTGTTAGGATATTTAGACACTTAGGAGTTAGTTAAGATCTACTTGGTCTAATATGTCGTTAGGTAAAAGT
>ML783988.1:72398-87054 GCA_009831015.1 Picea engelmannii
GGGATGGACATTCCACCCAAAAGTGGATTTTATTCTCCCAATATCAACAACAAACCACCCCTAAGCTAGGGATGTGAATCCAGAAGAAAGGGTGTCTCTCCATTGTCCACTCACAACCTAACTTTACTCATAATTTTTTTTTTTTCCTACATTTATCCCAATCCTCTAGCTCTCTTCCCCTCAACTTGCATAACCCAAGGAATGGGATCCCCCTTCACTACACATATTCCCTCATGCCTTCCCACTTCCCTCGAGGGCTATATCACATGTTAACTAGGAATATCTCTTGTTGGGGACTCCAAGGATGTTAGCTGCAAGGAAAATCTTACAACAACAAGCTCACTACTATAGGGTAATTTATCTTCCAAAGCTACAAGGAAAATCTTACAACAACAAGCTCACTACTATAGGGTAATTTATCTTCCAAAATCTCACTCTACAAGCTTAACAACCTACTTCTTCATGCATTTGCAACTCCAAAAAACTACCACGCATGCCCACTATGGTTGCCTTCAAGCTCCAACACTCTACACTCTCTTATTGTCCCAAAAACCACATGTAAAAACTATCTACCTTTCCCATATGATTTTCCTTCCTCTCCCATGTGTGTTTGACTCAAACTCTTCTTAAAGATGATTGTACTCAACCCCCATGCTCTCAATAACATTGTGAAGTGTTTTTTCACACCCACCCTCTTACATGTGTTTAATGATTGGGCTTTGATACACTCAAGAGGAATTTAGAAGGTTTATACACAATGATAATTTTAGAATGTGGGTTGAGATTAACATACATGGGTAATTTCTCCTTAGGCCCCCTCTCTTGTGGAAACTTATCCCCCATTAATCATTTTGTGTCCATATTTAGCCAGTGTTACAATTATATTTATTATTTTTCGATATACAATGGTTACATATTACATCGCTTGGCTCGTATCCTATAACGTAACCACCCACCAGCATGTTAGGCACGCTACTCCAAGAACGCACTTCTTGAACCAATTTTGAATTCTAATAACAATTTATTAATAAAAAATCATGAAATACTCACATGTAATAATCAAGATTCATGCTACAACATAAAATAAATGAACAATATGCCACGCACAAAAATAACCAACAAACATGTATATTATTAAAACGAATCTTAGATATAATAATTAATACACAACGGAAATAAATATACAATCAAAGGAACCATGACAAATAACACTTATCTTAAAAAAAATAAAAAAATCACTAACTGGTTGCATACCAAGGATGTTCCATTCAACCATAGATGTTGTTGTTCCAATTCTCAACAATAGGTCACCCTTGAGCCAGGGCTATGAATCCATAAGGACAGGTTTCAGAGCGACACTCAACTTCCCAAACCAATCAACACTCAAACTCTCACAGATTTATCAACACACAACAATCCAAAGTACACCATCTCTCTTCTCTCTAGCCTGCACCACCCAAAGACAATGAACCCCCTTCATTGCCATGTAGTCCCTCGGGATTTCCACCTCTTTCTAGGGATCCATTGCATTTAGTCAAGAATCTCCACACTGGGACTCTCAGGATTCACAATTGTGAACAAAGTTTAGCACATGCTAATGCATCTCAGGCATGCGGGCACAAATTCATGGCTGGAATACACCAATAATTTCTACAGCCAGCAAAATATGGCTTCTTTCCTTATCAATTCACCCCCATGTCCCAACCAATAAAAATAATGAATGAGGAATAATAAATGATCATT
Organism: Picea engelmannii; assembly: GCA_009831015.1. Lineage (NCBI taxonomy): Eukaryota > Viridiplantae > Streptophyta > Pinopsida > Pinales > Pinaceae > Picea > Picea engelmannii. The sequence continues at coordinate 74,142 of ML783988.1, forward strand.
AATGAATGAAGAAGAACCCCAAACAACCCACACGAGATGTTTATATAATTACATGAAATCAATAACCTCATGACCTTCTCTACAAGAAGCTCATGTAACCACTTTTATCAAAATAAGATGGGTAAACAAATATAATAAAAATACTTATCCCTTTTATCCCCCTCTCTTGTGGAATCATAGTCCCCCTATAACTATGTCCTTGTTCATCTTGGAACCAATGATGTATTTTATTATTTGAAATGTTCAAAGTATTACATTTTCTAGGCACTTCGACCTCTTTTAATTGTTTATCCACTCTATCCTGTCATCAAATAAACAAAATATATTATTAATACGGGGTATTACATTCCCCTCCCCCTCATTTTGGCACCATCCTCAGTGCATATACAAAACATAAATACAAATTTCAAAATTCTTCAAAAATTCATGGGTACTCTTCCTACATGGCATCTTCATGCTCCCAAGTAGCATATTTAGGACAATAGTAGGTCCACTAAAATTTTACCATTTCTATGACTCGATTTTGGAGCATTTTGATTTTTTTGTTCAATATGCACATCGACTAGACCTGAAAGTCTTCTTCTAGATCAACTTGAATCAAATTCCAATCAATAAAATGGTTAGGATCATGTACATACTTTTTCAGCAAAGAGACATGAAAAACATTATGCACATTCATGGAAGTAAGCAATGCAAGCATGTATGCAACTATCCCTATTCTGTCTAATATCTCAAATGGACCACAGAATCTGGCTACTAGCTTTGTACAACTGCCCAACTTCAATGATCTCATCTTGGGATTCACTTTCAAAAGCTCATGCTCTCCCACTTTAAATGCTCTAACCATTCTATTCTTACCTGCATAACTCTTCTGTATATCTTGTATTGCCTTCAAATTTTGCTTAATTTTAAGCATCTGGTATTCCATATCCTTGAGCAATTCTGGACCAAGTACCACTTTGTCTATTGGGTTGTCCCAAATTACTGGAGTATTGCATTTTCTACCATACAAAGCCTCAAATGGGCTCATCTTCAATGAAGCTTGATACCAATTATTATAGGAAAACTCAACCAAATACAAGTAGTCTTTCCACTTAGATGGATTATTCATCACATACATTCTCAACATGTCTTCAATCACTTGGTTTACTTTCTCTATCTTCCCATCTAAATATGGATGGTATGTTGTGTTAAAGTTCATATTTCTACCAGATCCTTTAAATAATCCCCTCCAAAAAATTGAATTAAACATAGTATCTCTGTCTGATACAATTTCCTTAGGTATCCCATGCAACCTAGTAATCTCCCTCATGTAAATTTCTGCAATATTAGCTACTGTATGAGTCATTTTTATAGTAACAAAATGAGTAGCCTTTGTCAATTTATTAACCACTACCATTATTGAATCATGTTGCCTTGTTGTCCTGGAAAACTTAGTTACAAAATCAATGGTTACCACTTCTCATTTCTTCTCTGGAATCGGTAATGGTTGTAGCAAACCAGTTGGGTGTCTATGCTCGACCTTCACTCTTTGACATTCCATACATCTGGCAATGTAATAGGAAACACACTTCTTCATTTATGGCTAAAAGAATTGGCTTCTTACTGCTGAAATTGTTTTCTGGTAACTGAGATTTCCAACATATGGAACATTATGCATTTTTTTTAGTACCAAATTCCTATGTTTTTCGGAACTAGGAACATAAATTCTATTCTTATGCATAAGTCATCCATTTTCCTTAATCTCATACTCTTTAATTTTTTGTTGTACATTTTCCTGGTGTAAACTTTCTTTTACATGTAGGTAATTTTGTTCTGTAACAAAAACATCTAAAATTATGCTCTCTAAATCTGACTGATGCATACTAATGGTTGTAGAATGCATGAGATGTACTCTTTTGATGATTGCATACACATTTTTTATTTTTTTTCCCTTGATATGCTTGATGTCAAAATCATATTCACTTAAAAATTCCAACCATCTTGTCTTCTTGCCATTTGAAGTTTGTTATTCAAAAATATATTTTAGACCACTATGGTTTGTCCTTAATTCAAATCTTTTTCCCATGAGATAATTCATCCACATCTTCAATGCATGAATTATGGAAGAAAGCTCCAAATCATGTGTGGAATAATTTCACTCATGTTCTTTAAGATTTTAGGACTCATAATTAATGAAATGTTTATTTTGGGTGAGGACTCGACCAATTCCTTCCTTGCATCCATCTGTACATACTACAAAATTCTTATTTGGGTTAGCAATGTTTAAAATAGGTGCACTAGTAAGTATTTCCTTTAACAAATTAAAATTATCTTCAAACTTTGTTGTCCATTCAAATTTGGTTCCCTTCTTTTGTAAAGAAGTGATGGGATGAATAGTCTTAGAGAACCCTTCTATAAATATCATGTAGTAGCTGAATAATCCCATGAAATATCTTATTTTTGAAACATTCATGGGTGTTGGCCATCCTCTAATGGCTTCAATCTTCTCTGGATCCATTGTTATACCTTCCTCTAAAATAATGTGTCCCAAATAATGGATTTGTTCTTGGTAAAAAGAACACTTACTAAGCTTGGCATATAGTTGACGTTCCCTTAGTACTTGCAATACCAACCTCAAGTTATGTTCATGTTCTTCCTTGGACTTATGTCATCCAAGAACACAATGACAAACTTATCCAGATAATTTCTAAATATGTCATTCATTAAGCACATAAAGATAGTTGGTGCATTGGTCAGTGCAAATGACACCACTACAAATTCATAATGTCCATACCTGGTTCTAAAAGATGTCTTACTGATGAATTCTTCCTTGATTCTTATCTGGTGGTATCCATATCTCAATTCTATCTTTGAAGAATGGTTATACAAACCTTCAGTCCCAGATAAAATTTCTAACTGGAGGGTCTTTGAGGGAGATGAACAAATCATATCCTTTTTTACTAATAAAGAAAATTTTAAAGATTTGGCCATTGGCGATGAAGTTTTCCAAGAAATTATTGTAGGACAAGATAATTAAAGCCCTAACCTAACAAAAATTAGTGAACCAACCCAACCTCAAGTCCACACGATGCCTTGGGGAGTAGTCAATTGTAACACCCTCATTTCCCCTAGCCTGTAATTAATCATAAAATAGGATTACCATGCTAAGGTATGTGGATAGTGTAACTGTATTATTGTTTGAGTTGCCAATAACTGACTGTGGGGGTGAATACTTGAAAGTACTGGCCATGATATCACTAGAGGAAAGAATGTGAAAACTATAAGGGAGGGTCATTATATCAAATAACCCCAAAATTCCCTTGATGAGGACAATAAACCTACTTCGGATCCCAAGGAGAGAAATCAGTTAGTGAATAAAGGACTAGTGGTTGAATTATCAACCACTCCCATAAATGGAAGCATGGCCAAAACTGCAGAATGTCAGCCCGAAGTACCACTGGGTATGGCAGACCAAGCTAACTGGAGCTCCCTTCTGACAGAAGGAACAGGATGGGTCGAGAACCATCCTGGAAGAAAGATATACAAAATAGATAAGGAGAATGCGCAAAGATCTCGAGCGGATAATAAATAGGAGGTTGCGAGCTTGATGCTGAGTGAGCATCTGATAAACCTCGCCGAGGCCATAACAGAGAAGAAAATTTCTGAAAATTTGCAGAGAACAAAACCCAAGCAGAAGATGAAACAGAGAAAGAGTCCTTGAGAACTACAACAGTTCCCTAATGATATCATGGCTTGGCACAGGGGTGGCTAGAGTGCTAAGAATTAATGCCTCTGAGCCTATGGTTGGGTGGAAGGACGAACACCCGTAGTCAGTTAGTTGGCTACCACTTGTAATAGATAAGTAATCACATATCTTCTGTATTTAAGTGGTACTATGAATTAAAGTTGGATATCCTATGAATGTTGTAGGAATAGATATGTTTGCTTAATGATTTATACTGTACCCCATTTTGGTGTCTTCTTGATTGTATAATTAGGCAAGTAGGAAATTATATGGAGGGGATATGTTTTATACTCGTAAATTCTTGTGTCTTGTGGGGGCTTATGCTAGAGCCACGAACTGTGAGTTCATCGACCTTGGGCATAGTTTCATGTACGCATGTCAACCCTCCTAGTCGTTATGAGTCCCTTGGAGGACGAATTCTGTTAAAGCTCAAGACAGATAGTGAACGTATGCACAGGCTCTCTGCGAGGAAAATAGAGACCGAGAACCATTTAAGTTCTAGATTTGAGGAATGAATGTAAGGGGTGCATGGAAGGATTCTTCCAAGTATTACATTCTAGAGAAAGAGTGCAAGGCTCTTAATCCTTTCAGAGCCAACCAAGCTCAGGAAGAATAATGAGATTGAAGTATCGAAAGGGAAGGCTCCTTTGTTCGGATGACGAACGAATGCGAAACTATTCGGAAAGAGCCAAGGTCCATTGTGACCATTGGATACGGAAAGGAGTGCGGGAGTTAATCCCTTGAGTCCTCTGAAATTCGTGAGTTCAATGAACTATGAGTTCGTCATAAAGGAATTAAAAATCCCAGAAGTCCCGAAGTTAATCTGGACTGTGGATCTCTGGATCCGTCGGGATCCTTCTCGACCGTCCAATTTATGAGATTCAGAGTCTGCACTTCGGGAGAGTTGCATGTTGGAGTGACCAAAACCCCAAAGGAAAAGTTATAGAGCACTTAGGAGACACTCACAGATTTATCGAACACTCTGCAGCTTAGTAAGGAGTGCTTGAGTGAAAGTTGCAAGGAGGGCACAGATATCCATTTGAGGAATAAAAGGGACAAAGACCTTCAAGTTCCAAGCAGTTGAATCTCAAAAGAGATAGTTCTAAGAGGGCACAAGAGTAGGACTTATTCCAAGTCCTGAAGCTCAAAAGAGATAAGCACTTTTCAGAAGTGCAGACGAGATCCAAGAGACGGACTCGTAGAAGGAACAAAGGTTGAGGCCTTTGAATACTTAGAAAATACTCTAAGATAGAGAAAGTTGAAAGCTCAGGAGGAGGAGCGATATCAGTCATCAGATCGGTTGTGGAGAGGAGCCTGAACCATTAGATCAACGTCCAATGAACAAAGGAAGCGCAAAGGAGAGGAACGGATCCCATCTGTTGGATCTGAGCATGAAGGACTAGTAGCCATTGGATCTGGAAGTAAATTCATGAGACTTGACCCTTGTGTGCATAGGAGAGTGGACTTGTCAAAGTCCTGAAGTCCTGAAGTAAATTGGGATCATCCATCGTCAAGGAGGACAGGTGGCATAAGATCCACAACTTCGGAGGATTGTGGACAAGGAGGAGGAAAAATAGTCGGAGTAAATCCTATTCTTTGATAGAAAATGGAAATGCGTCAACAGATCAATAACTCCAGAGAAATCACTTCGAGAGTTTCCGATTGAGAGTTGAAACTCTCGAAGCCCGGAGAGCCAGAGCCCAGAAGTAAATCTCAACCGTCCGATCAGCCGGAGTGGATCTGAACATTAAGCATCGGATCACCTGAAGTGGATCTGAGTTGTCAGATCCAAGGGATATGTGGCAAAAATATGAGAACTCCAGATAAATATCCAAAGTAATTCATAGACGTCAGATCCAAGGGCGACTAGGTGAAAATCTGAGAACTCTGGATAAATATCTGAAGTAATTCATAGTCGTTTGATCTAAGGGAGACGTGGAGCAAATCTGTGGACTCTGGGTAAAGACCCGAAGTAATACATGATCTTCAAATATAAAGGACATGCGTCAATGGATTATAACCTTCGGATAAAATCCATTGGGAAAAAGGGTGAATTTTGAGATTTGAGATCTCAGAAGCCTGAAACCCAAAGGAGATCTCGACTGTTGATCAAGAAGAGGGCCACAGGACTGTTGATCCAGTTGAAAGGTCAACCACCCGAAGTAAAGGAAATATTGTTGATCCATTTGAAAGGTCAACCACCTGAAGTAAAGGCAGGGTCACTGATTAGGAGGACAGGTGTCCGCAGATCGTCAACTCGGAATATTGAAGTATGGAAGAGAGCAGGGTTTTGAGAGTTGAAATTCCCGAAAATCGAAACCATGGAGGAGATATCATTCGTTGATTTTGCAGGAGGTTAGATCTGATCTGTAGGTATGAGAGGGGCAGATCTGAACCGCTAGTTCTCAAAGTACCATCAATATCGAGAGATCGATAGTCCCATAGCATTGTGGGGATAGGAGTTGCACGGATGTTAAAAAGTTGAGGACGGGCTGCAATTCAAACCGTGGATTTGAAAAGAGGACACGTGGGGGCTGGAGGAGAATTTTGGGCTGAAAAGAAGTTTGATTCAAACTGCCTTTGGCTGTGTCCGTAAGGTTATCACCCAAGGTCACATCAAGAGGGGGCTTATCTAGAAAAGGAGCTAACGCCCAATACTCTGAGATTTCGCAGGGGAGCGAAAGGGAAGGTCGCGGGTGCCATTAAACCTGCACCAAGAAGCTGAAAGGTTTTGTGTTTAATTACAGAACGAGACCATCAAGGTCTTAGAGAGTTGTTTGGCTTCAAAATTGGAGATCCTTGACCAAGAGGTCGTACTGGTTCCCCGAATTTCCAAATTAGAAACCATGAATGGAGATTTTGTCCTTTAAGAAATGTGAAATTTTTTATGCCCCGTCGTGGGTGTGTTACAAATTGGTATCAAAGCATGGTTACAACACTTGTCCTGCTTGGGCTCATGTACAAGTCATGTAAGGAGATATTATTATCTGCATTTACTCCTTGAGGAGAAGGACTGCAGATTGAACCTGTGATTTTAGGGATTCTTGTTGAATTTCAGCAGAAGAATTTCTTTATCCCATTGTCAAAGTGATAACTACTCTTACCGGAGTAGGTATATGATAATTAAAATTTATAATAAGAGTTGAATGGGGATCATTAAAGATGGCAGGGTTCTTTCAAGAGAAGCTGAAGCCAGAAGGATGGATGAACTAGTGTTCGTAACACTGCTTCTAAGCATGGGCAGTTGGAACTTCAGGCACTGATGATGGTAGATTATATAATGGTTAATACCTTTGTGGGCTTAAAGGAATCTGATAGGATCAGGTAGGATCCCTGGCAGTTATAGTTACTTCTCTATAGTAAAATCGGAGTATATAACTCCTCATGACCAGAGAAAAGTGAGATGGGTAAAACCCTATGGATGTTGAGGCAAGAAGGTTTTCTTGCTAGACGTTTTCGCATAAAGAGGAAAGTTACCCTAGTTGGGTATTTCCATGAGAGAAGGAAACATCAATACGAGATATGACTGTGAGATTAGTCCTGTAAGTGACTGAAATCTCAAACTAAAGGATACTAATGATGAAATTAAACTATCAAGTGAATGCATGAGGTAAAAAGGTGCAAGAGATGCACCTACTTATACACGAATGTGTATACATGATCATAAGGATAATTATAACATCCTTGGGAAAAGGATATAGAAGTCTGATATGTCTATGTGTGTGAATGACATGGAAAAAGTGAAAGTAATAAGCTAAGCATGATGAATACTTATCTGTGTTTAATTATGCTTGAGTGCATAAGTTTAACGCATTGTGGAGCTTCCTAATATGAAGCTTGATATTAATACCAGTTAGTTATGAATGATATTGAACGTGCAAGTGATGCACATGTATGCTATAAGAGTATAGTTATAAATACAATATGGTTGCCCTTATGAGTGAAATATAAAGAAAAAATTGCTCTTGTCTAGAATAAATGAATACTATGGATGCATGGCTGACTCCATTCCGAAGAGTCATGAAAGTTATGTTCCAAATAATATCTTGAGGGGGAATGTATTCCCTTTCCTCGGAAAATACTAATATAATTAGATAAGCAAAGATGCTTTGTTTTCATAATAAGAGGCAAATGATTATGCCTTTGAGAATCACAGGAGAAGGATTGTGAACGATCCTGATTTGACTAATCTTAAAGGTAGAGATGTAGGTAGGCTATGAAACATACCTATGACCACTATAGGAAGGTTTAGGATTATGAATATGGTTAATTACATCATGGATGTAAGTTAACAAAACTAGAATATGTATGGATACATAATTTGGGTACATGAAAAAGATGCATTTTTATATTCCTTATGGGATATTTGGCAAACGGCTGAAGCTAACTCAAGGTTGAGGCCATCACCAATAGTGATGGATATGCAATAAGGAAGTTGCATGTTGAAGGAGTTCCCTGTGGAGGAGCTATGTGAAGAATCTGTCAGGAAAACAAAGCCACAAACTTAATGACTACTGAGAATTAAGAAGTGATCCACAAGCTTATATATATACCAGAATCCTGGATTACATTTTGAAAAAAATCATGCGATGAATAGAAGACTAATAAATGAGTATTGACCATTTTGATAACCGAATGGTAATGTGCAGGATGCACAGGTTCATGATCCATTATGAACAAAAATTTTTGCTATTAAATCATGTTGTTGTATTCCAAAAAGGTTAGGGTGAGGCCTAACCAAGGTTTCTCAAGGAAAAGAGCACGAAGAACCCAATAGGGAGAAAGTTGCAAAAGAAGAGAAAAGACAGTAAGGCCTTAGAAATAACTCAGCTGGGCTGAAAAGTCCCAGGTGATGTAGAAAGAATTGAAGAAGGGGAGAGCCTCAATTCTTTTCTTGTTGTGTATTATGTTTTTCCCTAGGATGAGAAAGATAGTATGCTAATGAAAGTAAATGTTTTGACACCATAATGATGAGGATTGTATTACTGCAGAAACAATTGAGAACTATCGGTATTTCACTCATGAAAACATTAAGGATAATGTGATGAAGTGCATACAAATATGCTAGGACATGTCTGAAAATGTTTTATTAATTTAAATGCTATGGTAGTTGCATTTTTAATTTACATGACGACTAATGTGTTTATGATGTATGTCATGTGTAGAAAGAAATAGATTGGAATTGTTGAGAAAGGCAGTTGCCAGTAATGAACAACCTCAATCAGAGGATGACTATGAGAAGGTTCTTGTTGAAAGATTGTTGAAGGGACTTTAAGAGTCCCCATGGAGCACCACTGATGGGGTAATATCAGAGGGGGTGCTAGCAGCCAGAACCGGTATAAAAATGTTCATGCCTATGTGAAATAAGGTATGAAGGGATTGGGTAAGAATCCCTTCTGAAATGTTTTACGGTCTTAATGTTATGTATGAAACATTGAAAGGCAGTTGTATTCCTTGGATACCCAAGTAGGGTATGATTCAAGAAGGAGAACTTGAATGATGGAGGTGTGAACCTCTGCTAGTAAGGACTTTTTATAACCCTTAGAAGAATTCATGAATTGATATGTCATGAATACATGGACCAATCAAGGAACGATCGGAAACAAAAGTGCTCATAGATAGTACGTAGCATGGAATGCATTGAGGGAACACATGTTGCATAAGATGGTAGACAATGGTATTTCCTTTTTGAGAAAGTGAATTTGATTGTTAGTATGCACAATTCTGAAATTGTTTGTGATGACGTTATAAAGGTGCAATAAAATGTATGTGCATGGAAACTAACAACTTGTTTGATTGATTGAAGTTGAAAGTGCATGGAGAAAAGGAGTCTTGAATATGGCAGCGTTGTAAGCCATAAGGAAGACCAATTGCCTGCTGAGCCAAACCACTATGGGAAGGAAAGTCCCATAATTATGAATTTATTTCTTGTGCAAAACAAATATGGAAACAAAATGTGGAATTTGGATATCTGTGGGTCACAGATTTACAAGAAAATTTTGAATTTAAAATTTATGATGATGTCGAGAATTTTTATATGCCTGTGATACATGTGAGAAAGAGTATAATCCGATCACATGAAATAAAGACTGACTTGGGAAAAGGAGAGTAACCTTCATCCCTATCTATGATTGAGTCGAGAGAAGGAGAGTAACCTTCATCCCTAACTTTAGCTGAGTCGGAAGGATGTCAAGCGTTAAAAGCATGAAAAATGGCTATTGTTGAGCCATGAGAACCCCATGGTAAGCCATGATCTCCTAGAATATATTGTGTTGAGGTAACACAAGTCGGAGGGATGCCTTGGCAGAGAAAGTATGAGGGACGCCTCGGTAATGTTTTCGAATAAGACTATGATTAACGTTCTTATTGTCCAAGAATTATTGAAAGTAGGTGACCAAGATTAAATGTTTGAAAAAGGACCTAACTGAGGAAGAAGGATCAAGATTTCTGAAACAGCTGAATTAGAAAGGCATGACAGGTGTTTTTGAGAAAGAACATTGAGGACGGTGTTCCTTTAAGGGGGAGGGAATTGTAACACCCTTGTTTTCCCCAGCTTGTAATTAATCATAAAATAGGATTACCATGCTAAGGCACATTGGCAGTATAAATGTATTATTGTTTGAGTTGCCAAAAAATGACTGTGGCAGTGAAGCCTTGAAAGTACTGGCCATGATATAACTAGAGGAAAGAATGTGAAAACTATAAGGGAGGGTCATTATATCAAATAACCCCAAAATTCCCTTGATGAGGATAATAAACCTCCTTCAGATCCCAAGGAGAGAAATTAGTTAATGAAGAAAGGACCAGTGTTTGAATTATAAACCACTCCCATAAATGGAAGCATGGCCAAAACTGCAGAATGTCAACCCGAAGTACCAGTGGGTATGGCAGACCAAGCTAACCGGAGCTCCCTTCTGACAGAAGGCATAGGATGGGTTGAGAACCATCCTGGAAGAAAGATATACAAAATCGATAAGGATAATGCGCAAATCTCTCAAGCGGATAATAAATAGGAGGTCACGAGCTTGATGTTGGGTGAGCATATGATAAATCTCACTGAGGCCATAACAGAGAAGAAAATCTCTGAAATTTTGTAGAGAATGGAACCCGAGCAAAAGTTGAAACAGAGAAAGAGTCCTTGAGAACTACAAGAGTTCCCTGGTGATATCATGGCTTGGCACGGGGGTGGCCAGAGAGCTAAGAATGAATGCCTCTGAGCCTATGGTCGGGTGGAAGGACAAAAACCCACAGTCAGTTAGTTGGATACCACCTGTAATAGATAAGTAATCACATATCTTGTGTATTTAAGTGGTACTGTGAATTAAATTTGGATATCCTATGAATGTTGTAGGAATATATATGTTTGCTTAATGATTTATATTGTACCCCATTTTGGTGTCTTCTTGATTGTATAATTAGGCAAGTAGGAAATTATATGGATGGGATATGTTTTATACTTGTAAATGCTTGCATCCTGTGGGGGCTTAAGCTAGAGCCACAAACTATGAGTTCGTCGACCTTGGGCATAGTTTCACGTATGCATGTCGAACCTCCTAGTCATTCTAAGTCCCTTGGAGGAAGGATTCTGTGAAAGATCCAGAGAGATAGTGAACATATGCATAGGCTCTCTGCGAGGCAAATAGAGACTGAGAACCACTTAAGTTCTAGAGTTGAGGAATGAACGTAAGGGGTGCGCGGAAGGATTCTTGCAAGTGTTACGTTCTAGAGAAAGAGCGCAAGGCTCTTAAGCCTTTCAGAGAAAACCAAGCTCGGGAAGAATATCGATATTGAAGTATTGAAAGGGAAGGATCCTTTGTTCGGATGACGAATGAATGTGAAACTATTCGGAAAGATCCAAGGTCCATTGTGACCATTGGATACGGAAAGGAGTGTGCGATTTAATCCCTTGAGTCCTCTAGACTTCGCGAATTCGAAGAACTGTGAGTTCATCGTAAGGGAAGTAAAAATCCCCGAAGTCCCGAATTTAAATGAACCGTGGATCTCTAGATCCGCCGGGATCCTTCTCGACCATCCAATATATGAGATTCAGAATCCATGCAACGGGAGAGTCGCGTGTTGGAGTGACCAAAACCCCGAAGGCGAAGTTACAGAGCACTTAGGAAACACTTACAAATTTATTGAACACTCTGCAACTCAGTAAGGAGTTCTTGAGCGAAATTTTCCAGGAGGGAACATATATCCCTTTGAGGAATATAAGGGATAGAGAACTTCGAGGTCTGAGCAGTTGAAGCTCAGAAGAGATAGTGCTAAGAGGGCACAGAGTAGGACTTATTCCAAGTCTCGAAGCTTAAAAGAGATAAGTGATTTTCAAAAGTGAAAATGAGATCCAAGAGATGGACTTGTAGGAGGAACAAAGGCTGAGGCCTTTGAATAATTAGAAAATCCTCTAAGCTAGAGGAAGTCAAAAGGTCAGGAGGAGGAGTGATAGTAGCCATCAGATCGGTTGTGGAGAGTGTTGATTAAGGTTGGTTGTCATTGATGTCAACCCTTGAAGAAAGCCCCGTAGCACAAAGGTTTGGGTAATGGACCCAATATTGTTTGATGTAAATATGACTCATAATTTTTTTTCATGGTTGATAAGAAGTAAATATGGATGAACTCCAAAGTGGTCCCCTTATGGTCAAAGCCCTCATAGGAAGACGCTTTGTGGAGTAAGAGAACCCATGCTTAATTGTGGAATAATGAGATGAAGGAAAGTGAATTTTTCAGGGAAAATATCCTAGATGGATAGTGCTTGTCATGTCATTTCCAGTGGTATGTGGAACGTCACATAATTCCTCACGGTTAGAGAGTTATAGCCATGAGAAGTTGGAGACCCCAGGTTTGGGTAATGGACCCAAGTTTGTTTGATGGGTAACGGTACGAGTTATGATATATTTTCAGATAATACTATTCTATATGGATAGTACATGTCATTTCATTTCTGGTGGTATGTGGAACGTCACATAACTCCTCACAGTTTGAGAGTTATGGCCTTACGAAGTTGGAGGACCCTCATATGTCATCTAGAAGCCCTAAAAGATCAAAGTAATCAAAGTGGTTTAAGAGATTTTAAAAGGTAAATAATAAAGTGAAGTGATGAGTGTATTATAATACAAAGTGAATACAAAATAAATTATTTCAATAATAAATTTAATGGAGAAATTAGAAGTGGACCCAACCCTA
>ML783988.1:104791-125212 GCA_009831015.1 Picea engelmannii
GTGGTATGTGGAACGTCACATAATTCCTCACGGTTAGAGAGTTATGGCCATGCGAAGTTGGAGACCCCAGGTTTGGGTAATGGACCCAAGTTTGTTTGATGGGTAATGGTATGAGTTATGATATATTTTCAGATAATACTATTTTATATGGATAGTATATGTCATGCCATTTCTGGTGTCATGTAGAACGTCACATAACGCCTCACGGTTTGAGAGTTATGGCCTTACGAAGTTGGAGGACCCTCATATGTGATCTAGAAGCCCCAAAAGGTCAAAGTAATCAAAGTGGTTTAAGAGATTTTAAAAGGTAAATAATAAATTGAAGCGATGAGTGTATTATAATTCAAAGTGAATACAAAATAAATTATTTCAATAATAAATTTAATGGAGAAATTAGAAGTGGACCCAACCCTAAAATAAGGAAAGTGGGCCAAGTGACCTAGAAGATGTTTTTAAGAAAGCTACTTGGAGAGTATAAATAAGAGGCAAGGTTCTCTCATTTGAATCACACTTGAGCATATTGAATATCTATAGGTGTCTGAGGTAACCAAATAATATCTAAGCTGAAATTATGAGGAAAGTGAAGAAAAGAAGGCCGAAATGCAAGGAAGGATAAATTCTTTTGATGGTGCTTTCTAAGGTATGTTATTTACAGGCCATCTCACCATTTTCGCTATAAATTTTTTTCTATAATGAGTCAGATCCTTAAATTTCTATGAAAGTGATAAAACATATCCAAGTATCTATGGTAAAAAATTCATCTTGTGGGTCGTTTTATTTCAGGAGTTACACTCCATGGAAAATAGGGTTTGTGGCCAGTCCTGAAACTAGTCAAAATCAAGTGTTTCGGGTAAAAACGTCATGACGTCTTCATAAAATATCCAAATTTAGTGAGATCAAATTTTTTGGTTAGGGTATATTCTGTAGTATGTTGTGTAACAATTTCAGATCAATTCATCAAATATTTTGTGCGTGGCACACTCTACAAGGTCGCTCTCTAGAATAAGCCACAATTCAGCAAGGTATGCCATTTTTGCTATAAATCCTTTTATGAGAGGTTCCAAGTAGTGAAACTTGAGGAATTGCATAAAACACACTGAAAAAAAATTATGTATCAGTTTTAGATATTTATACATTACAGGTTCAAAGTTATGATTACTTCAAGTTAGGGTTGTTGACTACTCCAAAACTAGGCATGTGAGACTAAAGAAAAGTTTGATGAAAATGCTAATCTCTTGTTTTTAAAGTTAAGGAAGTTTTGCAGGAATGTGATCATATACACCAGGTCTATTAGAGAGCTACAAATCAGATTTGTATGATGAAATTGATGAGGGCTTTTGGTTGTGGTACATGTTGAGTACATGGTTGAGACAAATAGTTGATGAGTTGGCACACATACATGAGGTGTATAGTTGATGATGTTGGTACATATTGATGAGTCATAGTTGATGAGTAGTTGACACATGATTGGTACATACTTCGTACATGGTTGGATGCACTTGTTTATGGTACATGTTGATTACAGGTTGGTGCATGGTTGATGCAATTGTTTATGGTACAGGTTGATTACAGGTTGAGGTACAGGTTGATGCATGGTTGATGCATGGTTCAGATTTATTGGTACATGTTTACAGCAGTATATCTCACAGTGATAGTGTGACAGTGGCTCCATCATTCTACTTCTACTTCAGGGTGGCAGGACGAGGCAAGGACAGGTGGTTGTATCCACCTTCTGGTTGTAGCCGGAGAACATTGGGGGTTGTAGCCTTCTTCTAGTTGTAGCCAGAGAATTGGGGAGTTGGAGCTTCCCTCAGGTTGTAGCCTAAGAAACTAGGGGGTTGGAGCCTCCTTCCAGTTGCAGCTGGAAAATGAAGGAAGTTGGTGCTTCTAATGAATGCAATTCTTCAAGACATATAAGAAAAAGCACTCTGTGGTTTTCTCCCGATTTGGGTTTCCATGTAAAACACTGGTGTACTGTGTATATGTGTGATTGTTTATTTCTTACTGCTCATTATTGGATAATAATTCTACATTGATATAAAATTTGAAGAAAAAGGATTATAATTACGCTATTACTAATTCACCCCCCCTCTCAGTAATCCAACAAAGAGGAGCCTGGACCATTAGATCAACATCCAATGAACAAAAGAAGCACAGAGGAGAGGAATGGATCCCATCCGTTGGATCCGAGAGCGAAGGACCAGTAACCAATAGATCCGGAAGTAAATGAATGAGACTTAACCCTTATGTGCGCAAGAGAGTGGACTTGTCAAAGTCCCAAAGTCTCGAAGTAAATTGGGATTGTCCATTGTCAAGGAGGACATGTGGAGTAAGATCTACAACTTCGGAGGACTGTGGACAAGGAGGAGGACAAATAGCTGGAGTAAATCCTAGTTGTTGATCGCCAAGGGACACGTGTCAACAAATCAGTAACTCCATAGAAATCACTTCAAGATTTTTCGATTGACTGTTGAAACTCTCGAAGCCCGGAGAGTTGGAGCCCAAAAGTAAATCTCAACCATCTGATTATCCGAAGTGAAGACTAGTCGTCAGATCATCTAAAGTGAACATCAAGCATCGGATCACCTGAAGTGGATCTGAGCCGTCAGATCCAAGGGAGACATGGTGAAAATCTGAGAACTCTGGATAAAGATCCGAAGTAATTCACAGCTGTCAAATCCGAGGGAGACGTGTCGAAAATATGAGAACTCCATATAAATATCTGAAGTAATTCGTAGTCGCCCGATATAATGGAGACGTGGAGAAAATATGTGGACTCTGGGTAAAGACTTGAAGTAATCCATGATCCTCAGATCAAGAGGACACGCGTCAGTGGATTATAGCCTTCGGATAAAATCCATTGGGAAAAAGGGTGAAGTTTGAGATTTGAGATCTCAGAAGTCTGAAACCCAAAGGGGAACTCGACCATTGATCAAGAAGAGGGCCACAAGACCATTGATCCAGTTGAAAGGTCAACCACTCGAAGTAAAGGCAATATCGTTGATCCAGTTGAAAGGTCAACCACCTGAAGTAAAGGTAGGGTTTTTGATTAGGAGGACAAGTGTTCGTAGATCGTCAACTCAGAAGATTGAAGTACGAAAGAGAGCATGGTTTTGAGAGTTGAAACTCTCAAAACCTGAAACCATGAAGGAGATCTCGTTTGTTGATTTTGCAAGAGGTCATATCTAATCTGTAGGTCTAAGAGGGGCATATCTAAACCATCAGTTTTGGAAGTACTGTCAAGATCGGGAGATCGACGGTCCTATAGCACGAATGTTAAAAAGTTAAGGGCGGACCGCAAATCAAACCTTGGATTTGAAAAGAGGACATGTGGAGGCTCGAGAAGAATTGCGGGTCGAAAAGAAATTTGATTCAAACTGCCTTTGGCCACGTCTGCAATCACGCGGTCCTGTAAGGTCATCACCCAAGGTCACATCAAGAGAGGGATTATCTGGAAAAGGAGCTAACGCCCAATACTCTGAGATTTCGCAGGGGAGCGAAAGGGAAGGTTGTGGGTGTCATTAAACCTACACCAAGAAGCCGAAAGGTTATGTGTTTAATTACAGAACAAGACCATCAAGGTCTCAAATATTTTGTTGGCTTCAGTGATCCAGGTGGATATCGGTGGCCACCCACCTGTTCCGACTGGCTCAAAATAGTTTTCTGGTAATTTTGGCAATTTACTATTTTTAGCAGGTTTTAACTTCCGGGGCCATTTTGAGGGCCTAAATGAATATTTTTTGAGATAAAGGTTCTCAATGATAGCTGAAGGCATGATTGATCCCCAAAATGAATCTCCTTGATGATACCTTTCCAACGAGCTATCACACGCCTAAAACGGAGATCGTATGCAAAAGTTACGACCCCGGGAAGTTGATGTACTAACTTACCCAAACGGGGCCCACATGACTTTCGGCGCTTCATATCCTAGGGTTAGTTTTTTGGATGTCTATAACTTTTGGCATTCTCGTCTATTGTAAAAAGGCCTCTAGATCCTCATTGTAATCATCTTCTCACGGATGCGAGTAGCAGCCACATCTCTTCTCAGAGATAAGCTACTAGCGCCCTAGCTAGTTTATTTTCATTCTGTCTGTAAGCACATTTCAGTCATTTGTTATTAATGAAATGAAGTCTTATTTCCGCTGCATCTCTGCGTTTATGTGTATTTCTTTATTTCATTGTGTTCCTACATAAATCCGGATCATTCAGAATTAGAGATCCTTGACCAGGAGGTCAGATTGGTTCCCCGACTTTCGAAATTAGAAACCATGAATGAAGATTTCGTCCTTTAAGAAAAACAATTTTTTTTTATGCCCCATCGTGGGTGTGTTACATCAATCTCGAGAACTTGTTTGACTTACAAGAGAAATTTAAGAAACCAAAAAATACCAAAATCAACAGTTCATATCCATTCTATGAATTCATAAACCTAGGAACTGTTGACAAACCCGAAACATCAATCTCGGAAGATCATTATCATCTGAGGAAAACAAGACCTACCTAAGGTTGTTCAAAGAGTACTAGGACATGTTTTCATGGTCATATCAAGATTTGAAAATGCACGACACCAAGATTATTCAAATCACTATCCCATTAAGACCTGATTTCAAGCCTTTCCAACAAAAGCTACAAAAATTTCACCCATACATGCAAACCTTGATGTAGAAAGAACTAAATAAATTGTTGGTCGCAAAGATAATATTCCAAGTAAGGCACTCTGCATGGGTGGCCAATCTGGTACTTGTCAAGAAATTTTTTGGGGATATTCACTTATATGTAGATTTTAGAAATCTAAACAAGGCCTCAATAAAAGATAACTACCCTGTCCCTTCAATGGAACACCTTATACAGACTTTATCAAGAGCATAGCTCTTCTCGCTTCTGGATGGTTTCTTAGGATACAACCATGTGTTAGTATCATAGGAGGACAGATTGAAAACAACCTTCCGAACTAAATGGGTAATGTTTTCCTACAAACGTGTGCCATTTGGGATAGTCAATGTGAGAGATACTTTCAAAAAATCCATGGATGTGGAATTTCGGGGATAAATTAAAAAATATGTATTGGCATACCTATAGGATGTTACTATTTTCTCCAAGGATAGGGATGATCATATAGCCCATCTCACCCAGATTTTTGAAAGGTGCCTAAAGTATGGGATATCCTTGGACCCAAAGAAAACTATATTTGGAGTAGAGGAAGGAAAACTCTTAGGTCACATCATTTCCAGGGATGGTATCCATATCAATCCTGAATGCATAATTAATTTTTTCAACTGCCACTCCCTTATAACAAAAAGATTACGCAATCTTTCTTTGGAAGGATTAATTTTGTAAGAAAGTTCACTCCAAATTTCACAGAGACAGTTAAACCCCTGTAAAGAATGATACACAAGGATGTTGAGTTAAAATGGATTGATGAGGGAAAATAAGTTTTCAAAAACATTAAGATTGCCATATCACAAGCCCCTATAATACACAACCCTGATTTCAACAAATATGTTTTTTCTCTACACTTTCGCTTCAATTCAATCATTAGCTGCAGTCCTTACTCAAAAGGATGATGAAAACAATGAGGCACATGTCTTATTCATGAGCACCAACTTACAATAACCAAAGCTTAATTACCCAACCATTGACAAACAAGCCTACGATGTCTATAAAGCAGTTCAACACTTTAGACCTTACATCCTCAAGAATCATACCGAGGTCATAGTGCCTCATCTAGGCGTTAGGTGACTATTCACGCAATAGGAAATGGGGGAAATAGGAGGAAATTGGATGGTCGTCATCCAATAATTTGATCTAGAAATTACACTGACAAGAATTATCAAGGGTCAAGGACTGTGAAAACTTGTCGCAGAATCCCAAGATCCAATAGAGAATATGGATTCGGGTTGGGACAATGAGTTGACTTTATGGTGAGGTGAAGTTTTATACATCCCACCCACACAAGATTATTGGTATGTCAACCTATCTTATTTTATCCATCATGGTACTTGCCCTGAATACCTGAAACCAAGAGAGAGAAGATAACATAGACTAAAATCCGCCCGATACCGTCTTATTAACTCAGTACTTTTTTGCTTAAATTATGATGGTGTTTTGCTAAGATGTCTTGAAAAGGAAGATGCTAACAGGGTGTTGAAGGAACTCCATGACAATCTTGCAGGGGGGCATTTTTTAGGAGAGACTACGACCCATAAGATTTTAAGGGAAGGATATTATTGGCCAACTTTGTTTAGAGATGCTCACGCATATGTCAGGAGGTGCAAATTTTTTTAGATGAGCGGTGGGAAGGAAAAGAATATGACCATTCCACTACAACCAGTGTCAATTTCTAGGCCATTTGAACAATGGGGAATAGACATAATAGGAGAGATAAACCCAAACTCATCCAAACAACATAAATATATACTGATTGCTACCAATTATTTAACATGATGGTTAGAATCCATTCCCCTTACCCATGTTAATGAGAAGGTAGTAATACAATTTCTTGAACAACACATCATGAAGAGGTTTGGGTGCCTTCGGTTTTGGTATTTGATAACGCTACATAATTTTCTTCTACTCTCTTGATTGAATTGAAATTAGATACAGAGATTATACTGAATTACTCTGCCAACTACTATCTGCAGGGAAATGGTGTTTCCAATTCTACTAATAAGAACCTAATAAGGATTCTTATGAAGACAACCATAGAGAATCACCGGAATTGGAAAAATGCTTTACATAATGCTCTATGGGATGATAGGGTAACCTCCAAGGAAGCCCTAGGGAATTCCCCTTACTTTCTAGTTTACAGACAAGAAGCCATCTTGCTAACCAACCTATATCTCCCATACTTGTAGCTTTCCCAACCCTCAAGTGGACATCCCTCATCCAGTATGCAACCGAGAATTGATACCCTCCTTATGATTGAGGAAGAACGAAAACAATACAGAAGGAATTTTGCAGTCCATCAACAAATAGTTAAAAAATGATTTGATAAACACAAGGATGGCGATAAAAAAAATGAAGTAGGGGACTTGTTCTTAAGTAGGATAACATCAACGAGACAAAGGGGAAACATTCAAAATTCCAAAATCTGTGGCTTGGACCTTTTCAAGTTGTTGAGAAAATTAGGGTAGGAACTTACCGTTTGCAAAACCTTAGGGGTAATCTTGAATCTCTTCCCATCAATGTCCAGGCCCTAAAGTGTTTCTTTTCATAATTAGTCTCCAAGACAACTTCATGTATAGTATTTTACTTTTATTGCTTTCAAATTTTTTTTGAGTGACGAGTTTGTTGTTTTCAATTTTATTTCCTTTTGGTTTGTTTTATTTTGTGTGATATAATTTCTTTTGATTTTCTTGATTTGATTACTCTGATGATATAATGATTTCAGGTGTTTTCTTTGTCAAAGTAGTGGTGCAATCTGTTGAAGCTAGATTCTTATCTTTCGGATTTAAATTTTACTAAACAATCGAGAGAAGGTTTATTGGTCAGAGGCTTCAATGCATGGATAATTCATGTTTATGTATGCAAATCACTTAAGCAACAAACAAGTTTACTACCTCATATTCTGGGAGTACCAAGGGAAATGGAACAGAGGAGAGTGCGGTCGATTCCCTGAATAGAGAAAAGTTAGTCCTCATACTTTTCAGAAAATACAAAGAATAAAAGGTATATGGTTCTGATCCTTCACCAGAAAACAAATATCCTCTTCCCCGGTTTATTCTCGACACATATGCAACAAATTTGAACATAAAGTAATAAGTCAGAATGTATGATCGGGAGGGTATGCATATATCTCCACTGGGGCTATGGACACTCGCTGGTAGAGGAGAATCACCATGGTAAGGTTCTTGACTTTCACAAAATGTAATAACATCATGTCCTCTTAACAATTTTGAGTTCTTACTCAAATCTCAATGGAAAGGTAGGAGTCATTGGTTAAATGGAAAGAGGAAGGTATTTGGGTGAATCCCCATGAGTATTCAACAAGAATCTCCTTGGGCCATATGTATACATATTTTTTAGTCATCCATGGGTTATTTCCTCAAGACACTAACCATTTCCCAAGAATTTTGTTAGCATCATTATAGAGAGAAACAGAGAGTTTGGCTTCTACCAGTGAATCGCCATTTGTTAAGCACTCAAAACACCCTTAAGATTTTCCAATTTTTGGGTACCACTTTTCTTTTGTTGTCTGCATTGTGTCAATTGAACTTTTACATAAGTTTCATCTTTACTATTTTTGTTGAGATTATTCATTGTTCATATGGTTTGACTTGCATCCATAATCTAGAAAGTCTTCAAAATAAAGAAAGAAAGAAAGAAAATCAATGCTAAAGGTAAATATCTCTGATACCCGACAACCGCTACTCTGAAACGTCGATACCAATCAATGTTGGTTGTCGTACAATTCAATCTACATTTCAACAGTGTGACACAGTCTCAAGAACACTGACATTGATCAACATCGGGTGTCGACTGTTTAGGATACCAATTGCGCAAGGGCGTTGCTTGCTCATGAAAGTATCGAAACCGATCAACATCGGGCATCGATAGAGTCAATAGACAAAACACCCATTGTTAAGTCCAATAGGTAGTCGTTGACTCTGATTAACATCAAGAATCAACACCCAGTGTTGAACATAGAAGAATTTGCTGACTGAGGTTAGAGTCGAACTCCTATGCATACCGACATTTGTCGATCAAGAATGAAACCAAAAGCATATCCTCAATTATATGCCCTCCAACCCACGGAGGCCCAATCAATACTCTCCAATATGGAATCTAATTCATTCGATGAGTTTCACTGAAGATATCCATAGTCATCAGGACCATCCGTCTTTAGATCTTCATTTCACGCACATACCTATGTGTTCCGCTGGTCAATAGCCACCACATCAATATCCTTATCCAAGCACATGTGTGGAAGCTTTGTGCTGTCATTTCTATCGAATCAATGAAGTTAGACATGAACTAATCCAAAAAGCCTCAAATAGTTCAAGTGCATGATTCTTGATCTCAAATTCATTCCAATTAATCATTGTTTGAAATCCCCAATGAATCATTCCAACATCTCTTCGCACCGCTGATTTGTGCATAGATTTTAATCCAAGAACCTGCACAAACGATAGATGGAATTAATAAAAAAATTGTAGTAGATTCCCTGTACTAAAACGTAATGATTTCGGGTGTAAATACTAATTGTTATTAATTCAAATGTATTTGAATTATTTCATAACTTGCACAAAACTATTTTTTTTTTCTTAACAACTCATGATTGATCCAGTGTCGCTTACAAAACAAGTTGTGTTGTGTTTATCGCGCGTGAGGAATTTACCCTAATTTTCTTCGAGTTTCTGTGATTTATAGAATACTGAGTTAAATTGTTTCTTTTTTTGTAGGAAAGATGTCACCCAGATGACCAACGATTCATCAGTCACCAAAGACCCCTAAAGGAGGAAGTGAGCAAATTAGAGAGGCATCTAGTTCGACTGCTAAGAAGCTGTAGTTTTCCCGCAAAGAAGAATCGGTGATCAGAATGTCACAAAAGAAGACAACAAACCCACCTCCGCTCTTCAAAGATAGAGATAATAACACAACATCCAAGGTAATGCTACCTTCCTGGATTGATTTATACAACAAAATCCAGTTTGAATATTTCCTAGAGTTTACACCTCACAGCGACCCGGAAGTGAGGGAATTAGATGACTAAGTCTTCCAAAACATTAGGCGGTCTTCATTGTATATGGTAGTGGCCAAGACACACATCTTTCCATGCGTTGATCTCTTAGAGTGGATCATTCATCATGTCGATGTAGAGAAATTCTTGTTAAATAACAAATATGGAGAATGTATAAGTGTATTGTTGCCGACAAAGGTAAGCATGTATTATAAACTAAAGGATGTTGAGGTCAAGTTAAATAAGGATTTTCTTGTAGTGTTCCATGAGCACCAAAATATCAGTCAGTTGTTATCATCTTGGTGGAGGGATGATAAGAAATTTGTGAATCGGGCCTTAGGGTGGTACAACACAAGGAACCTCTGAGAACCCTACATTTTTCTAATGGCCTTAATCTGTCGTTTATACGGAGAAAAGGATTTCTCCAGGTTCTCTAAAGACTGGATGTCTTTGGATCATATAGTTTCTACGTCTAGAAGCACTTTTAACTAGGGAGATATTATCTCAAAACAGTTGAGCACTAGGATAGAGGAAGCGTAGAAGCCAAAACCTGGTGAAACCCCTACATTCTACATGGTGTCTTATCTCCTAGATACGATATGCACTAGGAATATTTTCCCTGGTCTAAGCCTAAGCTATCATATTTCTAAAGTGCTTGTACATGTCTACTTAAGCATATTGTGTTATAATAGGTACAAAAGATAAATTTCTTTAATTTGTGATGGCTTCATAGCTCGAGTATATTCTTTAATTTTTAAACAAGACTTTCCAAGACTCTTCGAAGCAGTTAGGAAAGTAATATCCCACATTGGGAAATGTTACTCAAAGGAAAGAAGAACACATATCAGAATTTTCAGAGCTATCAGAGCACCATACCTATTTAAAATCCACATACCCGACAAGCTGGTGTTAGGAGAAATATTCTACTAGACCATTCTGCAAGGGTTCAATGTATCTATGGTAAAAGACAAAAAGAAAATATTTATTCCCTATGGGTTTTATGTAGTCTATCATTTCATGAAGGATACTACACATGGAAGATAAGAATCTTAGAGTCAGATAGAGTATAGGTTCATCACCGAGAGATACCCTAGGGCATTGGTAGTTGAGCATGCTAGTCAAGTGGTGTCTCATTGTCCATACCCACATGGGGATTTTGAGGACGAAATATTCATATAGAATGCCACAAACTAGGATGAAGTTTTGCATAGGAAAGAGAAACCAAACCTGGTTAGGTTCATGGCCCTATCTGGGAGTGAAAAATTAGACTTTCTAGAGCAGATAATGGGGGCAGTAGTTGTGGCACAAGCTCAATAAGAAGGTATAGAATAGACAGTGGACAGATTAGAGGCACAAAGGATCTTAGAATAAGTTGAAAGGATGATGCAATTGCAAAGGGAAACTATTGTAGTTTCCGAAGTGGCATCCGTTTTGATAACCCCGGTCACCCTCAGAAGAGGAGAGAAGATGACGACCCCCGAGAACACCTTAATGGAGGAATACATTTCACAACAAACTTCAGGGTGAACACCGATAGGGGGACCAGGAACTGAGAAGACAATTTTTTTAGGTGTCCCGAGACAAGTAGCCCCTGTCATTGCTAATTTAATCACGATATATAGTGACAAGGAGGAGGTAAACACTTCACTGCCTATTGTGAATGAATAAGTAACAAAGGTGTTAGATACAATGTCCTCGGGACCAAAATATCTAGGTGGGGAAACACAGATGATTACAATTGAAGGTGATCATAGTACCCCAAACCAAACACCACGACCACTAGATGAAGAGTGAAGCAACATCAAAGGCCACACAAAACTAGGAGATAAAAATGAGAATGGTAATGGAGATGCCACTGGGATAAGTGATGCACCAATGAAAGGAAAATATTAAGGAAACCTAGATGTTGAATATTCATAAGGACATGACACCACCAGCAAAGAAGATAATGTTTGGCTCAAAGGCAATAAATAACTTGAAGAAATCACTATGGGACTTTCATCACATTCCACACTCCCAGGGTCATCCATCCCAGTCTAAAACACAACTATAGAGATAATGGGAAATGCCTCAAGTACATAGAAAAACATAGATTCGTCTATTAGGATGGAGACAGGGTCAACAGGGGCTTCTGAGAAATCTCAAACAACCCAAGAATAAGATAAAGGAACCATTCATGAGAATTCTGAAGTTAGCAAAGGAAAAGAAACAATACTTGAGCATTTTCATACACCCAACAATTTAGGAAATTCCCTCTCATGGGGAGACCAACCAATCCTAGAGCCAGTGGACGAAGTAGCCAATGTTTAGGCCATCACTTATGATGGGAAAAGACAATTGGTTGTGAAGACATTTGGGAAAAGGAGGAGAATCACTTTGTATAGTGTGGGAATGATCATCATCGAAGAAACCATGTTGGACGCACGAAAATCCAGGGTAAGCGAGTTATTAGGGGAAATTATGGCTATATCTAGTGCGACTATAGACATGGTAAGAGAGGATGAACGAGAAGTTGATTCTATGAGAGCAGATTTGGTGAATCTCAGACATCAGGTGGAATACTATCAAGACACCACCCACGCAGTTAGGTTCATGAGAACTGAAATTGAGGAGATTTATAGTTAGTTTAAGTCACATAGGGATGTTTTTATGACTAGGATCGTAAGTTATCAAGAGGAGACTTTGCTTGGCCTCGTAGCATATAAAGAAATGATGAGATGGTTGGATAAGTATCATCAAGTACTTGCACAAATCGAGTATATCAGAGAGATCCAAAAGGGTCGAGGGGAAGAGGAACATGGAATTAGAATGCTTGTAGATGATAGCTTAGTCAGGATCAAGGTAGCAACAAAATATTGGGTGCAATTGGTAATTGAAGCACAAAAAAAGATGCAGGAGAGATGGGAGGAGTGTCTCAGAAATTGGAACAACATAAACCAAAGGATGATAGACCTTCATCTTCCAAAATTCTACACTACTGATGACTTGATCGATTTGCACGCTATAGTCCAATGGTTTGGAGAGCTCGATGTAGAATTTGGATCAAATATTCGGGAGATCTGAGCTCTTCAAAAGGGACAAGTGAAGATACTTGTTGACAGACTTATAGGGGCAGTATGGGCCCTATGAAAGCTAAGCTTCGAGATAGACCAATTCAGAAACCGAGTCATGGAAATGAAGGATAAGCTCAACATGTCGATGGATCAACATCGATTTTCATACCTACATTCCTGTGAAGATTTGTTCTCCCAGTGGTCTGATTATGAAAAGGAAAATCCTATGAGATAATTGGAGCTCACTGATGGTTTTCGTGTGAACATGAACTGCTTTATATTTCTATTTTCTTTAGTTAAATGAACGTTTTTGTTATTTTTTTGCATGTGGTTTTCATATAAATAAAGAGGTCGACCTCGTTTTGAAGGGTCGACAGTTTTTTTGTAATAAGTGAAAGAATCAGACAATGAATTATTTTTTATGTCTAATTCAAAATCTCATGTAGAGTTCAAGACAGTTTTTTTGCCAAAGCTTGAGGAGTCACATAATTTGTGGATTTTTCTTCTTTGTTGTTGTCTTCTACAAGCAATTTAGTAAGATAGTAATTGAGTTTAAGTTATCTTGAAACATTGCAGTAACTGAATATACATTGGCATGAATATGATGGTATTATGAAATTGTGTTATACAGTAACTAGAATTATTTTTGGTTATTTGTTGTTTCTGCATATATATATATATATATATATATTCCTTTTCTTAGATGATGTGTGTTTCTTGATCAATAAGGAAACATTGTTCTTTGATATTGGTTGAAGAGCGGTGTCATCTACATGTTGTTGGTAAGAGGTTAGCCTAAACCCAGCCTTAAGAATTCAATCATCGAACACTTAATAAATGAACTTATAAAAAAACATAAAACAATCTATAAATACCCATTCAATAACGTAGTAAATCCCATCGAAACTTGTCAGATCATCCATCCGGAGAATCATGTCATCCCAAACATGGAAGAGTCTAATTGGGCCTCGTCTTTAGGAGTGATTCCTACTATTGAGTTAAAGGGAATTTTGACCCCTAAACATAGTGCATATAATTTTATTATAAGGTATGGTGGTGCTACTGGAACATGGACACATCGGTGCTTTATTATTCCTGAATGCACCAGTGCATATATACCTTAAAGGCACATCGAGAAAAAAACATACACAAAAACCTTTGGCCGCCCACCTCCACTATGAAAAGTGACAGTGTGTTTTAACATTTAAGCACTAGTGCAATATGTTTTAGGTGTGCACCGATGCATATGTACCTTTAAGGCACATTGAACAAAAAACCTCCACAAAAACCTTTGGTCTCCCACTTCTGCTAACAACCTCCACTATAAACAAGTAAGGGAAGAATTTTTCGGGGAGGTTCCATAAAAACTTGTGCAAAAAGGTGTTCTCCTTGTAGTCAATTTCATATTATTCTATGCAATATTTATCTGGAAGGTAGAGCATATAAAATGGGTTTTTTTACATATGTAAATAGTTTTCCTCGAATTGCATTTATAACTATATAAAGAACTAGAGAATAAGAGAAAATTAAGATACTATAAAGAGATCATTAACCCTAATCTAGAAGATCAAAAGTATCTTTGTGTTATGGTTAGTGTAAAGAAGAAAATATAACATTGCTAAAACAAGAATGAGATCTCATGAGCTTCATAATGAATCATGGTGTTGAACAATTCTTAAAATGATGTGGGATGAATGAATTTGTCATCTTTGTGATACTAATAAGGTGGAGGATGAAAATAACTTTCTCTCAGAATGTCTTGTGTATTCCCATGTTAAATCCCAATTTCAAAATATTTGTAACACTATTGACCTTCATAAGTGAACAAGTTCTCTTGGTCTGATTCCCTTGGGTTTTCCTTGTTAAAAAAATAAGAGAGAAATAACACAATAAGAAAGCATACACATATAGTCAATATTTATCTTGGAAACCCTTAACCTGGAGAACCAACACCTCCATAGATATCTATTAACCTTGTGCATATATCACATCCATAGGTCACTCACTTTACCAACAATTTCATAAGCATGGATTTCAAAATCAAACCACTCTCATTGGAGAGTCCAGGTCTACCCAACTATGATACCATGTTAAAAAATGAGAGAGAAATAACACAACATGAAATGCACGCACATAGAGTCAATATTTATTATGGAAACCATTAATCGAGAGAACCAACACCTCCATAGACATCTATTAACCTTGTCTAAACTGACCAATCCAATCCAATACTAGCCACTTGAGGCTACTTGAGGCTTCTTACAATGGAGTATCCCAAGCCATTAAATAGGCTTCATCAATTACAATCCTAATTCCTTTACTAGAATTATATTACAATGCAAAGACATGTATGGAGTGTAGAGAGCTATGTGAAGACATGCATGGCCTCAATATAACCATGTCAATACATGCATGGCCTCAACATAGCCATACAAAGGCATGCATGGAGTGGATATAGCCATGTGAAGACATGCATGGACATGTGTAGCCATGCAAAGAAATGCATGGTGTGGAGATAGCCATGCAATGACATGAAAATACTCACATCAAATACAATGGGTTACCCAATACCATGGGCCCGTAAACCACTAATGATAATCCTAACAATGAAAAAATCAATGACTCTATGACCGAGTCAAGATTAACTCAACATTCCTCCCTTGCTAGCCATGGTGGTGGCCTCCTTCATATTTGTTGGTGCCCCAAGTTGTGGGGTTGTCCCCTTCATTTATGTGTTCAGGTCAGCACACATCTCTTTGGGTTTGTTGTTTGGTACCTCTTTTCAAGAAGTAGTCCAACGGGGCTCAACTCCCCCTTCTTTGTTTCTTTTGGTTCAGGAATCCCCTTCTCTTGTCATTCCCATGGGACAAGATGTTGATGAAGAGGAAGATTATTGTAGATCCATGAACTTAGTAACTATGTCACTTCAATTGTTTCAGGTCAAAGTTAGCAAATCTCAACAACTGCATCTTTGCTACCTGGATCCCTATCAGGAAAAATTAAGCTTTCATTCATCCTTTTGCAAAAGGATTCTTAATTGTTGAGTCCAACATTGAGGAGGATCGAGATTTTATTTTCAACTCGGGTTCGTTGTTTTGGGGAAACTCATGTCTGTGCATGAAACTATGGACTCCTTCTTTTAATCTAGCAATTCAAATTCTCTCCTCAGCCCTAGTTTGGGTGAGACTCCCCAATCCACCCTTGCATTTTTGGGGTTTACCCTCTCTTGAAGCCATCAGTTTAGCTTTAGAAAAGTTCCACTTTGCAAGCCGAGAAATGACGAGGAATGATACCTCTATTTTTTCTTGCATCTGCATGGAAATGGACTTCAATAAAGGGTTCCCAGTTGAAGTTATTCTTACAAGTAAAAATTATTCTTGGTCTCAGAAGCTAGACTATGAGAGGGTTTCCTTATGTGGCAGACCTTGTTTTGAAACATGCCACCTTGCAACTCAATGTCCCAAAGGGTCTAGGAAGAATAGAAAGCATAAAAAATTCACTTAATGGGTCAAATCTAATGATAGCCATTAGGTAATCGCAAAAGACTATGCACAACCTCCACAAGACATTGAAAATCCTTCTCAATCGGATCATGATATTCAACCAACTCTATTATCTCACTATTTGCAACAATAAACCACTCAGAAGCCGATGAAAGAAGAATCTACCTTTCATGTATCAGATCAAGGATTTTGGATCCAACAATTGCCTTTTCCATTGGCAAGCTAGGAAGATCAAGTCGAAGAAATAAAGGTACCAGAACAAGGAAAAATAAAAGCTTCATATCAAGACAATCCAGGAACCATAGGCACCACAAATACCCCAACATCTAAAAATGCAGTTTGGATGGTAGGTGGGAAGAAGAATAAATCACATGTAACATCACAACCATTAGTAATTGTTGGCTTACTTCTTCTTTACCTGACCCAGAATCTGATCTCAAACAGGTTTCCAACAAAACCCTCAAAACTATCGGCCCTCCTGGTAAACCAGAAGGCAACGTTGTGCATAGGGTGCACAATGCATTCTCACCTGAAATAGATTATATGGGGAACTACAATACTCAGGTGTTTGCAGTCTAGGAATGAGTGGGGATTATGGTTGGATTATTTATCCCTTATACATTATCCTTGTTAATCATTCATCTACTTCTATTATTAATTCATCTTTAACCCTATGCATGCATGCTAATATAGTTAATTTAACCATTCATCCTTAATCCAATGATCAATAGAAAAGAAAAGAATTCGACAATATAGAAGAGATCATGGACAAACTCATAGAAGTCCATGAAACTCTACAATAATTAAATATTCATGCAGTACCACAGACCATAGCAGAGAAACATGAAAAGACACAACAACCCCCCTACGTAGAAAGAAGGAGATGAGACAATTCATCTAGTAGTGCAAGGCAGGGATACATTCATAGTCACGCAGAAAATGGTTAGAATGGATCAAGAGACTGCACAAAAACCCATGGGGGAAATTGACGATTTTGAGGTAGTCACGGCACAAATACCCACCAAGGCACTATATGGACTCCAGGATAGTATAATGCAAGAAGTACAATCTAGAG
This sequence comes from Picea engelmannii, assembly GCA_009831015.1. Lineage (NCBI taxonomy): Eukaryota > Viridiplantae > Streptophyta > Pinopsida > Pinales > Pinaceae > Picea > Picea engelmannii. The sequence continues at coordinate 122,102 of ML783988.1, forward strand.
CCCATGCAGATACCACTAACTTGGATGTGGGTAGGGGAGTCACATAAATGTTACATATCACCTACGACCAATTGACCTCGGAGAAAGAGGAGGAAAAATAATGTGCTGACAAGCTAGATCAGGGGCTAACAATGGTATATGACTGAATTCCATATAGCGTGCAAGTACCATAGAGGAGTGAAAAGGAAAAGATAAAAATCATTTCATAGACAATTGAGGGATATAGGTAGGAAATCAAAGAGCTGAAAGAAAAACTTAATCCTATGACTCCTCCTGAGTTTTGAGAGAAAACAAAACAACAATCCACACTCTAGATAGTGGAGATGGCAAGGGAAGAAAGGGAAGTCATCGAACTATTCGACATAACTGCGTAGATTTGAACCATTTTGGAGGAGGACAAAAAGGTCCAACAGTTGGACCAACAAGAGGAGAAAATTAGCGTTGCCATACAGGAGTTGAAGAAGTGGCAAAAAACCATGAGCATTATCGAGTGCTTGAAGGGCACCCAGGAAATGAAGACTCTGTAGACAGAGTTAAAGACAACACAGATAATAAGAAAGAAAGACAAGCCCAGTTGGAGCCCCTCCAGGAACAAGAAGCACAAATAATTTCACAACTTGAGGAAGAGAATATAATCATGGTGCAGGCACATTCAAAGAGCACAACATTACTACAAGAACAGACAACAATGTAGATAGTCGAGGGGCTAATAGACAAAGTTGCGCAGGTGAAGGAAAAATGAAATGAACTAGCAGATAAGTTCCACAACTTGGAAAAGGCTATACAGGGAGCACACACCACCTGAGTGGCTCGGGACGAGCCACATGTCAATTTTGAGGGCCTGCTTAGCATAGGTTTGTTTTGGGAAGGAATTCTATTTTGGTCGTAGGCCTATTTTTGGGAGAAAGATTTGTTTTGGGAAGGAATTCTATTTTGGGCGCAGGCCTATTTTTGGGAGAAATATCTTTTTTGGGAAAGACCTATTTTTTGAGAGAAAGACCTAATTTTGTAGCACGCACAACAGGTGGCAGGAAAGCAATATGTGGTAAAAGAAGGAAAAATAGCATGCAAGAGGAAAAGCAACGTGGTGCGCAGGAAAATAGACCTAACCATGAGAGGGTTAGGGTTTTTGACAAAGATTGTAATGACTATAAGCCTATAAAGTAGTATAAATAAGGACCTAGGAGGTCTAGGAAAGAGGTTTAGTAGGTTCAAGAGTTCAGTCGATAATTGTAAGCAAGTTTGTTATGATTCTTGTAGTAGTCTTGAATAAGTTAGTCCTTAATGGTTAGGTCACAGGTTGAGGAGCCTAGTGTGATCTAGTCAGCCTCACAAAGGGTACTTACCCTCATTTGGAATGTATTACTTGTTGGACAACTGAGGGNAGTTGTAACCTTTCTTAAACAATTATACTTATTTTAAACTCTTTCCAGATCACTCAATGACAATCATAATAATGCAGAGAAGTAAGCAATAGACCATTCAACATCATTCACGCATATGAGATACACAGAGACAGATATTTCCTGAGGAAACCCATAAAGGGTAAAAACCTCTTCTTCTTTATATGATAAGTAATCTCTACATTCTTTACATTATCATACATATGAGCACCAACTCATAATGAGGATACAACCTCTGTTTTGCAAGCTACTACTTGCTGAGAGCACCAACTCTCTGGATTCTCTAGCACCAACTAGAAGGAAGCACCAACTCCTTGGTTTCTCTAGCACCCACTAGAAGGAAGCACCAACTCCCTAAGTGTTCCAACACCAATTGGATGGAAGCACCAACTTCCAGTCACATAGGCACCAACCTGTATAACAGAAAACAACAGTTCTCCCTTGCACCACCCTGCCACCCTGGTTTCTCTGGCTGCAACCAAATGGAAGCTACAACTCCCTTTGTTCAAGCACCCACTTGAACCTCTGAGAACAACAGTCCTCCCTAGCACCTCCCTACCACCCTAAAATATAAATCTTTGCTATTATGACTTATTACAGCGATATAAAGTTCTTTAATGGATTACCAGTCTCATCACTGTTCTGCTACACTACGCTGCTGTATCTGCATTAGTGTCTTCTGCACACTCCTTGCACTTTCTGTTCTTTTACCTTTTATGCTCTCTGGACCATGTCCCTTCAATGCATCGTTCCCCTTCTATACATTTCTACTGATGCACTCTGCCTCCTTCTTCACACCTCAATCACAGTCAACAGCAACAACACTGATCGTTTCTTTGTTCTGCATTCTTATAGTCTCTGTGCTCCTTGTGCATGCGGTATGCACCAAGCTGCTACATCATGTCCCCATCTCGAGTGCTCTACCTCATCATCATGCCAACTCTTCAGTTTTTGTGGCAGTTAACGCATGAATCCATCATCACTGGCTGTTATTTCGAGATTCCTTCGCCTCTCCAGTAGTCGAGACTCTTCATCTTCTCTGTTACAGATGAGCTCAACCTCTCTATTGCAGTTATAGGCTTCAACTCTCTTCCATCTGTCAATCTCCTCTATGACCAGTCTTCATCCCACTGGCAGATTCCTTGAAACTCTTCAGCTCCTCTGGCCATCACACTCAAGTCTCTTCAAGTCCTCTGGCAGAAACCATCAATGGTTTCTAGCAGTTACAGAGTGAACCATGAAATGGAGCCTAGCTATGCTAGCTCCTTCCACTTACGTGACCACCGATAGTGACCACCGACTACATAGATATTTCACCATTTCGGCATTTCAACATTCGTGTGATCAAGTGTCTCAACACTTCAAGTCGCGGTCCCCGAAACTTTGAAATGGAGCTTGTCGCTTCAGGCTTTTCTCTACATCTCTTCGATGATGTGACTGTTTGCACTCTATTTGTCGTTTGATGAGCAAAATGAGAGTACTTACATGCCTAGTTGGGCTCTGCTAGTCATGACAGCTGTATGGTAAAAGGTTAGAAAGAAAACAACAAAGCTATTAACAAGAATTTAAACAAAAACTAAATGAAACTATGAGCATAGGAACAAAAATAAAAAAAAATGAAAATGGACCAATATCACCAATATATAAGCTGGTCTGATTGATGAAATCCAAAGATACACAATGGAGAAAGAGGACTTGGGTCCCTTCC
>ML783988.1:155515-171753 GCA_009831015.1 Picea engelmannii
CCCCCTCGAAGAGGCAAGTGAACAGGAGAGGATCCCTTCCATAATAGGATCCATTGTATGGTGTTGCCCTACCTCAAGGGTTTGGTAATAATAAAGTGGTGTTTTCTTCTATCTTGCTTTGTGGATCTATTGTGTATTCAGTAATTGTGTTGATTATATCTTCAGATCTGGTATTGGTACTTAACATATACTTAATACATATTTAATATTCTTTTCATCAAAATTAATATAATAATGTTGGCACAGAGGCAGACCCATGGTTCAATGCTTCAGCAACACACCAACAAAACCCTAAATACCAGCCCTTTCGGCAACACCTACGAAGTAGGTGAAGTATCACCCGAGGTAGAGGCATGGGGGGTTACAGGACTCAAGTGTCTGTAACCAATATGGGACACAGATCTATGATTGTAACACTTCACAAAGTACTTAGAAGATAACATGCATTAATTTATCTACTTCATTCACATTGCAAAACAAACCCTAACGATAGATCAACCTAGTAATAATGACATAATACACATCGCACTTAGCATCATAAGTCAGATCTAGCACATTTAACATAAATAAAGCACTAAGCATTCATGGATCTATCTACCATATATAACATTCAATGCACTAAGCAGATTCACAGCATAAACATCATACTACAGAGCAAACCATCAACACAGGATATACGTGATTCACCCCAGTGTGGGGCTATGTCCACCAAAGAATTATTCTTCTTTATTAGTCTTCAATATCTTACATTCTTCTACTCCTGTACACTAAGCCACAAGGCCAATCTTCGCACCAGACAGGTGATCTGCGCACTGCACACTGGATCCACCTTCCCAAAATCAAGTCAAGGCACAAAGCCAACTCCTCTATTAAGCACAAAGCCTTACATTCACGGTATGTTGTACTAAGCAACCCAAGACTAATTGCACTTAGTTAGTCACTACTTACTACATTACATTCGTTCTTATTTATACTTTTACATTCCTTACAAGAAGTCCTAGTCATGGGTAAACCCATGTGCCGACATCCCATAACCCATTACAAAACCCTAGGAACCCCATACTGGGTCCACAAAGCCCACAAAACAAGTGAGATCCACGATCTCAGCTCCACCTAGGTGCTTCGTCTTCGACCAGCCTACCGAAGTCCAAAAAGTGCTCAAACCTGACCAATGTTTCCCAAAACTTGGTCGAGGGCCAACAGGCCCCCAACACTCACCTGTGACTCATCCTAAGTCACTCAGATATGGGCAGTGCTACTTCGAAGGCCTTGAGTTGCCTCGACTTGTTTCTTCACCTGAGATTCCTTCTCTGCAAAATCCTGGATCATTTTCTCTGTAACAGGCCCTTCTAGGTGTTGTTCCACTATTGCAACTACTTGGTCCAGTTGCGAACCTTGTCCTTCGATCTCTTCAAACACCGCACAAGATTCCTCTTGCACCAGTTGTAGCCTCTGTATGACTTCCATCACTCTGCCCTGGATGGAAGTAATCTGTTGATGGGACATGCATTGTTCTTGTGATCTCTTCATTCTCTCGACTGTAGTGAGTGACTTCATCTGCGCTTGAACTGTCAGTGCTTGTTGTTGTGCCTCCTGTAGCTGTGCTTCCAACTTCCTAAGCTATGGATCTTTCGTGAGGTGTTTGTAGGTCTGCGCACTTCTGTCACTCAACTGCTTGCGTTCTGAGGCGAGGGATCTGATCCTTCCAACTGCACTCTTAGCATCTTCCTCCCTTTGGTCGTGTACTTCCTACGGAGTTCTTAGTACTGCTTGGATCTCCAACTTCGTTACCCTTGCTTGAAGCTACTGGATGGCCTCAACGAGCTTCATCACATGAGCCTCAACTTCCTCATGTTCCTCCCGTGCCACCCCTGACACAGAGCGAAGTGCTCTTCCCACCACTTCTCTGACTGCGGTTTGTTCTGCGAGTAGTTGGTCATTTTCCGAAACTCATCCCTCTCGTTCTCATAAGTGGTCGCACAGTACCACGCAACTCGTAGTTGCTCCAAGATCTCCTCTCTTTCTTTCTTCAAGGATTCTATAGCCTTCTCCTTCTCCTCTTGGACTCGCTGAAGTTGAGCCTCTGTTTCATCTGCAAGCCTTCGAAGTTGGGCTAGCTCATCCCCCAACTCTGCAGTCTCTGATGAGGAAGGCACTGTAGATACTGCGCAAACCGAGCGAATAGCTTCCTGTATCTCCTTCAACTCCTTCTTGACCTTCTCATACAGATCTTCTTACTTTTATCCATATCTCTATAAAATATCCTCAGACATGTCCTCCATCGCTCCCCGGACTAGACCAATATCATCCTCTGTAAGCGTAGCTTCTAGCTGGGGTTTACTGGCGCGTGTCTTCTTTCTTGCTGAGGGTTTTTGCGGAGAAACCTTCCTTTTCTTCGGTGTTTCTATCTGGGTAGGAGGATCCTTCAGTGGTGTAGCTTCTCCTTCTCCTTTCTTTTCTCCTTCTTCCCCTCCTCCTTCTTGATTTACTTCATCTCCTCCTCCTCCTGCAGGTGAACCAAATCCATTTTCCTCTGAGGCGATGTCCTCCTCATCAATTTCTAAGTTTTGGACTTCCTCCTTTTTCTTCTTCTTCTTCGCGCTGGTTTGTCTGACATGTTTGGCCCGGGTGACCAAGGGGATTCCTACAATGTCAGCGTCGAATATTTCTTCGATCCCTATGCACAGTAATATATATGAAATGTCGATCTGCACGGAACTTAGCGATCGGTCTATACTAGTGCAAGGTGCGTGGATTCATCCACGGGAACGACTCAATGGCAACCTTCAGTTGCTGATAGTAGGCATGGAACACTACGTTCGACTACCATTGCCTTGACATATCGTTCGTATACCATAAGGTCGAGAACCTCATGGCCAACGGATTTGGTGGTTCAATCTCCGGGAAGGTAGCTCCTTCCGGCATTAGCAAGCGACAAATGCAATTAGAACGAGTAGCCAAATGAAGTGGAACTTGTATCCTTGATCCTGTGCTTCGCGACAGTCTTTCTCAAGCTCGTTGACGAGGTAGCTCACCCAATTCATCTACATCCCCTCCACGCATTTTCTTGCAAAGTCCACCACAAACCTGGTGACCTGCGTGGGGCGGTTCTTTCTTACAAGCTTGCCAATTATAAGTTGGCAAGTGAGGCGCACTGTGCCATCCTGGATAGAGGCTACCTTGTAGCCTTGCTTTCCCTTCTCAACTTTGTCGTATGCCTCCTTTATGTGTTGTTCCAGGGAGCGATCTAAGGCCTTCCCTGGGTAGAACTGCTACAGGTCAGGTCCCTTCATGCTTAGTCTTGTGATCAAGTGGATCAACGCCTGATCCAAAATAATCCTCCCGTAGAACCACATGTATCCTCCATGATAGCATGAAAAGAGGAGTTTAATGCAAATGTTAACCTCCTGATGTTGGCCAAAGTGAGGAACTTCATGACATTCAATATCATGGACTGCGCCAGCTCCTTGATCCATGACTGGGAGACTATGCAAGGCTTCTTCCCAGTCGTCTTCATCAGGTATTTATGAGGTGCAAGCATGGCGTAGTTCTTTCTGTCACCGAGGTTGAAATGAATGTTCTTCAAAGATGGGATCTGTCCCAACTGGCTTCCTTCTATGCGTATCCCCTTCAAGATGTATTTGGTGATAAATATGTACTCATAGTCCCATGGGATGTTGTCGTAGTTAACCACGCCAGCCAAAGGTGGGATATAGTCTGGTAAGATCGACAAGATCTTCTTCACATTAGCCAGATCGTCGTGATGCTTACTTTGCTTCTCGGTCGCGGGGTTGACACTGCCCAAGCGATGTCCAATCGAGGGGGAATCTTGCAGTCCCCTAGTTGATGATGCCTGTATTCCTTTAGACATAGCTTTATCATCCATAAACTTCTTTAGCACTTCTTCAATGGATTTCTCTAGCTCGGTGTGCTCGACCGACATTCTCACTGTTAACAAATAGGTCAAGGTAGGCGAACGAATAGCAAGGTAAACAACAGATGGCAAGGTCTGATAGCACAAATTGACACACACAATCACTTCTCTGTTAGCTCACATAATCACGGGTAGCAAAAAGTGGTCTTAGCGCAGCATCAGACGGGTTAAGTAAGAGAGCGTCTAATGGATTCCTCCAATGGGTATGACTGCTTCCATTAATGTGAATCCGTCAGTTATGGCATAGTCTCAATGTCCCAAATGCGGTCTATTCGTCAATAAATGTGTTTCCTAACCATTTTGGAGTGTCGTCCTAACGATCGGGGTGCCTCCAACAATCTTATAGCTCCATCAGGGCGAAGTCCCATTTTGTGTGGTTCTGTTGTTTCGATGAGGTTCAAATTCTGCAAAGTTGTTTCCTGCGAAGTCTTCCCTGTAACTTCCTGTAGCTTTTCCAACTTATCTTTCTTCTTGCTAAGCCTTCTTTCCTTCCTTCCTGTGATTCAAGTCTCTCTAATTGTTTCTAGATTTCTCTTTCCATTCTTATTCCTATCTTCCCCTAGCGTAGTAACTTCGCACTGCTAGGGTGCTCTCGAAGGGTTCAAAGTTAATATCCCTCCCCTTGCCACTTCCTGGATGGATATACTTTCTTCTTTCATGGATAGGTCCTTCAAACCTTCTTGTGTTCTTTCAACTTCGACAACTAATTCTCTTTCCTTTTTTTGCTCAACTTCTCGTCCTTCTATCAGTTGATCTATCTTTCTAGCTATAAAATCCCTTAGTTCTTGCTTTTTCTTTTCTATAGCTTCTTCCTCTGCTTTCCTTCTGATCTGATTCTTCTCGATCCAAGTCCTTCCTAACAAAATAGGAAAAGGGGCATTGTTCAAAATCCTCTTTCATAGATGTTGCATGGATGATAACAGGTACATTAGTAACTCTTCCACACAAGGTTATCATCTTTCCTTTAAACAAACCTATCCTTCCCAGTGAAGGTACTATAGTAGGTTGTCCCAAAATTTTCCAAGTGATTTCTATTATAATATTCACTGGTATTGACACAGTCTATGTCGAAGTCTCCTACTCTTGTATCTATGCATTGTTTTTCCTTCATGATTTTTGGTAAACTGACATCTTTGTGATCGTCCATTACTTCTTTTAACTGTATTAATGGAGTCTAAACTTCCTCTGATCCTTTCTCTTTCTGATCTTCTAATATGCTCTTATTCTCTTGACTCATGTTCATTTGTTCAACTTTAGCAATCATCCTTGGGCAATCCTCAACTTCATGACCAACAATTTTATAACAGAGACAAACAAGACATGCACCAGGGCATTCCTTAGCAAGATGTCCCGGTCTTCTACATTTATAACATGGGGTTAATCCTCTCTTCCTCTTGTATGTTCCCCAACTTCTTCTATACTGCGCACTAGGATCACAGTGTTGGACCTGTAATCTAACAAAATTCCTTCCAGGTTCCTGCATCCACTTGTTAGTCCAAAAATTCTTTCTATGCATAGGAATAACATATCTTTCTCTATTTCTATCAAATTTATTCAGAACAATTCTTTCTTCTAACTGTACCCTAGCTTTCAGACTAGGATAAAATCTATCAAACATATCTAGATTCATGCTTCCAAAACAAAAAATTCTACTTTTCTTACCCTTATCAAAACACAAATCTTTACCTCTTCCAAGATTTTACCTCTTTTCTTCAGATTGGGTTTCTTTCTCAACACAGAGCTTCACAAGAGTATTGCGCACTACAACAATAGATCTACAAAGCTTCTCTTTTCTTTACTTCAGTTTCCAACAATCACAGTTTCAGGTCCCGACAACAGAACCATTTCTTGGCATAAGGGAAAACACAGGGTTCAACGCTTCAACTACGCACCAACAAAGCCCTAACTACCGGCGCTTTCGACAATAGTTGTGAAGCAGGTGAAGTATCACCCGAGGTAGAGGCAGGGGGAGTTACAGGACTCAAGTGTTTGTAACCGAGATGAGACATAGATATGTGATTGTAACACTCCGCAAAGTAATTAGAATATAACATGCATTAACTTATCTACTTCATTCACATTGCAGAACAAACCCTAACAATAGATCAACACAGTAATAATGACAGAATACACATCACACTTAGCATCATAAGTCATATCTAACACATTCAACATAAATAAAGCACTAAGCATTCATGGATCTATCTACCATATATAACATTCAATGCACTAAGCAGATTAACAAAATAAACATCATAACACAAAGCAAACCATCAACATAGGATATAGGTGGTTCACCCCAGTGTGGGGCTACATCCACCAACGACTTCTTCTTCTTTATTAGTCTTCAATCTCTTACATTATTCTGCTCTTGTGCACTAAGCCACAGAGCCAACCTTCGCACCGAACAGGTGATCTGCGCACTGTGCACCAGATCCACCTTCCCAAAATTAGGTTAAGGCACAGAGCCAACTCCTCTATTAAGCACAAAGCCTTACATTCATGGTTTGTTGCACTAAGTAACCCAAGACTACTTGCACTTAGCTAGTCACTACTTACTACATTACATTCTTTCTTATTTATACTTTTACATTCCTTACAAAAAGGCCTAGTCATGGGTAAACCCATGGACCAATATCCCATAACCCATTACAAAACCCTAAGAACCCCATGTTGGGTCCACAAAGCCCACAAAACAAGCGAAATCAATGATCTCAGCTCCACCTGGGCACTTTGTCTTCGACCAACCTGTTGAAATCCAAAATGTGGTCAAACATGATCAATGTTTCCCAAAACATGGTTGAGAGTCAACAAATAATAATTTGATTAAAAAAATATAATAAATATAAATGATTAATTTATATTTTAAAATTTTTATATATATATATAAGAAAATGTTATACAAGATTAATATTTACATGATTTATTTGGTAAGTTATATAATATTTTTTGAGTAAATAAAACAAATTTATAATAAAAATAGGATTTTCAAATAAGATAAGAATAGCGTAAAGAATCACTTATAAGATATAATCTTTTCAATAATCAATCAAAGATTACATATACTTAAAAAAGGAAAAAAATGGAACATATTCACATTTCATGTAGAAGAAAGAAAGAGGTCATGTGGAGCCAATCCCAAGACTTAAACTCGTAAAAAGGTAGTTAATTATTATCACATTTATGAAAGATAATGTAATTGTAAGTATGATAACCATCCATAATCCAATCATAAAGATCTATAAAGCCTAAACTTTAAATATCCTTAACATAGGAGTTTTGAAATGGAGTATAACAAGTAAGCATAAGCTAAACCAATAGCAAGCAAGGCTTAGTGATTGATAATGATGGATTCCTTTACGTTATCATCAACACCAACATTTTCAAAACCATTTGGGATGACAAGAATCCTATGAATTTCATGCTTGATATCTAACATTTCCTTCTTGAGTTCAACAAGTATTAATTCTAGATCTTTCCCCTTCCTTTTTTGGCTAGAATCTTCTATGTAGGTATCAAATCACAATCATAGTCACAAACTCCTTGATTGTCCAAATTAGAGTAGAGGTGCAAAATAACATGGTCATGTAGATGCTATTGATTATGTAATCTTCATCTTCCTTATCATAAGTCTTTACTTTTGCTCTGGACTTTTCTTCCAAAAAAAACTATATTTCCACAACTTTTCTTGGAAACTTAGAAATGAAATGCCCCTCATAGCTAGCTGCATTATTATCCTTATTCTTTCAAGCACTTGGAGGATAGGGTATACCACACTCATGTTTCTGAACTCCATTAGTCTCTTGTATTCCTTATTGTGTGTGGTTGAGGAGGGGGAACTAACTTGTTTTCAAGGGTGTTCTTAGGTTAAGTTTGAGGCTACGCTAGAAAACAATGCTTGTCCCCAAATTTGGTTTTTGCTTATTGTTGTCCTCTATCTCATCTCTCTTAAAATGATTATAATTTTGAAGGGCCATCATTTCCTTGAACCTCAAATGCCTCATATGTGTGAATGAACCTTGGAAAGCATAGCTAAGAATGGGAACTTTCCTTGTTCCACACAAAATAGACAGTTTATGCAAGCATTTCTAGCAAAGACCATGTGCAAATTGAAAACCATAACCAAGCAATCCTTTTCGTCTTTAAAACATCATGTTTGAAGGTGTTCTAAAGTAGCTATCATGAGAAAAAAAATGCAGAACCATCCAAGAGCTTGGGTATGATGAGTGGAAACCATGTGGGGAAGATATGCCCCTCCCTCTCTTACTCACTCCATCTCTTCCCTCTTTAGAATGCAATATGTGAAGTTCACATCATTCTATTACTCATTCTTTCTATGGCATGTGACATGTCAAGTTTACATTCTTCAATGACATTCCATCCAAGACATAAGCTCATAATATTATGTTTCTATAGCATTTTTTTGGGAAGAAGGCTAAATGTTTAGCTATTTTCACTTTTTCTGGTTTACCATCACTAAAATCTTCTCATATTTTTTTTTTTTAAATTGTAATTTTGAATTGTTAAAATCAATGTTTTGCATTATTAACAATTTGTATTTGCAATTTTATTGATCAAAATGAATATTGCCAGAATTTAGATAAAAAATACAAATTTCCCTTTCCATTATTTTAAGCAGCCAAAAAAAATTATAATATTAAACAATAAAACATAAATTTATTTATTAAATAAAACTTATTAAACAACAAACATTACTATCATTACAAATATTTAAAAATAAATAAAAAAATACAAATTAATAATAATAAATAATACACATCAATTTTTTAATACTCGGATTTTCAGTGTTAAAGAGCTTAGTGTTTTTATAAGGAGAAATTAACTCAAGGGAAATTCACCCCAATACTTCCCACATAGTGGATGATATGAGAGTGATAAAGCCTTGACCCTGAAACCCTAGCTAGGCTTGAACTAATAACCTCTCCCCGTGATACGAGAGAGTGTGCTCACATCTTGCAAACTGAACTAACACATGAGGCTAATTAAAAGTCAGCTTAGTTGCATGCATAAAGCCATTTACAGTGAAATTTCAATAAACCAACAACAAATTGAATTAAAAAAAAAGAGCCAATCCCATCCCATATATATGATTAAATAGAAAAGTGTGTTTTCGGTAGAATCTTCTTCCGTAAAACATGTCATGGGGTGGAGAGTAAGGGAGTGAATTCCCCAAGTTCCCAACCAAATTCCAAAATAATTCTATCTGCAACCAAATTCCATACAGAACAGGTCCGACGAGTGCGAACGTCAAGGATGACGAAAAAGTCTAATAGATAGATACGCCATTCTAAATACGGTTACTTTATGCCCCACTCATCCTTTCAGTCTCTACGCAAGATCATGCCTGCACGATCAGGCCTTCCAGTCAATGAAAAGTCTAAAAGCAAGCTGATGAAAATCAACGTAAAAAAAAATAAAAAAGTGACAAGTTTCCACAAACTTTCTTAAGCGTCATGTACGAAGGATCCCACGACGTGTTTGATGGAGTGGCACCGCTAATGAATTCTGAATAGAGCTACTTTATGTCTCACTCATCCTTTCAGTCACACTGAAAATTCTCTGCAAGAACATGCCTGCACGATCATGCCTTCCAGTCAATGAAAAGTATGCCTTCCGGTCAATGAAAACTGTAAAGGCAAGAAGATGGAAATCAACGAAATATCCGCTCGTCTATAAAAGAAAAGCCTGACTCCCAGTACGCGGTATTGAGTGGATCTATTTATATGTATGCTAAACGCGTGGTATTAACATCTATCCAGCTCTATATTTGTCACCTTAAGCACCAACTCAAGTCAAGATTAGATTTGAAATGATACTTTCTTATTTAACAAAGACCTTCACACATCGATTTTATCGTTAATGTCTTTTGTCAACAAAAGGAAAGGTAGAGTATTTCCACATCGATTGTTGTGTTTGATATGAAAAAAGCAAAAGTATTTCTTCATCCACCGGGAAAAATGGGAAACCCAATGATAATCCAGTGGAGTCAAGTCCACTAACTTCTGTACATATTTATGTGGAAATCAAAGTGAAATATCGCATGACAAAAGGTTGAAATATTTCAACACCATCAGAGAAAAAGTGTTCAAGAACCGCACAGGATCTAATGAGTACCAAACATTCCGAAGAATTAAGTTTGGCTACCTATTAAAAATAAACATAGTTGGAGGAATAAACGTTGAGCAACAATTTATTTTTTTAAGTGAAAATTGGCTCAAAATTATATTCATATATATATTTTTTTACAATTTTGTCATTCAAGGACTAATTCATAGTTAAACCAAAGAACAAAGTATGGTTGGACGTATTCAATATCATTCAGCCAGACGTAAATATTACATAGAAATAAGAAATATCAAAGATAGGAAACTTTCAAACAGAAAATATTCCTTTCTGGAAAATAATGTAAGGCACACTAGATTGAACCAAAAAACAAAATTGATCATGTCTTAGAATTATTCAGGAAATAGCTAGATGCATCGTCTGTCCAACTCCTCCAAGTTCCCATTGATAATATGTAATCTTTCCTTCAGGTTCCAGAAGAGCTTCTTTAGATAATTTGTCAGCCTCTTTGTTGAATTCCCTATATAGATGGTGGAAGCTGATATACTGGAATTTCTTGATCAAGTCTTTTGTAAGAATCTTCCAGCCTTCAATGGAGCAAACATCGAGTTTACCTCTGTCATTTAGCCACTCAATAATCACTCTGGAGTCACCAAAAGCTTGCAGCCTGGAAAGTGATAGATGACTGGCTAATGGAGTGTTTCCCAAATACCCATGAGCTCAGCCTTCGTATTAGTACCTCTGCCACAATTTATATGCCACCTATAAACAATATTATCAACAGTTTTGATCACACCTCCTGCTCCACAGGATGATCTATCATTTCTTGTTGCCCCATCAAAAAACGCAATGGAGGAACCCTCTGCATATTGAATTAGACATTCCTTTATAGGAACATGAGGTATGGATGATGTATGCGGTCTATACAGACCCGAGATCTTGTATATTACTAAATGAGCAGAGGGTACCGCATTTTCAAAGATGGATTTATTTCTCTCGAGCCGAATATACCAGCAAGTTATAGCTGCTAGCGCTGGAGATACCGACTTGTCCTCAACCCATTGACATAAACAATCAGCTAGATCCTGTCCTACCCAAATCCTATTGAGTTTCAGAGTGTTCTGTAATACTGCCCAGATTTTTTTTGTAAAGTTGCAATCTATGAATAAATGTTTTATATCCTCTGAATTTCCTTTGCATAAAACACATAGTCTGGGACCTTCCCAACCTCTCTTTTGTAATCTGTCCCAAGTTAAAATCTTATGTGAAGTTGCCAATCAAATAAAGAGTTTAATCTTTAATTGGATATCCCATTTCCAAATTTTATGTTTCCATGTGGCCGGTTGTTGATAATTCAAAGTAGTTACAAGAGCCAAATAAATATTTTTTATCAAGATTTTGCCTAACGAATCACCACTGGTCCACATTAATTTATCAGGTATTTCTCCTAGTGTTACGCCAGCTTCTATGAGATCTTTTTGATACCGATTCCATTCCACAACAAGATTATCATTTAGGTCCAGCGCTTCGCTACATATCCATCTTCATGTATGTTCATTTGATTCCTGATCCATCTTTGCATCCGCAAGTACCTTAATCCCTTTCCTGTGAAGATGTTCGATAAGGTCCTGTGATAGCAGGGATCTATCATGCAATCCCAGAATATAATCTTTACCAATTGAAATCTGATACCCCGAACCTAACAACCAACTGAGCCAATGTGTTAACAAGTGAACTGATTTTAATAAGTTACTCCAGATCCTGGATGCTGATCTTTGTTGGAAATTTGTCGATCTGAACCAGTTAATAACATTTGATCGCTTTAAGTATTTTTCCATTACTATCTTGTGCCATATACCTTCCCAAAATAGAATATGCCAAAGTGTGTTAGCAATCAATGCTAAATTGAAATGAGATAAGTTTCTTAACCCCCAACCTCCACTAGATTTCGGACGATAATACCTCCCAACTGCAGAGATGGACATGACTGGAAAAAATGTTTCCTTTCCACAAAAATTTAAAGCTCATCTTATGAATTTAGTTGATGATAGACCTTGGCATGAGTTCCACTACCATCCAGTAAATCAGTTGGCTTTCCAGCACCAATTTGAGAAGGATATACCTGCCACCCAAAGAAAGCCATTTATAGCACCAGTTTCCAATCTTTTTATTTTTATTTTTGTTAATAGCCAAGACCAATCTGCCACCCTCTGTGGACCTGTTCTCAAATGAAATCCAAAATACTTGAAGCCTATGTGTAAGGCAATAAAGGTATATGGGAGCAAGGATCTGAAAGGTTCAAGCTCTGTTTCAGAGACGCCCTCAAAGTGCACTATTGTCTTTGTTCAGTTAACCTGCAAACCAGAAGCTTTACAAAACAACATAATAAGGATCTTTATCTCCCTCCATTCAATAAGATCAGCCTTTGTCAAAATTAAAAAATCGTCTACAAAAAATAAATGTAGGATGTTTATCATACTAGACACTTTTATACCAGTAAGCTTACTTTCCAGTTTGTTCTTTTTCAATAAAAGACTGAAAGCTTCCATCACCAAGATGAATAATAAAGGTGACAAGGGACAACCCTGACGCAGGCCCCTCCCACTGCGAAAGAAGTTTGAAGTCTCCCCATTTATTAATACATCATAGGAAGGGGAAGTAACACAACTCATTATCCATTTTGTCACTTGACAACCAAAATCGACCTGTATTAGAATCATATGTAGAAAATCCCAATCTACGCAATCATAAGCTTTACGCAGATCCAATTTTAGAATCATAGACTTTGAGTTTTTTCTACTTGAGATACTATGCAAGCATTTGAAAGTTGTACCAATGGCATCCTAGATTCTTCTACCTTTTAGGAAACCTAATTATTCTTTTGAAAGATTGCGAGACAAAGATTGCATCCTGGATTCTTCTACCTTTTAGCTATAATTTTAGAAATCAACTTGTAACAAAGATTGCATAAGGATATCGATCTATAATCCCCAAAAGTGGTCGGATGATTTTCTTTAGGTATTAATGCCAGGAAAGTGAAGTTTAACAACCTGGAATATTTCCCGAGCTCCTAGATTCCTCCACCATCTAAACCAAATCTTCGCTAACCAAATCAAAAAAAGTTGAGAAAAATTCCACAGTCCAATCGTCAGGGCCCGAACTCTTGTCCCTTTTGAAAAGATCAAGGACTTTCTTGAATTATTCAGCCGATACTGGCTCAAATAATAAATTTGACTCCTCAGTCTGTACCATTTTTTTGGAATAGATTTGTAACTTCAAATTTCTCAGTTGTATAGGATTCTCCACCGGCCTTGTAAAAAATTTTGAAATACTGTGTCACTGCCTCCTTTATATCATCTTGCCATGTATGTCTCAAACCAACTTCATCATATATTTCCCAAATATGTTTATGAATGTGCCTATGATTCGCAAATTGATGAAATAATTTAGTATTGCGATCACCACTGCTTATCCATATCGCTCTCCTCCGTTGTCGCCATTTTTCCTCGTTGTAGCTCAAAATTTTATTCCTTTCCCTTTCTAGATTCACAAGCAATAATTCTTTTTCATCTTGTGTATTATTCTCCATGAAAGTTAAACAAGTCTCTTTGATCTGAGATTCCAGGTGTGTCAATCGCTTTACCAAGATGTCTTCTCTCTTTTTTGACCACACCTTTGTCTGTTGTTTGAGATCTTTTAACTTCCAGACCAACCTGCGTTGGTAACCCGCTTCTGAAAAGTATTTGGGATCCTTCTAGAGTTTATAAACTAGAGTCTTGTAATCAGGTTCCATTAACCATCTCAGATTAAGTTTAAGAGGATAAGACTTGTATATCGGTGCTATATCATCTGAAAAATAATTGAAGCATGATCTGAAATAAATGGATATTCTACCCAGGTACGATAATAATATCTAGAGGATAACATACCTTCAGATAGCAAGCATCTATCCAGACGTTTTGCAATAGCCTGTGTCCCTTGACGACCGTTTCTCTAGGTTGGCACCAGCTTGTCTGGGCGAATATCCACCATATTCTTTGATTGAAACAATTTTTTATAATGATCTTCCATAGAACTCGAAAAATTAGTACTTCCCCACACTTCATCAGACGATAGAGTTATGTTCAAATCCCTAGCCAATATCAAATTACCAACAGAAAGAATACCACTATCAATTAACTTATCCCAAAAATCTTGTTTATCCGAGCAAGGACCATAAACATTGAGTAAAGAAATTAAACTCTGTGTAGCTATAACTTTGCTCATCAGTAAAATGCCCCCACAAGTTAGTGAAGGATGTAAAATAAAATAATTCGTATCCCAGGACACAAGCAAACCACCCGAAGAGCCTATAGAATTGACCATACATGACACCCAGGACGGGCGAAAAATCTGAATAAAACCCCTGGCTTTTTGTTCCTCAACAAGGGTCTCTTGTAAAAAAATAGTGTCTGGTCGAACACGATCCAATACCCTGTGGAATGCAGCGGCTTTAAGAGAGCCCCCTATCCCTTTGATATTCAAGGATATCAAAATCATTATTTCTCCCTTGATAGGGCCTTCAACGCTCTAAGTGCCCCACTGTCAGAAGTGGAAGTTTCAGTAACACCAGCAGTACCAGATCCCCCTCCTAGCTTTTTTCGAGAGCTTCTAGTTTTGATGGGGGAGATCTCTATGCTAATCCTCTCGACCAAGCGTACCCCTTCCCTGTGCCTTCATGAGATGTATTGGAATACAAGGCAATTTCCCCACCCGTGGTTTCTTTAAAGACCACTTTCCCAAGGTAGACTGGTAAGGGGATGGATAAGTCTTGGTCCCGACCATTTGGGGTAAGTGAATCAAAGACAATTGAGAGGGCTGCATCATCGACTTTTGATTCCCTACATCCCTGGAGGTTCACCTCAAAAGACGATGATAAAGGCAGAGAGGATACCGGCAGTGATTGTTGGAGCTCAGGACCAGAAGAAAAAATGTCAAAACCCGAGGGAAATAATGGAGAGTTGCTTCCATTTAACACAAAGTTCTCATCATTAAGACCAGAAAGTATCTTAGGGCCCAACTCATGACAGTGAGAGTTTTGAAAAATGGTATCTACCAAACCTTCTCCCACTACCCTGGGTGGAGTTTTTGAGCTAGTCGAACTATTTAACCAAGGGGAGGAGTCCAATACATCACATTCCCACGATGTTAAAGATTCATAAAGATACATAAATTGAAGTGGATCAGATACATAAATTGTCACCAACCGCTAACATAATGGGATCTGCGATGTTTCCCCTAGAGAAAGCTCCATGGGACGGTGCCCATTTATGTCGAGTTGTCAAGTCGTCCCAATGATTCATAATAACCAACTATTTGAATATTGCCACTTTTTTTTTAAAGAAATTAATTAAATGGTGTTTTTAATTAATGTGGAAGAAATTTGTTTATGATGTTATTAATTATTGCCTTTAAAATGATTGATAGCATGCATAGTGCATATATATATCGCGGAAAAGTAAGTATATATATATATATATATATATATATATATATCCAAAAAATACTAAAAAATAAAAAAATTAAAGTGTCTTAAAGTTATACAAAAAAAAGTGTTTTAATATAGATAAGTTTTCTGGATAAAAACTGTGTAAAAGTTTTTATTCAAAAAATACATTTTATATAGATTGCAAAGAGGAAGAAGAACATTATCAAGATCCTAAACCAACAAAGACTATTCTCACCATATCCTGTCATGCTTTAGAAAGTGTTGGCTCTCCACAAACTCTCAAAATAAGAATGTATTAAGAAACAAAATATATCTGTGTTAATCGATTGTGGTTGTACACACAATTTCATTAACAAAACTTCTCAATTGCTTTATTTCTCTAGGAGTAGAATTTCAAGTAAATTAGGATTGAAAATGGAGGAAATTTAAACTATATATGGAAGTGCCATAGTATTAAGATTACCATGATGGATTATTTATTGGGCACCCCAATGATTGCAATCCCAATGGGTGGCATTGATGTGGTATTAGGATTCCAATGGATAAATCCATTGAGAACAATGACTATGAATTTTCAAGAGATTTTCTGTTGAAATATTGTAACTACAAAGAGTATTCTATTTATTATTGAGTCATTTACTTATAGATCAATCCCCTTTTGTGGATTGATCATGTCGGGGCTTATGTATGACCAAATCCCCTTTTGTGGATTGGTCAAACCCTAATTATATC
>ML783988.1:231446-245178 GCA_009831015.1 Picea engelmannii
TTATTTTGATTGTTACAACATAATCTTAAAAATTTTAGTTCTAGTTCTCTACCTTCGTATCATTTACGAGCACACGAGGTTATTCTCATAAGATCAACTCTTGGATTTGCAATTTCCTTCTCATCTTGCTTGGATCGCCTTTCTCCCCTATTTCTTTTAACATGCAGAGAACCACTTGCTCTTCTTATTCATACTCATCAGGGTTCATTTAGGAAATATATGGCATAACACCTTAGTTCATAGAATTTTGACGAAGACCCCTAAATCCTTTTCTATCTCTTAAAACTTATTTAACACCTCCCAATACAACTTTTCAATTAAAAAAAATCGCTATTTTCACTAGATATCCTAGTGCTATGGGGAAAAATCCCCCTAATCTGGGTCTAGTGGCTAGGCAGAGCCTTGACACCTTAAAAGATAGAAATTCTTCTACTTTACCCAAATCCAACAAGACCTAACGATAATTAAGGGAAGGGAGAGAAGATCGAAATGTTTACCTTAAGTCCTTTCGTCTGTCGTAGATCCCTTCTTGTTTGTTCCAAAATTGCAGGCCTCTTCCCAAAGCTGGCCTGAAACAACTTCATAGAACAAACTATGACAACATATGCATAACTACCAAGATCATCTAAAGGGTTAGATATTCATGAAAAACATCTATAAACATAAACATAAAGACATAAAAATCTAGGACAAGAAGTTTCTCTTTTATTGATAACAAGATTGGAAGTTACAACTTGAATCTTGTCGACGTCACTCTACAAACCTCGCCTGGGTTCCTCTACTTTGACTCAAAGTGCACTATTCCCAATATGCTATCCTCACAACCAACATGCCAATATAGGGTAAAAGTATGGATTGTATAAAGGAGGATGACTAGAAGGGAATGTTGAGGATGAAACTCAGAGCAGGATGCAAAAGGCTTGGAATTCAAGGGAGAAAATTTGGCAGAGTTCACTTGCCTCTTCTTTCATATCTGCAAATGACCCCCCTAGGGTCCATTTTATATGGAGAAAAGATGGTTAATTAGTTGTCAAAAGGGCTACATGAGGTAAGATGGTTGTGCAACTTGACATAGCTTGTAAACTCTGCTCGAAAGAGAAAAAAAAATAATTTTTACATCTTTTAGAGTATACATGGGTTTTTCAGGCATGCAACTAGAGTATGTACGCATGTTGCATATATAGCAGGGCGTGTACAACATGCCAAAAGTTGTTTTTTAAAGAGGAATCTCAACAAAAGTGGTTGGAAAAGGTGTAATGAATAGGCCAATGTTAGAAATGCATGATAGTGGCATTTTGAGCTATAACAGATGCCCCCTAATGTGTGAGGTCAGAAGATCAACTGATGGTTGTAATACATTATAACATCTTTAAGAAAATGTGAAGGCACTGAGTCGAGTGAGCCAAGACGAGTATTCATGAGTGTGTCGTCTGCAAAAGAATAATAATAAACACCGAGGAGGGCATATCCATGCTTGGGACAAACTAAGCATGGTTGCCAATCAAGTACACTACAGATCCATGTCATATATAGAAATCATAGCCACATGACTAATGTGTAATCCAACATAGATTGTAGCCGCGAATAATACACATCGGATCCACATCTCAAAATCGTCAGAAGATATACAAATACAATGTGATATGAATCTTCAGAAGGCATCAAGGCCTGTAGCTGGAGATGATAGCTTYAGTAACTCRAGCAATATCTTCAARATCTTCATAACTCAGGTAAGATCATAATAGGAGTGTAAAACTCACTATCCTGAGGTCTTCGACAAGCTGTCGTAGAAAGAATGGAGGATCTCGATCATCAGGCACAAAACTTCATTGATTCTGAATGTACACTTGAYAKGATTCTTGGGATGGYTGACTTATGAAGGTCAAAAGACTTATTGCAGAATGAYCGACTYATGTTGTAAGAMTTTCCCTTGAACAAGAGCATGCCATATGAAAAKACTCRGGGAGCGTGTTATTGACATAAKCTTGTGGCGYAGGAGGCACCACAAACTCTCCATATGTTTGGAAGAGTAACCAAATGGAGGAGGACACAACTCTATGTAACGAGAACAACTTCCTAAGGCCATATTAAATACCAGTGATTTGTAGAACATACTGAAGGATGTGCTCTGACCAAGGGTGACTAGATTGTTTCCAGTAAAAGAGAATGTTTTCTCATCCCTTATTTTTGAAATATTTGATTTTTTGTCTTTTTCGTATATTTAACGAGCTTGAAAAATAATAAAAGAATGCTACGTTACAAAGGAGGAACGAGTGCCGCGGGAAAGCAAACTAGTTCCTAGCACATGGAACATACTGATGCTTAATGCAAGGAAACATGTGTAGGATAAGGACACTCAGGAATATTCGTCCATGGGTCAGGGTGTCAGAACGCAAAGGAAAAAATGTTGCAAGGCCTGCACCTACGGAATGCTCTAAAAGTTTAACAACATCAAAATGGATTCGACATTAGGCCAAAGATGCAAGAGCGAGACATGCAATGTGATTTGTGGATTGGCACAATGAGCCTCCTTTAATGTAAAGTTTTACGAGCCTAGAGAAGGTAAGCTCGGTGGTTTTTCAGTTTTCGAGAGTATAAAAAACCAGTAAAAGAAGACTCCAGAGTGATCTTTTTTGTAAGTTTAGTCTCGAGGGTCCGAAAAAAAATAAAACCATACCAAGGAGAACTCTTCTAGTCACTAGGGCCAGAGTATTCCTTTTTCGTACATAGTCTAGTCGGTTCGGAAAAGGGTTAAACTTATACCGAAAGGACGTCTCTTCAAAACCATTTTAACAAGTGTGATAGAGACAAGATCACTCAACTATCTTTTCAATTTTAAGGATTTTGAAAAGAGCTTAACTATGGACTTCCTCGTCCTTTTTCGTAATTAAGTCCCCTAACTCCGAAAAAAGTATAAAACATAACTTAGGAGAACTCTCCCAGTGAGACATGTCTCTTGAGGCATACATTTTTCTTGGGTAATCTATTGGTCGGAAAAGGGTTAAACTTATGCCAAATATATGTTCCTTTTGGATCAATTAACGAGTGTGAAAGAAACAAGATCACTCGATGATATTTTCTTGTTTAGGGAGTCTGAAAAGGGCTTAAAGAAGACTCCAAGGGGTTTCCTTATTCGTAAATAATCTCTAAGGCCCGAAAAAGTGATAAACCACAACCAGTGAGGATGGCCATTTTTCACAAATTTAGTCCCTTAGGCCCGAAAAAGGGTTAAAATTGTTGATATTATGGTAGCTTCGGGAGGTATGAACCTCCATTGTGACCTTTTACAAGATTAGAATGTTCCGGAAGAAAGAAAAGAAGTAAGCATAACCCTAGAAGTGATGTCGGCTGAGAGAAATAATTAATACGAATTAATTAGTACCCAGAATGAGAAGTCGACCCTGGCAGTCTGCCAGGATTACTATAAATACAGGGTGTCAGTCTCTCATTTGACACACAGCTCTCAGAATTACAGAGTCACTTGTGCGCACTGCAGTCTGGTAGTCTTGTGCGCAAGTTCTGGAGAAGGTGTTGCCGCCAGTCTTGAAGCCTATTGCTTCTATCTCTTGGGTTGGATTCTCTGATCAGCTTGGGTTACTTCTTTCTTGGTGCATTAGCCTTGCTTGGCTATTGGATTTCTACCAGGATTATTCTATCTGTCAAGGTCAAGGTGCTCGGAGGGTGGCTTCGGCCTATGGTTGGGTGACAATAGTGATATTGTCAATGGTAAAATGAGCACATTCTAACAGGTTATGGGCCCACACTTCCTTCATTCATTCTAACCTCTGGAAGGAAGCATAACCATTAGGATATTAAGCTTGTTGAAGAACTACCACTAGGGTTACTAGCAGGAGCGGATTCCAAGACATTGTCGCTAGGGTTACTAGTAGGAGCAGTTGCAGAAACCCTAAACTTCGATCCAGCACCTTGTGATGGAACATCTCGCTCAAGAAGAAGGTATTCAAGTGCACCTTAGTCCAGCGCATCTCTTGGCACACTCAAAAGGCAGAAACGTCAAGTTTAAAGTTTTGGATCAAGGCATGACCAGTCACCAGTCAACCGAAGACATGAATGAAAAGACTAGTCATCTACACTACTCAGCACTCACAAGAATGATTGAAGATGACATGTGGATAATTGATAGCAGAGCTTCTAGGCACATGTCGAGAGATCAAGCCAGAGTCTCAAGTCTAAATGAGAAGAAGACATAATACAAGGTAGAGCTTGGAGACAAAATCACCTACCTAGTCGAAGGATTTGGACAAGCCTCCGTCAAGTTGAAAATAGGTAACAATGTTCATTTGAGCAATGTCTTATATGTACCTGGTTTAGAAAAGAATCTTGTATCCATATCTTTTCTAGAAGATAGAGGAAACAAAACAACTTTTGTAGATGGAAAAGTGTGATCTTGGCATAGAGGCTCCAGCATAGAGAATGTTAGGGTTATTGGAACCTGTGAAGGAAATCTATATAGACTACAAGAACAAAACGAAGAAGCTCTTGTGCATAATGAAGTCAATCTCAATGAACTATGGCACAGAAGGTACGCTCATATTAACTATCAAGCATTACCTTTTCTCAAAAATATGGTTGAAGGAATACCAGAATTGCAGTCTACACATGAAGGAATTTGCAAAGGATGTGCTCTTGGAAAGAATATCAAGAAACCATTTCCAAGCAGAAACAATAGATCTAAGGAGATTCTAGATCTGATACACTTAGATGTTTTTGGTCCAATGCCAGTCAAATCTCTAGAAGGTTCTCTTTACTACGTAATGTTCATAGACGATTATTCAAGAAAGACCTGGTTATATCTACACTTTCGGGGCTATCCTAAAGCTCTACAGAGCATCTAGGTGGATATTGGTGGCCACCCACCTATTCCAACTGGCTTATTTTGGAAGTTTTCATGTCAATACATCTTTATGTACTTCTAGGGTCGTTTTGGGGCCCTAAATAGTGTTTTTTTGGCTTGCCACAATCAAACTATAGACAAAATCAAAGTTTGTTGACATAATGTATAGTTCTAAAAAATACCTTTCCAACGGGCTATCACACGCCTAAAACGGAGGTCATATGCAAAAGTTACGACCTCGGGAAGTCGAGGTACCAACTTACCCATCGGGGCCCACATAACTTTTGGTGTTTCATCTCCTAGGGTTAGGTTTTTGGATGTCTAGGGTTTTTTCATTCACGAGTAATGTAATAAAGGCCTCTGGAGTGTCATTGTAATCATTCTTCTAAGACGAATGCACGTAGCAGCCACATCTCTTCTCAGAGATAGCTACCACCATTCGAGCAAGTTGTTTTCAGTTTTGCAGTTTTACAGTTTCAACCTATTTTATTTAATCAATAGAAGCTATTATTCACTAGATATATGTTGTTGTTCTTTGTATCTCTGTGTTATTGTATACAGTATGTTATTCATTTCATTCCACTCATAAATCTGGATCAGTGGTATCAGAGCGATCTGCTCTTCATTTATTTTTCTTCATGCATGTCCCCGACAAGATTTGGGTACAAGAAGTTGGGACTCGAACCAGTCGATCCTTTGCAATATCGGTCGTGCCGAGCCCGACAACAACTCATGGGGGACAAGAATAAATATTATGGAGCAGGAGAACCTTTTAAAATGTTGCTCGAGGAAGCCCTTGCACAACAAAGGAACAAAATGATGGTTTGCACAAATCCTTCAACGACTACCCACAGGAGACGCATCTTCATCAAGCGGCCATTCAACCCGCTTCAAGGTACAAGTAAAATTTGATATTCCACTATTTGAAGGACTGATGGATGCAGATGTTGTAGATAAATGGATGAATCTACTTGAAGGGTATTTTTCGGTCCACAATTTTTTCGATAGGGAAAATATTACTTTTGCACTCCTCAAGGTCATCCCCCATGTTAAGGACTAGTGGGATACTTACTCTGAGAAAAGGACCATAAATTAATATGAAATATTTGCGGTCGCCCCCACATGGGATTCCTTCAGGGATGCCATTAAATAACAATATTACCATGTTAGAAGCTACAAGGACCAATACACAAGATGGACCATGCTGCGCCAGGAAAGGGACCATATAGTACTAGATTTCACCAATATTTTCTATACCCTGTGCACCAAATTGGGTATCAAAGACTATGAACGACATCTGGTGCTCTAATATTGTGGCTATCTACATAGATACATTCAAACAAAAATGGATTTTCTGGACATCGCATCATTAGGTGTGGCTTATAGATATGCTGTCAAGATCAAGCATAAATTTAAGTAGAAGAGGCAAGAGTTTGGATCTGCAAACTCCTCATAGCCAAAGCAGGGAAAAGGCGGCCCGAACCCACAAAAAAAGGGACAGAGCAAAGATGGCCACTCTCAGGATAACCATTCCAAGCCACAACACAAGAAGGGTAATGAGAAGTCGAAGAAGGACACGGGAAAGTGGTGTGAATACCATAAAATCCCTTGGCACAACAACGAAGAATGCCGTTCCAAGCAGTCACTAGTGGTTAAGCTAAAAGCCTCCGAGTAAGAGGAAGATTCTGACTCTGAATCAAATCCAGAAGGAGGGAATTGAATTATCGATGTTGAACCAACGCCACTGTCACTACCACCAAAGTCTAGCCATGCGAACCGGAAGAACCAGAGGAAGGGGAACACCTCTTTCACTCACAGATGTGGGTAAAGGGGGCTCTGCTTCATTTCATTGTTGATAGAGGCAATCACAATAACCTGATCTCAAGTGGTTGGACCTGCCGATGACACTGCACTTGTAGCCCTACACGATCGGTTGGCTTCACCAAGGGAGAGATCTCTGCGTCAGCCAACAATGTTGTCTGCCCTATGACATCAAGCCCTTCAAAGATGTGGTATTGTGTAATATTTATCCCCTTGAAGTTTGTGATGTTATTTTAGGAAAACCATATTTTTGGAAGCGACATGTCGTGTATGAGTCTAGACCCCACAATGTTATTATTACCTTGGGTAGACAATTGTACAGGATACTATAGGTAACGCCACCAACCGTTATTTCTTTAATCTCTGCTAAGAAATGTAGTAAGGTCATTTCATAGACCAGGAAGTTTGTCTACTTTGTGATCCGTGTTCACAGTAAGTAGAAGGTCTTCGCCACATCCATGACTTCTACACATAGCCTCTCTTTGCAGTAGAAGAAAGTGGATGAGATCATGGAAGAGTACAAAGACATATTCTCCTAACCCACCAGGGTACCGATGCACTGCCAAGTCAAGCATCCAATTGATCTAACCCCCGGTGCACCTTTGCCTGATGGACAAGTATATTGTCGCTCACTGATAGAAAATGAAAAAATCAAGCGTAAGATCTAAGGGCTACTTCAAAAGGGGCACATCAGACCCAACTCCTCCCCTTGTGGAAGCTCGATTGTACGGGTGCAAAAGAAAGAAAAGACCTAGTGTCTTTGCATTGATCATAGAGCATTAAACAAAATCACAATCAGGAAATGGTACCCAATTCCCCAAATTGATGACCTTCTTGACCAACTCAAGGGGGAAAAATTATTCAACAATATTGACCTAAAGTCTGGCTACATCTAGGTTCCCATCGAACCGACTAATGTATGGAAGACAACTTTCAAATCTAAAGGAGGTCTCTTCGAATGGTTGGTCATGCCCTTTGGCTTCACAAATGCACCATCCACTTTCATGAGGTTGATGGATGATGTATTGAGACCCTTCACCAACTCTTTTGTGGTGGTATATCTGGATGACATCCTCATCTTCAACAAAAATTGAGAGGAGCACATGCAACATATTCAACAGGTTTCGAGCACTCTGCGATAGCACAAGCAATATGACAACTTGGAAAAATGCTTCTTTGGCATGAACATGGTCCAATACTTGGACTACATTGTTGATGAGCATGGGGTACATGTGGATCCAGCTAATATCCAAGTCATCCATGACTGGTCAATCCCAACCACACTAATTGAGCTTCAGAGCTTCTTGGGACTTTCCAACTTCTATCGATGGTTCATGTTGGGATTCTCCCATATTGCATGGGCCCTTAGCCAAGTCACCAAGGGTGGTGGCAGGGAAAATTTTGCATGGGGGAAGGCACAACAACGAGCATCTGATGATCTGAAGCTTTGCTTGTGCTCAAATATAGTACTCTCCTTACTCGATCTGCAACAACAGTTCGCGATTGAGATTGATGCATCTGACTATGTTGTAGGCACAGTTCTCACTCAACTTGATCATCCAGTAGCATACCATAGTGATACACTCTCAGATACCGTCCGGAAATACCTCACCTATGACAAGGAAATGTATTCAATTGTGCAAGCTTGTTGTCAATGGAAACATTAGATTCTGGGAAACGAGACAATCATCCACATTGATCACAAGCCTCTGCAGTTCATACAGACACAGGGGAAGATGCAGAAGGACCGCCATCAAAAGTGGTCCACATACCTGTAACAATTCCATATCAACATCAAGTATAAGACATGGAGCACAAATCGTGTCATTGACTGCCTCAGTCGGCATCCCATGGTTGCACTCACACCATGCTCCATTCCTATGGGCATGAGGCATATGAGTGGCCCCAACTTTATCAGCGAGATCCTGACTTCGCCACCACTTATCAGATCTTGGGTACAGGAGTGGATGTCACCAATTTTCACATTCAGTATGGACTGTTATGCCATCTTGGCCACCTCTGTGTTCCTACAAGCGAGCGTGCAAATATGATTTGGGAGGCTCACTACAGTCGGATGGCAGGACATTTTGGCATGGAGAAAAATGTGGTCATTATACATAAACATTTTTATTGGCCAAAACTTCGACAGGACGACAACAAGTATATCAAATCTTGCACTGCATGTGACTTTTCCAAGCCAACCATCAAGAAGCAAGGCTTATACACCCCTCTTCCTACTCTCGAGGGGCCTCGGGATTCCATTACGATGGATTACATGTTTGGCCTTTTGTCCACCAAGAAAGGCAATGATTGTATATTTGTGGTGGTTGATCAGTTTTCGAAGATGGTCATTCTCGCAGCTTGCAAGAAGAGCATCACAACGGCATATACTGCCAAGCTCTTCTTTGAACGAGTGTGGGTCCATTTTGGGATACCACAAACCATCATCTCCGACTGAGACAACAGGTTTCTCAACACATTTTGGTCGAGTCTCTGGTCACTGTTGGACACCAAGCTCACTAAATCCACTGTCTTCCACCCTCAAACCAATGGCCTAATAGAGGTCTTCAATTAGATGATTGTGCACATCCTGCACATGTATAACTCTAATCATCCATGTACATGGGATGAGAGTCTTCCTTATGTTCATCACAGCTACAAAAGAGCTCTCCGTAGCTCCATCGACCATATCCCATTTCAGGTGGGGCTGGGATTCCAACCCTTGGGTCCCATTGATGTTGCACTACCTCTCGTAAACACACAAACATAATCTTCCGATGTTTAGTCTAAGGAAGACAAAGACACCGGATTCATTGAGCGGATTCAACATATCCGCCAATAGGTCCATGAGATTTTGCAAAAATCCAATTCTAAGTACAAGCAACACCATGATCAACACTGGGTACCACACAAGTTTCAGGTGGGAGATAAGGTCTGATTACATTTGCAGAAAGAACGCCTTACAGGGTCACATCGAAAGCTCCGTCCACTTCGCTATGTGCCTTATACTATCACCAAGGCTATGGGTGATAATGATTTTGAGCTCAACACTCCCCCCTTCCTTGGCTTGCACCCAGTATTCAATGTGGACCGCCTCCGACCATATTTTCCACCATTATTGGACACCTCGAAGATCGCAGAACAATTGAATCCAACAAAGCTCAACCTTGACTGCATGGAACATGCATCCACTGATCAGATAGTGGACACACAGGTCAAGGGCACTTGCTAGCAGAGGATCCAGCTTTATCGGGTTGTCAAGGCATGACATCTCCTGTACCAAGGCAAGTGGCTCACCTGGAGCCAAATTAAACATAAATTTACTCACCTGATGGGGTAACTCAACGCAATGGAGACCATTGCTTCCTAATGGGGGAGGACTGATCTAGGTGGATATTGGTGGCCACCCACCTATTCCAATTGGCTCCTCTTGACATTTTTTAGTTCAACACATTTCTCTATAATGATGACATTTCTTTGTAATTGTGGGTTCTGCATTTTCGAGGCTATCCTGAAGCTCTACACAACATCCAGGTGGATATTGGTGGCCGTTTACCTATTTCAACTGGATTATTTTGGAATTTTTCATGTCAGTACATCCTTTTGTACTTCCAGGGCCATTTTGGGGCCCTAAATAGTGTTTTTTTGGCTTGCCATATTCAAATTGTAGACGGAGTCAAATTTTGAAGGCATAATGTGTAGTTCTCGAAAAGACCTTTCCAATGGACTATCACATGCCTAAAACAGAGGTATTATGAAAAAGTTACGACCCCGACAAGTTGAGGTACCAACTTACCCATCGGGGCCCACATAACTTTTGGAATTTCATCTCCTAGGGTTAGGTTTTTGGATGTCTAGGGTTTTGGCATTCATGAGTAATGTTAAAAAGGCCTCTGGAACCTCATTGTAATCATTCTGCTCAGACAGATGCACAGAGAAGCCACATCTCTTCTCAGAGATAGCTACCACCATTCGAGCAAGTTGTTTTCAGTTTTCAGTTTTGCAGTTTTACAGTTTCAACCTATTTTATTTATTAAATAGAAGTTATTGTTCATTGGATATCTGTTTTTGTTCTCCATATCTTTGTGTTATTTTATACAGACTGTTATTCATTTTGTTCCGCTCATAAATCCGGATCACCGAAAAGGATAAATAATTTCTCGTTAGATGTAACTTTCATAGTTTAAGTGATCTTAAAAGATAAAAAATCATGCTCTTGGGGAGCCCCTCGGGTATTAGGCCAGAAAAAGAATGAAGAAGAAGGATGAGGCTTCAACAAAAAGTCATGCCAGGACTAAATAGGACCCCCGTTCCTATGAAGAAATTCAACATGGGCATCAAATGAAAAATAAGGCTCTAACTGGGATACCCATGGAAGGAAGGCTCTACCACATAAAGTACAACACACTTATCAACAAAGAAGGTTAGTGTTGCAATTTAGTGGGGTCAATCCTAAGGCCAAAATGAACTAGCAAATAGATAGTGCAAAAAATACAAGTAGGGAAAAAAATATAACCTATATGCCAGTTTCGAGGTCAATACTTGTAAGAACAGATCGATACAATGAACAAATGTCAAAGAAAAATGTCTCCAAGATCCTACATATACGGTCAATTGACAATAACACTCATCCAAAAGTCAATAAATCCAATATAGATAGAAACTTCAGAAAATAAGAGGTGTTATTGAATACAAAACTTGAAAACATCAAACCTGGACTGTACAATATGGTATAAGTCACCGCACAACCCTACATCTCATGCATAGTACTGGTTCAAGTAGAGCACATTGTTAATCTTTCTACAAGAGTATCTTTGATAGTAAACCTAAAAAGTATCCTAAAAAGGAAGAAAACACAAACCACGGTGTAAGTCCTCCCATGGTATATAATCCTTAGTCATGGCTTCAAGGATAGCCTCATTCGAAGGTAATTTAACATCTAAGAAATGACATGAAGGAGGAGGGTTGACAGTCCCAAAGGGCAAAGACAACTGACCATATTCCATATGATGATGGAGGTTCTGGCCAGAACTGGCAAAGTCTATCAACGAAGAATCACAAGCACAAGGGCTTGAGGATCTACAAACAATGAGATTAGAATCGAAAGGAAACTCAAGATCACTTGGACCAAGAGGGGGAAGCAAGGGCTCCCATGCCCCCATTAGATTAAAAAACTAATCAATTGTTGAGAACATGTCTCGAGAAGGAAAACACGATTGCACAGGTTCCTTCTCAGAAGAAATTGAACATCAAGGATAAGATGCCACATAATTTACCTGTGGCGGGATAGAGTCTACACAAACACTAGAAACATATAAAGGGGCAGTCTGAAATAATGTTGAATTAGGATGGTGATTATCAGATGCCAGCTAGTCGATAGTGACAATGCTTCCATTGTGAGAGAAATACATCACCCGAAAGAGCATAGACACCACATCGTTCATAGCATATACACATTCACGCCCGAGAAGCATATTTAAATCTAACGAGCCTTTCACCACTATGTAACACCCTGTTTCCCCCAATTTGTAATTAATCTTAAAATAGGAATTACCATGCTAATGCATGAGGACAATGTAAATGTATTATTGTTTGAGTTGCCAATAACTAACTGTGGGGGTGAAGCCTTGAAAGTACTGGCCATGATATCACTAGGGGAGAGAAATCATTTAATGAGGCAAGGACCGGTGGTTGAACTACCAACCACCCCCATGAATGGGAGCATGGTCTAGCTGTAGGAAGTCATCCTAAAGTACCACAGGGTCTGACAGACCAGGCAGACCCGAGCTTCCTTCTGACAGAAGGAAGGTGACAATTATACACACAGAAGAAGTAAGAGAGGGGAGACATGAGACGAGAACGGGAGCTCGCAAGGGAGAGGCATGAATATCTCCAACGAATCATGAATAGAAGGCCACGAGCTTGATGCCAAAGGGCATATGAGAAACCTCGTCGAGGCCACAAGCGAGCGAGAAAGATCCGAGTTGCAGAAAACAGGACTCGAACAGAAATTGAAAACAAAGAGAGAACCCTTGAGAAGAGTGAGAGTTCCCTGATGATATCATGGCTTGGCACGAGTGTGGCTAGAATGCTAATATTGAATGCCTCTGAGCCTATGGTCGGGTGGAAGGACGAACACCCAT
Source organism: Picea engelmannii (assembly GCA_009831015.1). NCBI lineage: Eukaryota > Viridiplantae > Streptophyta > Pinopsida > Pinales > Pinaceae > Picea > Picea engelmannii. Next base: position 244,266 of record ML783988.1, read on the forward strand.
AGTCAGTTGGTTGACGACAACCTGTAATAGATAAGTGAATTCGGACCCTGTGTAATTTAGTTGTAACGGTGTATGAATTGGTATGCTGTGCTTGATTTCAGGAATGTCTGGTATGTTGTGATTTCTTTCATGGTATGTTGTGCTTGGGTTCGGACATGACTTGTTCCCATAAATTTCGGAGTTCTGTAGTGTCTTAAGCTAGAGCCACGAACTATGAGCTCATCGATCTTAGGCATAGTTGCATGTACGATGGTTTACTCGCCTAGTCGTCCTGAGTCCCTTGGAGGACAGAGTTCGTTAAGTTCATGAGAGGTAGTGCCGACTATGCACAGGCTCTCTGTGATCAAATAGAACCCCAGAACCCCTTGATGGAGGAGCGCAATAGTTTTGTTGAAGAATCTTCTAAGAGTCAAGTCCAGGAGAAAGTGCACAATGCTCTCAAGTCCTTCATAGTTGACGAAGTTCAGGAAGGATAGCGAGTTTCAAATACTGAAAGAGAGTACCCTTTCATTTTCTAGATGAACGGATGAGATCCTTTCAGAGGATCTGAGGTCTGTCACGACCACTATATTAGAGGAAGGAACGTAGACGTTAATCCCTCGACCCCTTTTTGGCCTTTGCAAATTGCGAAGGAATCGGGACCATAGATCCCAAGATCCAGGGGAGTTACCTGGACCATCCATTTGTAGAGGACACATGGCTGTTGGTTGGCATTTCGGCACCCAGGAAACCCAAGGGAAAGACCCCTTGTCTTCGCAAGTCATGAAAGCCCGGTATGCGAAACCCCGAATCAGTATATGTTAGGATATTTAGACACTTAGGAGTTAGTTAAGATCTACTTGGTCTAATATGTCGTTAGGTAAAAGTGTGTTTCTTTAGTATGCATTAGTATGCATTTGTAGTTAGGAAATCC
>ML783988.1:249503-278855 GCA_009831015.1 Picea engelmannii
TTGCCCCTGTAGCCAAAATGAATTCCATCCGTCTTGTTCTTGCCCTTGCCGCCTCACATAAATGGGAGGTCCATCAGATGGATGTTAAATCTGCCTTCTTGCATGGCGATTTAAAAGAAGAAATCTACATGGAACAACCTCCTAGTTATGAAGCCATTGATCCGTGGCTTAACACCCGATTGGTCCATGATCTCTATTTAAAGAGCATGGAGGGTCATTTGCCGATGATCGATTGTGAGAAACCCTCTTGTAAAATTTCTCTGTAATCTCTTTCTTTGCATTAATAAACTGCTCCAAGTGGCCACGTTGGCTGGGGCCGTGGATGTTTCCCCGTAGGGGTTTTACCACGTGAAAACATCGGTGTGTTGATCTTTGATCTGGTTATGTGAGTGGTTACTGAAGGTGTTCGTCCTCTATTGGAATACCTATGTTGTCGAACAGTATAGAGTGAATAGGTTTCGATGTTTCGACACCTGGGAAACCCAATGGCAAGATCCCTCGTTTTCGCAAGTCGCAAAATCCCGGTGCTCGAAACCCCGACGCGCTCTATGGTAGAAAGGAGGAGTCCCGAAAGGGTCTGGACCGTCCATCAGAGGAGACGTGTGGTGAGCGGCCTGAGTTTGGGGAAAAATTCAAAAGAATCTAGACTGTTAGATCCAAACCACCGGGGATTGGTTGATCTCGTACAAGAACCTGTGTATCGAAATTTGGGGTTTGTAGAGAGAAGGGGATGACATATCGCTGTTCTCTTGAGTCCCAAAAGATGATGGCTCGGGTAGATAGGTGGCACATCCCAGATGTAGGAGCCACGTGGATGACAAGTGGTTCATCCCAGAACAAGGGTCACATGGAGGTGACAGGTGGCATGTTCTCGTCACAGGGAAGGAGTCAACACCCTGTTGACCTATATCGCATTTCGGGGTTCGGCATTCCAAAAGGTAAGGAACACTTGCAACGGGAATTGTGAAGTCGTGAAACCCGAAAGAGATAGGCGCTGAGACTTGTGTCCTAGCCGGAGGTCACATGACACCGAGACAAGGGTGGAGCCGAGTACCTTAGCCCATTTCGGATTTCGGGGTTTGAAGAGTCGAAAGACTCAACTCTTTTTCTTTACGAACTCCTGGTTACCAAAATCCCGATACAGCCAGGACCATCGGAGCAGGTGGAGACTCGCAGCCGTCGATCTCCTCGAAGGTGAGATTTCGGGTTTCGGGGTTTGCAGAGTCAAAAGACTTGATGCGCCTGTATCATTGAGTCGCGAAATGCAAAAAGGCGCCTAGTTTGTTTGGCCCGTGGTCATAACCAACGATCGCATGGAGGTGGACAAGGGAAGAGCTAGCCTGCGCTAGGACCCCGTAGGACTTTGAGGATTCTATCCCTCGAGAAAAAGGCAAAAAATCTATTATGCCATAGTGGGTATGTGACAAATTGGTATTAGAGCATGGTTACAACACTTGGCCTGCTTGGGCTCATGTACGAGCCGCGTAAGGAGATATTGTTATCTGCATTTTCTCTTTAAGAAGAAGGACCGCAGAATGAAACTGTAATTTGGGAATTTCTTTAACTCCTCTGTTAAAATGGTAACTACTCTTATAGGAGTAAGGATGCACTGATCAATATTACTGATAAGACCTGAGTGTGAATAACAGAGGTGGAATAAATTGTGCTATGGAGCAGCACGAGCCAGAAAAGGGACATGAACTGAGTTGTTCTATTACAAGTGTGACGATGGCTACCTACTAAAGCAGGCAAAGTCTCTTGCAATTGAGATGGCTGGTTGGGTAAGAATTAAGATCCAAATGAAGAACTCCTTCATGATTTGAGAAATCTGGTTAGGACTGGTAGGATCCTTAGAAAGTTGTAATTACTGCATTATTAAAAGACTAAACCGTGAGCATATAACTCCTCACGGTTGAGAGGATTGATGAAAATATGTAGGGTCAGATTACCTGACCTATAATGGTTAGGATCGACAACAAGGATAATCTGTTTGAGCAAGATTAAGAGGAGTCCTTTGGGACTGTTGCTAATTCCCAAGAGTGACCCTTGTTGGTTGTTCACATAAAGAAAGGGTAACATCCGTATGAGTTATGACTATGAGATTAGTCCTGTAAGTAACTTAAAAGCTCAGAAGAGATAGCGGGGAAATTTGGTATGCCGAACATGCATATAGACTCAAGCTTGTGTTAAAGTTTGAAAACTCCGGAGGTTGAGCGCAGAGTATACTAGGGGGAATAGTGGTTTTAAGTATTGAAGAGGAAACCCTTAGAAAAAATTTCTAAGTTTCGATTAGTTGAAGCGTTCAAAGGTGAAGCACAAAAAACTGAAGTTCAAAAAAAAAAAAAGAACAAGTATGGAGGATTGAGTGGGAGAAATCCTTTAGAAAAGAGTTTTGAAGATTGGATAGGATCGAGAGTCAAGATCCATTCAGAAAGAATCAAAATGCTTCGAGTTGTTCGATCTCGGAGAAGTAGTGCACTGGTCAGTTGCGAGGAGATACCGAAATTTCACAAAACCAATGGGTTTGGAAGAAGTAGTGAGAAATTCGCGAAAATATCATAGTCATTGATCAAGGAGCAATCTGGACCATTGATTGTCCAGAAGAGAATTTCGCAATTTCGGGGATCGGGAGAATGGAGGTGAAAGGTCTGTCGACTTCGCAACATGCAAAATCGTGAAATCCTGATACGCGAAACCCCAACAAGATCTGAGCTGTCAGATCGTGGAAGAATCAGGACTGTTAGATTGAGAACTCTAAAATTTCGTGATTTCGGGGACTAAAGGATTTGAGGCTCTTCATAACAGAAGTCCCGATGTCACGAAACGCGAAATCACGACATAATCACAATCGTTGGTTGGAGATTCGTTGGCGACTGTTGATCTGATCTGAAAATTTCAACATTTCGGGTATCGAGAGTCTGAACGGACGGTGGAATTCTCGGAGGGAGGAATACCGATATTCTGTGAACCATTAGATCTAGTTGATCAGTGGAGAAGATAAGGCTGATAACCTCTCATCACCCACAAGCTCAAGAGGAATAGTATCCGTTAGATTAGAATCAATGAGAGCCATTGATCTAGAGCTTCGAGGTTTCATCTATTAAGAAAATAGAAGCGTAGACTTTCCAAAGTCGCGCCAGGTAAATCACCGATTCAATCAATGCCATTGGTTAGCGGATGACCTGAACTGTAGATCCAGTGTAATCAGATCTTCGGAAGTCGGAGGTTTAGAAGTCAACGGGTAGAGTTTTGAGGACTCACATGTCACGAAATCCCGACATCCAACCTGAGCCGTTGGATCGAGACAGGCAATGGATCATTGATCTAACACATACACTTTTTGGGGATTCAAAATAGGAAGTTAAGGGGTAAGGAATCCGCCAGAATCCCGAAAGGTGGAAAGCCAGGATTTGATCAGGATGATTGGCAGAGATATATGTACTGTGGAATCTAGGTTGTCAGACCCGCATGGATCAGAAGTTTGGGAAACAATGGAGCGTTGTCCGCGGATTCGCCGAAACACGAGATCCCGACGCGTGTCTGGGAGTTGACCCCGGGTTTCGAGTGAAGGGTCATGTGAATAAAAGAGTCGAGAAAACCTTATCTTCAATCTTTCGGGTTTTTGGATTTTGGGGTTTGAAGAACCAGAGTTCCTTGCAAGCATGAATCCCGAAATCGCGAAACGCAAAGCGCCTTTTAGTTCGGATCGTGGTCACCACCAGTGGTCGCATGAGGAGAAGGTGTGAGCTAGTATGAGGAATACGCATGAGTTGAATGCAATGTGAAGCTTCATAATAGGAAGTCTGATATTAATACCAGTAAGGTATGAATGATACTAAATGCGCAAAGTAATGCACATGTATAATGTAAGAGTATAGTTACATGCACAATATGGTTTTTCCCGATGAGCGAAATATAAAGCAAGTATTGCTTTTGACAAGATTGAAGGAATACTATGGAGGCATAGCTGACTCCATTTCAGGGAGTCATGAAAGTTCTGTTCCAAATAATAGCCTGAAGGGAATGTATTCCATTTCCTCAGGAAGTGCCAATATAATTAGATGAAAGGGTAAATGAGCAAAGATGCTCTCTTGTCATAATAAGAGACAAATGATTACGCCTTTGAGCATCACATGAGAAGGAATCTGAATTGAATGATCTTAACAGTAAAGATGCAGGTTTATATTCCTTAAGGGGAATGTTTAGTAAAAAAAAAACTAGAAGCTAACTTAAGGTTGAGGCCATCACAATAGTGATGGATATGCAACAAGGAAGTTGCATGCAGAAGGAGTTCCGGTGGAGGAACCGTATAAGGACTCTGTCAGAGGAACAGAGTCACAACCCTAATAATTCTTAAAGGTTGGAAAATGGACTGCAAGGCCTGTCCATATATAAGAATCCTGGATTACATTTTGAAAGAATCATGAAATTAATAGAAGACTAACAACCAAATATTGCCCATTCTGATAACTGAATGGAAGTGTGTAGAATGCACATGTTCATGATTCATTATGAGAAAAGAGTTGCTATTAAAGCATGTTGTGGTATCCCAAAAAGGGTTAGAGTGAGGCCTAACCAAGGCTGCTCAGAAAAAGAGCAGTTGTGGAAACTGGTATAGTTGGTAAGAGGCAAATAAACCCCCTGAGTATGATTAAATGAATAAATGAGCACGTGTAACTGATAAGCCTTGGTTGAACCTGTGATTAAAAAAAGGCAGTGAGACCTTAGAGATAACTCGACTAGGTTGAAAATCCCCATGCGATGTAGAAAGAATTTGAAGAAAGGGAGAGCCCTCAATTCTTTCCTTGCTGAGCATTATGTTTTCTATGGGATGAGAAAGCTAGTACATTGATGAACGAAAATGTTTTGAAACCATAGTAACGATGGTTGCAATACCATGAAAACGATTGAGAACTGTTGTGTTGCACTTATGGAAACATTTGAGGATGTTTATGAACCCGAATGTTATCATACATGCATTTGGTTTAATATTATGACTAATGTAATTGTGTCTATGATGATGCATGTTGTGTATAGAAATAAATTGGATCTATTGAGGAAGACAATTGCCAATGATGGGAAAACTTGAACAGAGAATGACCAGGGGAAGGCTGTGAGTGAAAGATTATTGACAGGACTGTAAAAGTCCCCATAAAGCACTGGTGATGAGGCAAAAATAAGAAAGAGGGTGCTAGCAGCGAAGAACCGGTATAAATATATTTGTGCTTGTGTGGCACAAGTTATGAAGGGATTCAGTAAGAACCCCTTCCAAAATATTTTATTGTCTCATGTTATGCATGAAAATTGAAAAAGGCGGTTGTATGCCTTGGATACCCAAGTAAGGTATGACTCTGGAGGTATGAACCTCTGGTAGTAAACACTGTTTGTAACCCTTGGAAGAACTCATGAATTGATATGTCATGAATGCATTGACAATCAAGGAATGCGTAAAGGCATTCATGTAAAAATTTTGAGTTCATGTAGGATTGTGATAGACCTGTAGCAGGCAGTATGGTCCTACTGGAAGACTGAAAGAAAACAATAAACCATATGAGGAAAAGGCTGGTTAAATTTCAATGCCCCATGGCCAAGAACTGGTCATAAAGTGTGATGAACTTGAAAAACAATGCAAGAATGCATTGGGTATGAATATGGCCATGGATATTTGACACAATTGTTAAAACCCTTTTAAAATGTTGATTTATGTTTTGAAAACTTTGGTATGTTGAGATGAGACTAACAATTTGTTTGGCTGTGGAAAGAATGAATTGCAGGAAGCAAAGAGTCTTGGATATGGCAGTGTTGTAAGTCCATAAGGAAGACCAATGGCCTGCTGAGCCAAACCCTTAGGGGGAGGAAAGTCCCATAATTATGAATCTGATTCTTGTGTGGAACAAATATGAAAACAAATCGTGAGATTGGAAATATGTGGGTGACAGATTTGCAATAACATTCTGAAGGTTAAAAGTTATGATAATGTCTCATGAATTTTATATACCTATGATACAGGTGAGGAGAAAATATCTGTCCAGAAGGAACAGATGAAGGCTGTCAAAGATGAAGATGATGAACATGGCTACTACTGAGCTGTGAAAACCCCGTGATGAGTCATGATCGCCTGAAATAAATTATGTTGAGGTAACACAATCCAGAGGGATGCCTCGACAGAGCATGTCTGAGGGATGCCTCAACTGTAAGATTCGATAGAGCCTCTAAAATCTTCCTGTGTGAGAAAACCTCGGCAGGGCAAGATGGATCACTCGAGGGACTGTATAACAGTGAAGGGGATGCCTGAGCCTGGGCCTGGAGGGTGAGTGACCGTAGGGAAGAGGAGACCTTAATAATTCTTGTAAACTATTGGGATCATGCACACAGTGGGTAGTTTCCCGTGTGGAAAAACCTTGGAAAGGAAGATGAAACCATGATAGCTCTTGCGAGCTATTGAATTGGAATCATGCACCCAATGGGTACGTCAAGGAAAGTGATGAGCATGAATAACAAAAATACCATGTGGATACAGATCCACAAACTGCACAGATAAGTACTGTGCTAGAATATGAAATTTTCCTTTTGAATTTTGAACAATGGTAAGATGTTTTCGCACAAAATTGTGGTTAATATGATTGTGTCCAAGAATTATTGAAGGCAGATGACGAAGACTCAGATCCTAAAAAAGGACCTGACCGAGGATGAAGGTCAAGACTTCTGAAGTGGTCGAATGAGGAAAGCATGACAGGTGTTTTGAGAAAGAACATTGAGGACGATGTTCCTTTAAGGGGGAGGGAATTGTAACACCATGTTTCCCCCAATTTGTAATTAATCATAAAATAGGAATTACCATGCCAATGCATGAGGACAATGTAAATGTATTATTGTTTGAGTTGCCAATAACTGACTGTGGGGGTGAAGCCTTGAAAGTACTGGCCATGATATCACTAGGGGAGAGAAATCAATTAATGAGGCAAGGACCGGTGGTTGAACTACCAACCACCCCCATGAATGGGAGCATGGTCTAGCTATAGGAAGTCATCCTAAAGTACCATAGGGTCTGACAGACTAGGTGGACCCGAGCTTCCTTCTGACAAAAGGAAGGTGACAATTATACACACAGAGGCAGCAAGAGAGGGGAGACACGAGACGAGAACGTGAGCTCGAAAGGGAGAGACATGAAGCTCTCTAGTGAATCATGAATAGAAGGCCGCGAGCTTTATGCTGAAGGGCATATGAGAAACCTCGCCGAGGCCACAAGCGAGCGAGAAAGCTCCGAGTTGTAGAAAAAAGGACCCAGATAGAAACTGAAAATAGAGAGAGAACCCTTGAGAAGAGTGAGAGTTCCCTGGTGATATCATGGCTTGGCACGGGGGTGGCCAGAGTGCTAATATTGAATTCCTCTGAGCCTATGGTCAGGTGGAAGGACGAACACTCATAGTCAGTTGGTTGGCGGCAACCTGTAATAGATAAGTGAATTCCGACCCTGTGTAATTTAGTTGTAATGGTGTATGAATTAGTATGCTATGCTTGCTTTCAGGAATGTGAATGAATGCTTAATGGATACACTGTATCCCTTCTATTTTCTGCTGAGTCATATAATTAGGCAAGAAAGGAATTATAGGGTTCGGGCATGACTTGTTCCCATAAATTTTGGAGTTCTGTAGTGTCTTAAGCTAGAGCCATGAACTATGAGCTCGTCGATATTAGGCGTAGTTGCATGTACAATGGTTTACTCACCTAGTCATCTTGAGTCCCTTGGAGGATGGAGTTCGTTAAGTTCATGATAGGTAGTGTCGATTATGTACATTCTCTCTGCGATCAATTAGAACCCTAGAACCCCTTGATGGAGGAGCATAATAGTTGTGTTGAATACTCTTCTAAGAGTCAAGTCCAGGAGAAAGAGTGCAATGCTCTCAAGTCCTTCATAGTTGACGAAGTTCAGGAAGGATAGCGAGTTTCAAATACCGAAAGAGAGTACCCTTTCATTTGCTAGATGAACGGACGAGATCCTTTCGAAGGATCTGAGGTCTGTCATGACCGCTAAATTGGAGGAAGGAACATAGGCGTTAATGCCTCAACCCATTTTTGGCCTTCGCAAATAGCGAAGGAATCGGTGTTGAAATAATGTAACTGCGAAGAGTATTCTTATTCTTATTGTTATTTTATTATTAGGATTAATCCCCATTGTGGATTAATCATGTTGGTAATTGTATTAGGACCAAATCCCCTTTCGCGGATTGGTCATCGGACAATTATAATGGGTAGAATAAGAAGTCGGCCCCAGTAGTTATTATTGAGACCTAGAATTAATTTAAAGGTGGATTTACCCACCCAGAGTGAGAGGTCGGCCCTGGCAGTGAAACCCTTTCACACGTGCTAGTCTTGTATATATAGGAGGCTAGCACCTCACTTTAACACAAAACTCACTTGCTCATTCTCTTATGAGGCAAGATGCAATTACCAGTTGGAGAGAGGAGAATAAGAGTGGCACATCTCTTGGGGAGGACTATCTGTATTGGTTTGAGTTATCTCTTGAACATTGTATTAGCAATTTATGATAAGGAAGTTTTTGTTGGGTTTTCTTCCCCTAGAGGGTTTCCCAGGATAAATGTTGTGTCTCTTGTGAATGTGTATTTCTCAGTGATCTTGTTCTTATGATGCTCTTATCTATTGAAATGCAAAGAACTATAATAATTGCATAGACATTAACATGGTATCAGAGCCAACCTGAAGGAAGCATATGTTGCAAGAGGAAAAACGTCACTATTACCGTACCCAAAAATTAGGGTTTTGCAAAAGTGAATCTTTTTAGCTCCCTAACCACCTAGAAAGTTGTGCCCTCCCCCAAGGATCATTTTGGCACTTAGATCACACCTTTTTAGTGGCTAGATCTCCTGGAAAGTGAAACCCTAGTTTCACAAAGTACCAGAAAACTAGAAAACCAGAGTACCAAAAGTACCAGAAAACCAGAAGCACCAATCCAGAAATCCGCAAATCATATTTGAAGGAGTAAAAGTTGGATTTTAAAAATTTTGACTGCACCAACTAACTTGCCTCAGCTCAGTGCATCTATCCCCTGGATCAGAATTTTAAAATTTGAAGTTTGAAAAATTAGGGTTTCCTCATAAAACCCTAAGCTGCAGTTGCAGTTGCAGTTTCAGAACCAGTTGCAGTTGCAACATCAATTGTAGTTGCAGCCATAAAACCAATTGCAATCACTCTTGAATTTTTTGGTAATGATTATCACTGCTACCAGATGGGGCCACTACCTGCAAATGTCATCAGAGGCATCTATTCACATATGTTTAATGGTTAAACCCTAAAGAATATTTGTAGGAGAAGGTATCTCTTGCCATAGATCCAGAAGGATCTCAAGATCCAACACATTCAGAGGAATGATGCAACCCAGGTGTGATTATTCTAATATACAAGTGTTGCATGTTGAAGCTATGATCAAATTATTAGAAGAATTAAAAGTTGATCATAGAGCTTATCCTCTAACCTAACCTTTTGTTAATTTAGTGTATTGTCTTAGTACAGAAGATAGGTTGAAGAAAGCACTCGTCACTTGAGTGAAGGAGACCTGGAAGAAAAGCAAGCACCCACTCTTGAGGACAAGGCTCCAGGTTTGATTAATCAAGATTCAAAGGTACACATGACAAGATGATGACTTTAGTTGAGATAGAAATCATCGTAAAGTATTATACTTGATAGCATGTGAGAATATAGATGTAAATACTTTGCCTGATACAACTAACACCTCCTCAAAGAGAAACCTCGTGTGTTAGTTCCGGGTTTCCATGGAAGAATGCTTGGTCACAACACTATGAGAGTGTTGACCTCATTTCGTATTGTATTCCTTACCTTTAATCTTTGCTTCAGATAAATTACAAGTGATAGCTCCAAAGGAGCTACTGTGATGATTGTTCATGCTATTGCTTTATATTATCAGAAGGATATTATTCCTTCTTGTTGTTTTGTTGACCTTGCTCCAGGTCACACGAGGAAGCTATAGCGAAGGTTGCATAAGGCAATGTGCTAAAGAAGAGATCATAAATGAAGCAATCATCAGTGGAAAAGAAGAAGGTGGGTCACTTAGAAGCTGCCATGACCCACGCCATTGAAGAATCCATGTGAACTCTAGAATATTAGCTCACATCAACTATAAGGCACTACCATACATATGCAAAGCTGTCACAGGTTTACCAGAACTCAAAGGTGACCATGAAGGCATATGCAATGGATGTGCACAAGGGAAGAACATTAAGAACCCATTTCCGAAGAGGGACAACAAGACAGAAGGAGTCCCAGAACTCATCCATTCAGATGTGTGTGGCCCAATGCCATCATCCTCCATTAGCGGGTATGTATACTATGTATCATTCATTGATGATTACTCTCGTAAAACCTGGATATATTTCTTGAAGACTAAAAATGAAGTGTTCAGTAAGTTCAAGGAATTCAAAGCATTACTTCTTAGGCCTTGAGGTATGGCAGAGTCCATAAATAATCTTCCTTAACCAAGGGAAGTACACGGTTGAAATATTATAGAGATTCGACATGCTAGAATGTAAGCCCATGAATACACCCATGGAGGCGAAGCTGAAGTTGTTGGTTGATACTTCGTCAGACTTGATAGATGCCACACTGTACAGACAAATTATTGGATCGCTGATGTACATGACGAACACTAGACCAGACATCTATTTTGCAGTGAACACCTTGAGCCAATTTCTAGTAGAACCTAGATGTTCTCACCTAGTGGCTGTAAAACATGTGATGAGGTACCTTAAAGGTACAATGGATTATGGTATCAGCTATGATGGAGATCATGATTTCACATTGAGTGGATATACTGATGCAGATTGGGCAGGAAGCGTTGCGGACATAAAAAGCACTTCTGGATGCTATTTCAGTTTGGGATTAGCCATGATCTCGTGGTAGAGTAGGAAGCAATCCAGTATTGCTCTCAGCACAGTGGAAGTAGAGTACATTGCCGCATGTTCTGCTAGCTGCATAAAGATGAGAGAAACTGAGAGCAACTGTGATTCTATGTAACAACCAAAGCCGCATAAAGATGACAGAGAATCCTGTATTCCATGACAGGTCGAAGAACATAGACATCCACTATCATTTCATCCACGACATGGTACAGAAAGGAGCCTTGACGCTCCAATACATTAGCACAGATGAATAGGTTGCTGACGTGTTGACCAAGCCTCTATCTCGTGTAAAGTTTGAACACTTTCGAGATAAGCTTGGTATAGTCTGAAAGGACCCTCCCTGAAAGGGGGAGTATACTTATTCCTTGCTTCTGACCTCGCTGTTAGACGTAAAGCAAGATGAGTCATTGCTTCTGACCTCACTGTTAGATGTAAAGCATGATGCTATGTGTTCCTTGCTTCTGACCTTGTTTTTAGACGTAAAGCAAGATGAGTCATTGCTTCTGACCTCACTGTTAGGCGTAAAGCATGACGTTGTGTGTTCCTTGCTTCTGACCTTGCTGTTAGACGTAAAGCAAGATGAGTCATTGCTTCTGACCTCGATGTTAGACGTAAAGAATGACGCTGTGTGTTCCTTTCTTCTGACCTCGCTGTTAGACGTAAAGCAAGATGAGTCATTGCTTCTAACCTCCCTGTTAGACGTAAAGCAAGATGATTCCTCGCTTTACGTGTAAGGGAATCTTCTAGAATATGAGGTGGCATCCATATGGTTGGGATCCTACTCACTTCTCTAATTTGGTGGGATCATCCTAATCTCTTTCTCCTATATAGTAATGGGTTTCTCATGGAAAAGGTTAAGCAAGTAAGCAAGGAATTAATGAAGGAATACGCTGAGAACTGTGTGAGGAATTCTATTTCAATTGATGCTTGAGGTCTTCATTGGTCCATCAAGTTATTGTGGATCTTCTTCATGCAAGTTTGGAGCAAGTGTGTGTGTTGGAGCAAAGGGCCACTGAAAGGGAACCTTGCAACATCAAGATTGTTTGATTGTATCTTCCACTTTTACTTAATATAATACAGTGGCATGTTTCTTTCTCATAAAATCATTCTCATTTTATTACATGACTCCTTGATCACATGTATAAGTTTTCATTGATTATACTATTGTTACTTTCACTTGGGTTGGTTTGTTTCATTGCAGATCTAATATCAAAAGAGCACCGGAGTGGAGAAAGGACAACAAAGATATAAGGAAGCGATATTCAAAGGTATGTCACTCATATCTCATTTGATAGTAAATTCGATGATTAAAGCTTAGGGAAAGCACCATGTCTTGTCTTCTATTTTTCTAGATCTAGGTGGATCTAGGGAGACCAGTTTATGTTCGCATTTACCGATTAATCCAATAACAAAATTGATGAATCGCGGGTACAAGAATGTCTGTGTGGGTCTTCTAAAAGATTCAACTTTGATGGGTACATTCCCAATCCCACCACCCAATTTTCCACATCATTTTGTTGCCTCAATCAACATGATTTCCACCTATGTTCGTGAAACCCCTGTGTCTCATGACCCATGGATAGTACCTAGCCCAGGTGATTATCTTTGCTATGGTGAACAAATGCCCTTAAGTCCGGTTGAATTCGCTTATCAAGACATTCAATTGGCAACCCCTTCCACTCCCTCTCTTGGTGATTCATCTCCTGATCTGTTTCACGTAATATTTCCTAGAGATGAGATGATCATGTCAGTTATGTCCATGGAAAACACCCCATGGGACGATGGACATCATCATTCCATTCTCTTCCTAGAGCAGCACACCATAGAGAGTTATGAACGGATTTCAACTCCGTCGACTGTTGTTGTCATTTCCTTTGTTCCTGAGTCAACACACAATGTGCTTTATGAAGGTAACCTGAGTAACATTTCACCCACTGTTCCTCTTGACATATCCATCAGACCTGAATTTGTCAAAAATGTTCACATTGGAGCCTCATGTTCCATTGATGAGGTCGTCACTTATAAAGCCATTTTTCAAGAATTCTATGACGTTTTCGCTTGGAGCTACGAAGATATGTCGGGCATTGAATCCGATATCATTGTGCATGAAATTAATACCTACTCAAATGATAAACATGTTTGGCAGAGACTTTTCCCATTCCACCCTCGTAAATCCACTACTATCAAGCTCGAAGTTGAAAAACTTCTTAAGGCTAGATTTATCTATCCTATGGCTTTAATCGATTGGGCATCTAATCTAGTTCCGGTCAATAAGAAACAAGGCACGATCCGTGTATGTTTCGATTATAGGGATATCAATAAAGATTGTCTTAAGGACAATTATCCAACCCCCTTCATTTACCAGATCATTGACAATTGCGCCAGAAGTGAAATCTTCTCTTTAATGGATGATTTCTCCAACTATAATCAGATTAATATTTTTCCCGCGGATCAACAAAAAACTGCTTTCATTTGTCCTTGGGGTACCTTTGCCTACTGGAAACTTCCTTTCTATTTGAAGAACACTAGTGTGACTTTTCAACATGCCATGTATTATCCTTTTCATGATATCAAGCACATCGTACAACTGTATCTTGATGATCTACCAATGCATTCCATGCATCGCCAAGATCACTTGGCCCATCTCTGAGCCATTTTCCTTTGTTGTCGTTACTATCGTATACGTTTAAACCCACACAAATGTGTTTTTTGTGTGGAGTCTGGCTGACTTCTAGGTTTTATTATGTCACTTCATGGAATTAGGGTAGACCCTTTGTAGGTTGAGGCTATCCTTAATCTACCTCCTCCTTCCACACTACGCCAGCTTCAAAGTTTGCAAGGGAAGGAAAACTTTTTGCATCAATTCATTCTCAATTATGCTGAGTTAACGCTAGGATCTACTCAAGTTTTGAAGAAGGGTTACGAATTTGTATGGGACGATACTGCCAACAAAGCCTTTGAATCTTTGAAACTTGCCTTAACCCCTACACCATTGCTTTTTCCTCTAGATTATAGTCGAGACTATTTCCTCTACCTCTCCACTTCGAACTCTACCATTGCCATGGTTTTAGTCCAAGACGATGATTCGCACGACGAACATATAATTTATTATTTGAGTCAAAGTCTCATGACCACCGAGTGGAGAAACTAGCCTTGGCAACTGTTCAAGCTGTCCAACGTTTTCGTCACTATATCCTATTACGCAGAACCACTATTATTTTCGATTGCAACCCTATGCAATATATCCTTACGTGCCAATTTCTAGGGGGCAAGTACTGCAAATGGATAGTGATTCTCCAGGAGTTCAAATTAGAGTTTGAACGCTCTAATTCTAAGAAATATTTGGTTTTCACCGAACTGATATGTGACCTTCCCTCCATTGAGACAAAAAAAGTGGTAGAGGATTCCTTACCTGACGAATCCCTTTTTCTGATAATTTTTGATGACGTTTGGTATGGAGATATTATTATTTATCTCCAGACTCAAATTTTTTGGCCCGACCTTTCTAGTACAAACCGTCGTCGTATACGGTATCAAGCCCGTCAATACATAATTGTCGATGACACTCTTTATCGCCATGGTGTTGACTCTATTTTCCGACGATGTCTCACCTATGATGAGGCTGAGAAAGCTTTGAATGAATGCCACACTGGAGCATGTGGTGTTCATATGTATGGGTATGCCACTGCCCAAAATATCTTACGAGCAGGATACTTCTAGCCTTCTTTGTTTAAAGACCGTATTACTACCATCTAGAAATGCCATGCTTGTCAAATGTACAATAAAAATATAATATCTCATATCGCTCCTTTACACCCTGTAGTTTTCATAGGTCCTTTTGAAAAATGGGGCATTGACTTCATGACATGTGACCCTCACTCAGTTGGGGGGCATAGATACATCATCGTAGCTATGGATTATTTTACTAAATGGGTTGAGGCGATGCCTACATTCGATAATACTGGAAAAAATGCATCCTTGTTCATATTCAATCATATCATCACTCAATTTGGAATTAGATGAAACCCATCATGATGCCACCTTGGTTATTGAAATTCAGAAAAAATGTGTCAAAGCCCAATATGACAAGCATGCCAAGCCACGGGTTTTCTCTGAAGGTGATCTAGTTCTCCTCTACGAACAAGATCATGATTTACTAGTGGCCAGAAAATTCAAGGCTATGTGGCAAGGCCCTTATATCGTCAAACGAGTGCTAGAGAAGGGAGCCTACGAGTTAGTGGATTATGATGGCATTCCTTTGAGTGAACCCATAAATGGGCTTTACTTGAAGAAGTACTATGCTTAGGTTATCTGTGCATGAGTACTTGTATTTTTACTATATCATACTTTTGTGTGCTACTTTTGTGTACTTTTTCGTTGTTTGGTTTCGACCCCCAACTACTTACCTTGCATTGTGCTTGGTTTCCAGATGTCGGTGTATTCACTACCTTACATTGGCTTCACCAATGGCACTAGTCGTAGTACTCAGAACTTAGCATCTATTGCTTGGGCAATCTACGCACCCACGAATGAATTAATCAGTCTACACGGTGTTTGTCTTGGTCGTGCAACTAACAATATCGTGGAATATAGCGCAGTCATCGAATTGTTGACCGACGTTGTTTCACTTGGAATCTGTCATCTTGTTGTACGACTTGATTCACAGTTAGTAGTACTACAATTTATTAATGTCTATGCTATCCAGAGTCCTACTTTGTTAAGGGTATATTTATGAATTCACCTCTTGAAATGTCATTTTAATTACATTGAATATCAACACATTCCTAGATGTCCAAATACATTAACAGATGCATTAGCTAATTATGTGTTAGACAGACATTTGAGAAATTTATAAATCCAATCACATTTTGTATATAAAACAAGTAAGCTGGTAGAAGCCTCATGTATATATAACCATAATTTTTTTTACAAAAAAGTGTTTTTTTCCGAAGACCCAAATATCAAAAACGTGAAGCACATGGCTTCATATACAAAAATAGCATCAAGGATGATGCTCACGATAACACACCACTGCCTGTGCCACCCTATGGAACAATCGACTAAGAGATTCAGATACACCCACAGTATGGCGCTGGTAATGTCTCAGGATCTCATCGATAGAGATATCTAGGAAATCTGTTGTCAACCCCTCCAGGTTCTGCTCGATATCCTCATAATCAGTGACAACCAATCCCGATACCTCGACTCTTTCCCCTCATATCTGGATGGGGGATGTACCTGGAGGCCGATGAGGTCCTACATCTGTGTTGTCAAAGATTTTTTTTTATATTAGTCATTGGATTAAAAACATAAAAAACATTTCATATTTTAAAATCTACAAAAACATTATAAAAACAAAATGTGATTCTTACCTAAGTTCCCCCATTGAGAACCCTTGGGTAGAACCAAGTTTGGATCACCTCTGAAGTCCAAGACGACATATGCATAATCATCTACCATCAACAGTTGGGGCCTCAACCAATAAAAAAAAACGTCATTATATTTGACGATAGGACCAGTCACATGTCGAGCCATGAGGTCACACCATATCTTCATTCTTGGATCTTGTGGGGCCAGTATGCCCCACTCTACCTGTAAGCGCAAGTGTGGAACCCTCTCTAGGAAGAAGGACACTAAAATGGATCCGTACCCGAACTGTTTCAGTTTACCTTTCCTACACTTTGTCAATTGTTTCTTCATGCTCCGAAGAACCTCATCACACCAGTTAAAGACCCGAGGTTGCATGCACTCCATTGCATACTGAAAGTAACTCTAGAGAGCCATATGAGGATATGCACTCCCTACCATCTATGATATAGTGAAAAGGATAGTCTGAAGGGGTAAATCCCAGACATCCCTAATGTCAACCTTTCCACTACATCTGTCGGCCTCTGCTTCGCAATACCGACGAACATACTCACTCATCAGTAGACCGCCACCTCTATTGTCTATCAATGTCACACGGGATCCATGACGAGACAATCCCGTCAAAAAATAGATATCCTCAATATCTAGAGAGAGTATGTGGGCTCCCACATGGAATACCTGTTGATCCACATCCCACATGTGGACCAAATACTCAAGCAACCTCAATTGGGCCCTTATGCCCTGGATCTTAAAAAACTTCAGCAACCCACACTGTCGGATGGCATTGACCATGCCTGAGTCATTCCTGATGAATTAATCATCGTCTTTGTGTTCTCTCTCCCTCCACTCCAACATTCTGACAGTCAAAAACCTACATTGGAGCTACAAGGAGAAGTCAACATCTTTATTTTGCTTTATTGGAAATTTTTATTGGCCAAACATTCATAAGGAATTTTTGAGTTGTACACGATGTAGGTGAGGGTTTATATATAGTGCAGAATCACCGCAGATCATCCATAAGGCCTCCTATGGAAACCTATGGTTTCTGCAGGGCACAATATAAGCCACCTACGACGATCCTCATGCACACCTACCCTCATTAAATCCTACTCAAAAACTACTTTTAACCAATAAAAACATAAATTAATCCATGGAAAATGAATAGAACAAGAAGATTACCTTTGTAGCGGAAACCGTTCATCGAATGGTTGCTCGTGCCTCCCGCAATCCACAGTGGAAGTTTGAGGTAAAATAGGTTTTTTTGGACAAGTTTTGGGTAAAATGACAATGGAATGGTAAAAATGAGTTTTTACCTATATTTAATAACTTTTTACTTTTTCCATTGATATTTCATATTATTTTATGCATTTTATCTAAAACCTAAAGTTCCAATGATATTGTAAGTGTTTTGATTTTTCATAGATGAAGAATCTAGGAGCCTAAACGATGGAGCACATATACATTTCTTGGTTTGTTTTTACATTTGTCACATATACACATACTTTTTAGGTTTTTCAAGAAAAACCTCGAGCTCAATCTTTGTTCGTTCTCATTCTCGCAAATCAATGAGAATGAAACCGAGTATACTTTTGTCATCTTTTCGTACTCGTCATGGTAACACGAAAAATGAAACTTATGGAGTATCCTTCAAGCTCTTTTCACGCTCCGTAAAAATGAAAAGATTGTCAAGTAACCTTCTTATTTTTACGCCCGTAAAAGTATTTGAAGAAAACATTTGATGGGCGGTATGTTATCACTTTTTCAGTCTCATCAAACTAATTTACGAAAAAAGAACTGAGAGAGTTCTCTTTAAGTGTTTTTCAGACTCTCTAAATATGAACCCCCCCCGAGTTTTCTCTCTTTGGACTCGTTAAACAAACATCGAAAGACCCATATGAGAATGAACCCTTACTTCTTTCAATTTGTTAAACATACTCTGAGGGACTCGTCTGAAGGAGGAGCTTACATCAACAAGCATATGTTATCCTTCTCAAGTTTGCGTAAAAATAAAGAGGTACTCACCAGAAATGGTGGGGGAAATTTTGAAAAAAGAAATGTGTCTCTATATTTGTGTTAGTGGTAGTAATAGTTTCTCTTGAACATGACACCCACTTTATCATTATATCCAAGTTGGGAAATCCATTTGTCTCTTGTCTAACCTTATGCAAATTCATATATTGGGTCATCCTTGAGTCAATGCTGCCAAGACCATTGTCGTGTCGTTCATATGTTCAAGATAAGTCCAACCCTAAACAAGCCCTCTCTCGAGTCGACCATCTGTAGTTATCAATTCCTACCATGTCGGCCTTCCCTGTGTCAATTTCAAATCATTTTTCATACTTTGATCTATCTCGAATCTATTACTTATTTCATGTCATTGATGGGGGATACATCAAGGCCCTACTGTGACGAGTCTTTTCCTGTCGACTTCAACTCATCATCCAGGAACAAGACTTATAAATCATTTAGTACCTTGGAGCCTGCATGCCTCAATGGTAGGTTTCTTCGCTTTCGACAGTGGGTTCACATCATTGGTCCCTGATCGAGAGATTCCATCGAGTGTTCGAATTCATCTCATTTATTCACATACGTTGGATTTTTCTGAGGTACCTTGGGATTCATTGACATCAATGGTGATTTCCCTCGCACTTGTTAACGGTTTTCATCAATGGCTGCTAATAAAGTGGTTTCTACCATGTTCGACTTTAGCACCTATAATCGCATGGCTAGATTCATACTTACGAACAATGGGATTGAAGATCCTGGATCTCATCATTTTGGTCCAGGTTGCGATGGAATATTTATGATTTGTATTGACACATAGATCCACTTTGTATGTCTCGTGGCTATGTCTGAATTTGAGTTTTCTAGAACATAGATCCACAGTGTATTCCTGGTGGCTATGTAGAATCTTGATGACATGGATCCATAGTGTATGATTGGTGGCCATGACTGAAATTTATGATTTAAATCACTTGTATTCTGAGCATGGCAATTCCTACCTCAGAAATGGTATAATATTGCGCATATTCTTGGTTGTTTGTAGGTTCCTGATTGGTGCACTCCTTGTTTCCGACAAACACGCGCATTTTACAAAGTATTTTGGCTGTAATGAGTTCTAGCCTCATACTTTGGGGGGAATTCTATTATAGATTATTTTGGTCACGTTGGTGATGTTTCTACAAGCATGTGTTCAGACTCCCAAAAGGACCTTTCTTCATGAGAAAAGTGGTTGGCTTCTTCTTCTACAAAACCTTGTTAAGAAAGGTCGCTACAACTCAAGCATAAGATACATTTCAGCGATGCCTGATCGCCACAATCTGTCCTGAAACTGGTGTGCAGTGTTTCCGCAAGCTGCCCTATAGACAGGGTGTGGTGATGCTAAAAGACTAAGGAAAGGTCAAAGTTCACAAAGGTTCTAGAAGGGAATCTTCTAGAATATGACGTGACATTAGTATGGTTGGGATTCTACTCGCTTATCTGATTTGGTGGCATCATCCTAATCTCTTTAACCATCTCTCTTTCTCCTATATAATGATGGGTTTCTCATGGAAAAGGTTAAGCAAGTAAGCAAGGAATTAATGAAGGAATAGGCTGAGAACTGTGTGAGGAATTCTATTTCAATTGATGCTTGAGGTCTTCATTGGTCCATCAAGTTATTGTGGATCTTCTTTATGCAAGTTTGGAGCAAGTGTGCGTGTTGGAGCAAAGGGCCACTGAAAGGGAATATTGCAACATCAAGATTGTTTGGTTGTATCTTCCACTTTTACTTAATATAATACAATGGCATGTTTCTTTCCCATAAAATCATTCTCATTTTATTACATGACTCCTTGATCACATGTATAAGTTTTCATTGAATATACTATTGTTTTTTTCACTTGGGTTGGTTTGTGTCATTGCAGATCTAATATCACAAGAGCACCAGAGTGGAGCAAGGACAACAAAGATATAAGGAAGCAATATTCAAAGGTATGTCACTCATCTCTTGTTTGATAGTAAATTCAATGATTAAATCTTAGGGAAAGCGCCATGTCCTGTCTTGTTTTGTTCTATATCTAGGTGGATCTAGGGAGATCCGTTTATGTCCGCATTTACCGATTAATCCAATAACACCTATTCTTCCTCTTTCTATTTCATTTAGATTTTCGGTTACTAGTAGCTATACTTTCACTAGAGAAGGCAAAAGGAGGGGGAGAATACTTTGCTGACGAAGGAATGTGAACATGATGCCCATGACATAAGGTTCTTAAATAAGAAGCGTCAAGAGATTTCAGAACATTTGGAATGGTACCCAACCAAACCGGTAGTCCCAAATTCAACCTAGGAATGTACAAAGTGGCCATCAAAGGGACACCAACATTTCCAAAAATAGGAAAAGAACAAGAATCCCCTTGCGAACGGGTTCCTTGGTTTCTATCATCAGTAACTTTGTCCATGAAGATATTATGCACAGGTTCTTCCCTTGTAGGATTGTTCAAGTCCATTAAAGTCTCACACATTGACTCTGGTAAATCAGTGGTACAAAAATATACTCCTATAAGGAGGCGACTTCATGTTTCTAAGCAGAATACCCAAAATTCCTCATGACCGATGGAGTGGGCAGTCTACCATTTTAGGTCAGAGACGCAAAGCAATGACTGACTAACTCACTATGGAAAACTAAGAAGAAAAGAGCACACCACTAAAAATTCCCTAAAGATAAATCAAGCAAAAGGTAGGAAGAACAATTACGCCAACCAACACTAGAGAAACTTACCAGTGAGTGTAACTCGAACATGGAAACAACCTCCAAGTATACTTTAAAAAGCATGGTCTGATGTATGTTCTAGGTACCTCGATATGCCCCCATAGTCACCTATGTAAGTACCTATAAAAATAAAAACTAAGTTTCCAGCTCGCAGTCAGTCACTAGGTGGGTACAATCTATAGTTGGGCAGATCATATGAGCAGGATAACTATGTTTGAATCCTTTCAAGGGTATCAAAAGCAAATGGACCGGGAGATAACTAAGGATCCTGAACGGATTCGAGGTCCACAAAGCTCCGTATTCAGATGAAGTTAATAGAATCCCAAGAATGACCCTCAAATACGATCCAAACTATGCTTGGTCTGGCTTTGGAGGGGCTATCTCCTCTGCCTTTCCTCACGCAACTCATGTTTATCCGCTGTGTTAGAGGGGGGTCCTCACTAAATTTTACGACACTGGAATTTAACACTCCCTAACTGTAATAACCCAAGGTCAGGACCTTGCTGAATTGTAATGATGTTATAGGCCGGTGTGCCAAGTGTTTATAATTTGGGAAGCTTATGTGTTTATTAGGCCGGAGAGCCTAGATGCTGAAGGCCAGGGAGCTTGATTTTGTAAATGTAAATAATACATCATTAATAAAATATTATCATTGAGTGTAGACCAACCATGAAAAAAGAGTGATGGGGGACTAAGCTCCACTAGGTAGGAAAAGGGAAAGGGGGCTATGAGGCTAGGAAAGAGGGGCTAAGCTTGAGGACTTAACCCAAGGGAATATTATAATGTATTTCCTGAAAATAATAAAGTTGGGAAATAAAACCAATTATCCTAAGTTCCTTTGGGGAGAGGAACAAACTCCAAGTGGAGAGGAACGAGCTCTTGGAGAGCCAAGTGTCACCCAGGATGCATGCATATTTATGTGGGAATTTCCACCATTGTGGGGGTTCACCCTCACCATATTTCTGGCTCTCTCACGATTATGTAGTCTGACCATTCTCACCATTCTCTCTCTTAGAATTCTGACCAGTCTGGCCATATTTACTCATGGGTTCACCCTCACAATTCTTTCCATCGCTTGTCTAGTTCGTGCACGCATTGTGCAGGCATGCAACTAGAGCCATTTCTGCCATTATTGAACCTTTGCCATTGTGAACCTCTGTAATTTCTGAGCCGTCCCTTGCCTTAGCCATTTTTTCATATTGTGGTTTAAAGAGGTGGGTTTTCAAGCCCGTGGTTGAAGAAGTAGGTTTTCAGGCCTGTGAGTAACTCTTTTCAGGTGAGAGAGTTTGCTAGGAAAGTGATTTCTCCTGGAGTGAGTCTAGCAACAACTACAAAGCTCTGAGAATTCTTGATCTAGCCTGTTGTTGAATCCTTGAAAGGGAAGTGGAGCAGCCAGTGGAATTTGGAACAATGAAGGTGCATATTCTTGGGGTGGGACATGTATGTGGGGAATGAGAGTTTGTGAGCAATGGGCGTAAGTAGGCTCCTTGGAGAGAATCCTTCTTGTTGCATAGTGTAGCTTCCCGTAGCCTCAACCTAGCCTAGGATTCCTTTCCCTGGTGGATTTTAGTCCCATCTCAGGGGTGACCCACTGCCAATAACTTGGAGCAGCGTGGTCTAAGGCTGGGAGGTTCATGGAAGGTCTGCACACAGTCAATGTACTTCTCATAAAAAGATAAGTACCAAATCTATGTGAATTGTACATGCTATGTTTAAATGTTGTGTTTAGGTACATGTCTGAATGTTATCATAATTGCCTATATATATTACATATGTGTGTTTATTGTCGCTTCCCCATGATTATGTGTATGAACATAATGTTTATGTATTTTTAGAATTGCATTATATATATATATATATATATATATATATATATATATATATATAGCATTATAGCATGATAGTTTCAAGTAGCATGACCAGACTGGGTGGTTGGGTGTGTTACAATCCGGTTTATTTTCAGAACAGTTTGGTTTGATTTGGTGGTGTTTATCTTGTAAAGGAAGGTCAGGGCACATTAAAAATTGGTATTAGAGCCCATGGTTTCAACACTGAACCTGGATGGGTCGTACAAGTTGTTATAGAAGCAAGTCTAGAGGAATTGTTGTCTAAATGGACAAAATTCAAAGTTAAAAGCATCCCTGAGTGCCAAGAGAATAACTTGGCCATGTTTTGAAGTTCAAAAGGTATATCGGTTTAAGAAAGATAGAAGATAAAAGAGGTTGTGGTCACCGTGGGTTTGGGAAAGCGAAAATTAAACTTGAGCCATTGGAATAGTTCGCGAAGGGGCAAACCCCTCACATCCATTGGATCTGGAGAAGATGCACAGAGGATAAGCACCGAATTCCTTTGGACTTTTCCCCTTTGGCCATTTTAAAACTATAAGCAGAGAAGACTACCAAAGTCCCAAAGTCCGAAACCAATCCAGACCATCTATTCCAAGGGATACGTGTCCAAAGATTAAGCAAGGTTTGGAGTTTTGGCACTGCAGAAGAAATGGTTTGTGGTTGCACGGGAGGAAGATATCTCTGAAGTCCCAGAGCAGAGAAGTGACATGACAGGATGACGTCACTGGGGGTGACATGGACCAGTTCGACAATTTGACAGCTTGGAGAAAATTTTCAAGGCAGGAAATACCCAAAGTCCCGAAGTGCCGGGTATGATGTGGCAAGATGACGTCACCTAGGGTGACGTGGACCTACCTAGGTCCACCATGTGTCACTCATTTTCATACTTTTGGCAGGCCCTTAGGATCGATTAGAACTAGACACATGTCACTCGATGGAGGGGCCATGTGTAATCACCTTGATTGGTGACAATTGTACTGCATGGGCCCCAGAAGGTTAAGCAGTTCGGGAGTTCGACGTTCGAGGAAAATTGTTGGAAGAAATTATGGACCTCCGAAGTCCCGAAGTTTCAAAGTGATGTGGCGGTGATGTCACCTAGGGGTGACGTGGACACACATGATACGTTCCACATGTCAATGTGCTATCTGATTTTGAAAGGCTGATTTTTCATTTAGAGATTGACACGTGTCACCCCTTGGATTGGGCCACGTGTCTATTTCTAGTGTTCTTCCATGTGGTGCCAAATCCTATAGTCTAGAGACTTGGAACTCCTGAGGAACTTGGTCAATAATTATTAAGTATAGTTAAGAGGAACTTGGAAATCCTAGACATCCATCGAGAGGGAACATGTGACAGTAGATCTTGTGGTCTGGAGGATTCAAGTTAAGTAGTTGAGGTCAAGGAATTCCAGAGGCCCGAAGGCCAGAGTCCATCATGACCATTGATCACAGATGACATGTGGAGACAGGAGAGGGGATCTCCAGTGGGTCGACACTTCAAAAGATTAGTAGTGAAGTGTTTTTTGGAAATCGTCGAAGCCTGGAGTCCCAGAGCTCCTATCCATCATCGATCCGAGCAGAGAATGTGGACCGTAGATCCACTGTCCTTCCCGGGTTCACCAGTTTGGCGGTTGGAAAGATTTTTTGTGAGGTACTTTGAAATACGATGAATTCTGGAGTCCTAGAGCTCCGATCCACCGTAGATATAAACGAAGAATAAGGACCATTGATCGGTACATCCTCTGAGTATTCAGAGAATCGACATTCGAGGAAAATGTATTGTAGTGGAGGCATATCCTCCAAATCCCTCGAGGCCCGAAGCATAGGATAAACACCTAACAGTTAGCACTCGATCACAGCCCCTGGGCACATGAATTTGGGGGCCGAAGGAAAGGGGCTAGCACTCAAAATGTTGTTTAAGAACAAAAAAGGGACAAATTGTTCAAGTAGCCATAAATTCCTGCTCAAAACTCAGAATTGAGCATGGAAGAAGCCATTGGAAAGGTCTTGAACAATAGAAGATATTTGTGCACCCAGAAATTGGATCTGAATAGTCACTTGCTCAGGAAATAAGCATAAAATAAGTCTGATGTATTAATGAAGAATAATGGTTGTGTTTTCATGGAATTTTTAAGATCAGTTAGCCTGACAAAGTTATGTTGGCTACACATTTTTGCATAGTTAACAATAGATTGGTTAGGTCAGATCAACATAGAGTGCAGAGGGATGGATGATGCATTGATAGTCTACAACCAAGAAGATGAAATTAGTGGGATGAATGTCCAGTTGGGTATGGAAGGAACCAACTCTAATGGACATGGAGGAGGAAAATAAGAAGACATAAATCTGGATGAGACCATTAGAAAATTGTAGACAGATGTCCAGAGCCACAAGGATGATAACGAAAGGATTATGAAGGCCAAAGAACAAAAAGAAGAATTCAACATGAATTTAATGAAAATCCTGAACAAAATTGAAAAGTAGTTGGATAAGGAGAGTGGATCCAACAAATCAGGAAGCCATAAGATGCCTGAGGGAAAAGGAAGATCAAGGAGTGGTAGCAGGGATCACCATCACTCCAAAAATAATTCCCATAGGAGATCACACAACAACTCAAGTTCATCCCCTGTCAGGAAGCATAGTAGGTCTGGGGTGGATGTGTTGAAAGGAGAAATGAATTAGATCAAACCTCCTACTTTTGATGGAGAACACAAGAAGGATGAAGATGCTGAGACATGGCTGCTAGGCATGAGGAATTATTTCCAATTGCATAACTATTCTTCTCATGCAGAGGGAATAATTTCCAACTATCAAATGAAAGTAAAGGCATCCATGTGGTGGGATCATCTTGTGAAAGTACAACACCTCAGAGAGAAAAATGTGACTTGGAAGGAATTCAAGAGGCATTTTGAGAAGAAATACTTGACCAAGAGGTATTATGATAAAAAGATGAAAGAGTTCTTTGAACTTAAAATGGGAAGCATGACTATTGATGAATATGAAAGGATATTATTAGTGCTATTGAAATATATCTCCTTCATCAAGGATGAGATAGTGAAGATTCAGAGGTACCTAAGTGGGTTGCCATCTTTCATCAGTGATAAAATCCAATATGATGATCCCAAGACTTTGGAAGAAACTATAAGGAGAGAAAAATGCTTATATGATCAGCAAAAAGGAAAGCCTACATTCTAGAAGGCTTGGGAGGACAAGAAGAAGTTCAAGAAGGAACAAAGACAGAAGGGAAACTGTTGATATTATGGTAGCCATGGGAGGTATTTACCTCCACATGTGAACTTGACGAGAATAGAAGACTTCGGAAAGAAAGAGAAAACCCTAATGAGTTGGCGAATAACCCTAGTAGTCTTGTCGGCTCAAGAAGATAATTTATATTATGTTATTAGCCTCCAAGAGAAGAAGTCAGCCAAAAATAATAATAATATACTAAACAGACACATATCCAAAAGGAGAATTCAGCCCCAGAAAATCTAGTAGAACCAGTATAAATACAGGGCACCAGTTCTCATTTTAACATATCTCAGAACTGCAGTTCCCAGTTTGGTGCGCACATGTGGAGAAGGGTTGCAGGTGCAGCTGCAGTAGCATCTAGTTTTTAGTATTGGCTTGAATATCTCTTGGCTAGGGTTTGGACTATCTGATCAGCTCTTTGTGATGTGCTATCCTTGGGGAAAGGTGAGCTACCCTTTGTTTGGCTATCTAGCCTAGGGTTTGCTTCCGGAGTAATTCTCAGTCAAGGTTAAGGTGCTCGAAGAGTGGCTTCGGCCTATGGTTGGGTGACGAGGGTATCGTCAATGGTAAAATGAGCACACCATCTTCTATATTCTAATAGGTTATGGGACCACACCTCCTTCATTCAATCTAAACGCTGGAAGGAAACATAGCTGCTAGAATATTGAGCTCACTGAGGAACTGTCGCTAGGGTTACTAGCAGAAGAAACTTCCAAGACACTACAACTAGGGTTACTAGAAGGTGCATTTGCAGAAACCCTAATCCTCTTGTTGAGGAACCTTAAGTGAATGGATTGACCTAATATCGAGATAGATCAGTGCACCCTAGCCCAACGCATCTCTTGGTACTGTCAGAAAGCCAAGACGTGAAGTTTGAATTTTTGGTCAAATCTAGGGTTTGACCAAGTCAAGCAAGCCATGACTAACTCTATGAAGTCCGAGAACAAGTTAGATGGAGCCTCTAACTTTAGAGCATGGAAGACAAGGATTGACCTCATCCATGCTAAGAATAAAGTGCTAGATATTGTGAAAGGAAAGATCGTGAAGCTAAAGTTTGAAGGAGAAGAGAAGGAACCACAGAACGTTGCAGCTATGGAGAAGTTCAAAGATGTTGACATCAATGCCATGAATATCATAGTGGATTCCATAAAATACCACTTGATACCCTACATCTCCCATCTTGACTCATCGAAGAAGATGTACGATGCCCTAACAAATCTCTTCTCAGTCAGAAACATTGGACAAGTTATGAGTTGAAGAATGAGCTCCGTGACATGAAGATGAATGATGATGAAAGCATAACATCATACTTTGTAAGAATATCCCAGTTAAGATATCAACTACAAGATATTGAAGAGATCACTTCAGAGAAGGAATTGGTGAACATATTACTCAATGGTCTTCCCAAGACATGGGATGCATTTGCCGCAAGCATGAACACAAGGAAGGAGTATCCAACATTTGAAGAACTTTGGACTTGCTGTGCTCAAGAAGAATCAAGGATCAATGAAAGAGAGAAACCCCAAAAGAAGTACGACGATCAAGCTTTCACAGCAAGATTCAAGAACTTCAGGAACAAAATGAAGTTTGGTTCAATGAGGAAGCCAAATCAAGAGAAAAACATTTCAGAAGTGCAATGCTTCAACTGTCAAAAGTATGGTCACTACAAGAGTCACTGTCCCAAGATAAATAAAAGGAAAGAGAAACATGAAGCATCAGTTGCCGAAGAAAAGGAACCTACAAAGAAGACTAAGTAGGATGGAATAGACTTCTTCTTCTAAAAGGTAACAACACTCTTCTCATTTTCTGTACATATCTTGTGTGCATCGTCTCTGTACATATCTTGTATATCTATATCTTAGAAAGATAAAATGTTCCAAGAAGAACTATATCCATGGAAGAACAACAAGATAAGGATTGCTATACAAGAAAGGATGAAATATATCATGTGAAAGCTATTACAAGATAAGCCGAAATCAGAATCAATCTTGAAGAGACTTAGAAGAAGCAAAGATAGAAAGAAGTCAACAATCGAGAGGAAATTGGAAAAAGACTTATGACGTTTTGTAGAAGACAACAAGACGGAAGCGTGGACTCTGTTAGACAAGAAAGCCAATTATATATTGCAGAAGACAATAAGGATGCAGATGGAAGCATGGACTCTGTTAGACGGAGGGAGCCGATTATATGCACTTGTACATGAAGCAAGGATTAGGAGGGAGCTAATCCTATGATTCATTGAAGATGATGGAATATATATATATATATATATATATGTATATCCATGATAACTATCATGAAAGACAACATGTGTTCAATTCAACCACAGAAGAAGACTTCTTCGAAGAGAGGCCTTAAAGTATTCCTGGTTGTCCATCTAGATCCGTGATCCTATGATGAAAGGAAGAAGTGGAATATTTAGGACATGGAATCTATAAGAAACTCCATGGACCCAAGAGCTAAGGAAAAACATGAAGAATAACATGAGGATTTAAAGAAAGAAAGAGAAACCAGAATAACCAGTCATTACATAAAAAATCACAAGATTACCAACCTGATATGAAAGAAATCAAGCAAAAGAACTGAAAGTCGTGTTGAAGAACTATGTATGGAAGACTTATGAATAAAAGAATTGCAATATCTAGAACCAAAGGTTCTCTCAGATGAAGGCAGAAGAATATGATGATTACTTGTTCCAGTAAACCAGAATTATCTCTACATAAGTCATTATATCATCCGCAACATCCATGAGTCAGAATTCTACATCAGATGAATGCAAAGAATGTTCTCCAGAGAAATTGAATAAAGAGCGTATGAAGAGAAATTTCAAGACTTTGAGGCATATCAGAAATATACTCCTATATGCAGATAGAAGAAGATAACTTGGTGGAGAACCTCCAGTGCACAGCAGAAGTGTGGTGAACAATTCCTATAACATCAAGATGACTACTCAGTGGACTAGATCTCATGATGACAGAAGAAGTTCCACATGGATATGTTCCAGTTTTCCAACTATGATATACTCTATTGTTCAGATCTACATGAAACCTTCACAATGTTCCAGACTAAAGTACATTTGAAATCAAGCATTACATTATCCATGATGAAGTCCAGAAAGGAGAAAATGATTCTCCAATACATATCTCCACAGATGAGCAGATAAGCAGACATTTTGGTAAAACCTCTATCCAAGATGAAAGAGTTTG
>ML783988.1:307594-355636 GCA_009831015.1 Picea engelmannii
ACATATTTTGCTGACACTGAGGAGATTATGCTTCAAATCTTCAACCAATAGGAATTTTCCTGCTTTTACATTTTCACTTCCAAGATTTACAGTTCCTTTTCCAAGTATTTTGGTAGATGAGTCATCTCCAAATGCAACATTTCACCCTTTTTCTTCAAGCTTACAAATTTGCTTTGATCTCCGGTCATATGAGATGAGCACCCATTGTCTATGAACCATTCATCTTCTTCTTTTCATTCTTTAGGGACCAATGCTATTCAAAAATTTTTATTGTGTGGAAGTTCTTTCATTTTCCATGTTGTAGTTGGTATACAGACATTTGGCATACAATTATCTTCCTTCATCTCTATGCAATCTCATGCTTTGTGACCAATATTATTGAACTTGTAACATAAGATCCATTAATGGGTCAAATGGATTATAATTTTTGTTGATAGGTCTACGAACATTTCCATATCTACTATTTTCACCAATCATGTAGCTTGCATAGTTATTCCTTTCATTGATTCTACAATTGTTTGCCTTGTGTCCAAAATTTCCACAAGTATAACAATGTCCAAGAAAGAAATTTTGATACCTGGGAGTAAGTGATCTTCTTTGTGGTGTGGTCCATCTGGGTTCACGATGTATTCTTATGTAGTTTCGTTCATAATGATTTCTTTCATACCTGATGGGAGAGGATCTTCTTGATGTCTCATTCCTTTTGAATTCTAGTCTTCTATCTTGTTGTTCAACTTGTTCTGGAGTGTTGGTTTCATCATTTTCAACCTCCTTCTCTTATTTTTTTGTCTTCAAACTGTCATTGTATCCTAGTCCTGTCTTGTCATTTGGAGATCTTTGACTGCTAAGGATCTCATCTAATTTTTTAGTGCTTTTTTCAAACTTCTTCAACTTTTCTATTGTCAATAGTAGCTCCCCTTTTGTGTGATCCAATTTTTCTTTCAATTTCTCATAATATTCTAATTGGTCCTTCAAGCTATTAATGGTCTTTTCAAGATTGTAATTCTCTTCTTCAAAACTACTCAATTCACCTTTTAGTATTATGTTTGTATTTCTAAGCTTGCTATTTTCAGTTTCAACATGCTTCAACTTTTCAAGATTCTCATGTTCTTGTTCACTCTCTACATTATCTTTGTATACCCAAAAGGAATCAAGGTTGGTTTCTTCATCTGAATCTTCTTCAAAAATGATTTCTTCTTCTTTAGAATTCTTGTGATCATCATCCCGATTTTCTTGGGTTATGAAGAGGACTTCTCCTCCATCATTATCTTCTTCATCACTCTCATCTGAGGAGATGTCATCATCCTTGGAGTAGAATCTCTTTTTATTGTTGAGACTTCTCTTTTTATAGTATCAATTTTCAACAATGTGTCCTATTATACCACAGTAAAAGCATTTGAGAGGAGACTTACCTTTGTATCCTCCACTTCCCTTATGGAACCTTCTTACAAAATTTGTTATTTCTTCATCAAGGTCGTTATCCTTGTCTTTTGTCTTATTTATGGATTTAAAGGCTGCTTCATTGTTTAGCTGGTCACTTTTTGTACCTGTTCTCATTTCATATGCTATAAGATACCCATGTAATTCATCCATTGTCATTTTGGTCAAGTCACTATTTTCTTCAATGGCGGAGACCTTAGCATCATACTTCAAGAAAAGTGATCTCAAAACTTTTGTACAACCAACGATTCATCGAGATCTTCACCTAATCCTCTGATAGCATTAACAACTTCATCAACTCTAAGAAGATAGGTTGCAATATCTTCCTTTTCATTCATCTTCAAATTTTTAAATTCTTATCTATGTCATTGAAGCTTGACCTGCTTAGCTTTTGGATCACCTTCGTAGATACTCTTGAGTTTGTCCCATACCTCTTTAAGAGTGATGCAGCCCATCACTTTGCTAGCAATGGTTGGTTCCAATGCTACTATAATAACATGTCTGGATTTTGAATTACAACTCATAAGCTTCTTCTCATTTGGATCGGTTGGAGCATTATTTAGGATTACATAGCCATTTACAATTGAGTACCAAATGTCTACTCCCAAAGCCGTTAGGTAATTTTTCACTCTATCACTCTAGTATGCATAATTTATTCCATCAAATTTTTGAATCCCATTTGAAATGTTCTCATGGTCATCCATCTCTTCTCAGGATTTTCCTTCCAGTGGTTAAACTGTTATGAAGGCAACTTTCTCTGATACCAATTGTTGATACCGAGAGGGGGGTGAATCAGTATCAAATACAATTTAAAAATAAATAAATCAAGTTGTACTTAAACCATTCAATTGTATCCAATGAGCAATGAACAATAGTATAAGAGTTACATCAATACACCACAATACACCATGCACAATATATGATAAATAATCAATAGTTATTGGTCAAGGGAAGTAATGACTTCCACAGGTAGCTACAAATTCCAAATATAAAGGGAGGGATAAAACTCCAAGAGGAAGATACAATCCTCCAATATCAAGAGAGGTTTGACCTCTCCATACTTGCCCCTTCCTTGCACCCAAGAATATATGAGAGATAATAAAACTTTACATTAAATCATCACCATCAACCAACCATCACATAAAGCCTGATAATGCTTCCTGAGACTTCTTCAACTTCTGTAATTCTTCAATTCATGGAATACTCTGATCCTGTAGATAATATTAATCAATGTATTCTCTGAAACTCCTCCAAGTTTCACTCCTTGAATCCTCCCCAGAAATAAGTTATAGAAAGAATGGTAGACTTTATTCAATTCTGGTTTATTCAAGAGAGCGAACGTGTACATAATTCCCCGCGCTCAATATTTAACATCAGATTCTGAAACTTGCAAACAAGAAACTAAAGTCTATAATATTTCCAATTAAATTCATCCCACTTAATTTGGATTCTCTATGAATAAGTTATGACTGTTTTACCAGGAACACCTGTTTATTGACTAGCTTCAGGACTGGTCAAAAACCCTATCTTCCATAGAGTGTATCTCCATAATTATAGATAATCAAGAGATGAAACTTTTACCACAGTTACCTTGATATGTCTTCTCAATACCATAGCAATTTCACTATCTGAATCGTTCTAGAAAAAAAATTATAGCAAAAATGGTAAGATGACCTAAAAATAACATACCTTAGAACACATCACCAAAAGACTTCATCCTCCCTTGAAATCCAACCTTCTTTACTTATGATTTCCTATGAAATTCGACTTGTGTATAAAATCAATGTATAATGATATTTATTTATACCATTTATTTCACTTCCTTTCAACATTAGGGCCGACCCGAAACTTTCTTATTTTGTAATTATTTTCTTTAATTATCTTCAGGGCCTACATGTACTTCTTCAATTCACTTTGTCATCTTCAAAAATTCATTTCTCCTCAACCATGAGGATCCACGTGATGTGTCACATACCACTAGAAACAACATGATGTACAATATCCATCCATGGGTGTTGTATCTGCATGTGCATTTTTCTTCATGTCCAAATACCTTCATCAATCTTGCGATCCAAAATCGATGACTAGGGTTGAAATCAATGACAACAACCAATCTTTCAACAAGAGCAGTCCGTAGAACAAGTACGAGGTAGAAAGTGCCCTGTATGATGAGCCACTCAACACACCGGGGATCCCAATGGACAACTTTAGGGATGAGCTAGGACCGAGTGAACAAGGGGAATAAATTCCACAACAGGAAATCGACATCTCGACAACCGATTATCAAGTAAGTTCTAAGCCTACCCCTGATTCATTGATTTTGGCCAGTACTTTACCTCCCAATGAGAAACCACCAGAGGACTAACTTTCAGTACATACAAAAGAGGTTCAAGAACCCAGTCTTGAACAAATAAACACAATCGGGAGCCTGGGAAACATTCTTACTTGGGGAGAGAAAAAAATCCACAAACCTGTGGATGAGGTTTTCGATATACAAGCCATCGCCTACGACCGAAAGAGGAAATCCATCATGAAGAGGACCACTAATAAGAGGAGGCTTACTCTAGACAGTTCCATCTCATCACCACAGAGGAAAATTTGATCAGCACAGAGCATGCCAAGACATTTGAGCTCATCGACGCAGGGATGGTGATCATAGATGCCACCCTGGATAGAGCAAGGAAATATGAAGAGGAGTTGGAGCATCTGTTCCATTTGGAGAAATACTATCATGACTCTACACATGCCACAATGTTCTTGAGAAGTGAGTTCTAGGATGCCTATAGTAAATTCATGAGTGAGTGGCACCTTTTCACTACAGGGATAGCCGATTTCCAAGAAGACACCCTTATGGCACTGGAAATGTGCAAGGATATGGAAAGATGGTATGAGAAATACCACCAAGAGGTGGAAATATTTGATTACATTAGTGCGGTTCAAAAGGGTCGAGACGCCGAAGAGCATGAAATTCAGATACTAAGGGACAACATCATTGACCGTATAAGGAAGTTGGTCGAATACTGGGTGAAGATGGCCCAAGAACCTCATCAGGATATCCAAGAGAAATGGGTTGATTGTGAAAGGAGCTGGACCAAGATCAATCAAGCGATGAGAGACATCAGTCTCCCATAATTCGGCACACCCAAGGACTTTGTCGACTTGCATCACATAGTCAAACTACATGCAGAACAAGACTCATCATGGACTGCGGAGATAGAAAAGCTGGCGAACATGGAACTAGGTCAAGTAAAATAGTTCATGGAGAACCCAATCAAGGCTCAAACAATGTTACATCAGTTAAGTGCTAAAGTAGTCAAGTATCGAGCACAAGCAGTGAAAATAAAGGAGATCCTTTCGGCCCCAATGGACCAACATAGATTCCCATATGCCAACACATGTGAGGAATGCTTCGTCAAATGGTCGGAGTATGAGAAGATTCATCCACTCAAGTGAAACCATTTGATGACTCTTAGAAGTCTCATAGATGAAAGTGCCATGTGGTGATGTTTTTTTTTACTTAACTTGCACTTTTGATAGTTACTTTTAGTTAATAATTTGTTATAAATGTAAGAATCGACCTGTTAGAATTGGTCGATGGTTTTTGCAAAGACCCTCATTTTTGGAATTGTAAAGAACTATTTCGGAACTAACTTAATTGGGAAGTTATGTTTAGGACCGGAGACAAGTTTTTGTTTTTCATCAAAGGTGTGTGTGATTGGATCATAAGGAGGAATTACTATTGACTTTATTTCATGAATGGATGATGCAATGAGTAAGAGTTTCTGAATCTATTGATAAGTTATCTAATTCAATGATTTTTATAATTCATGTCTCTAATGATGTAAAATAAATCATTGTGTTAGTGTGTTATTAGTGATTAGAGATAAGGAAACTGTTTTTCTTGCCATCATTTTATTGCATGTGTGTTCTCTTCTGATAATTGTATCTCAGTCAATAATTGAAACACCCGCAAGTTGATGTATTAGTTCTAGGCTTGTCGTATGTGTAAGAATCATTGTCTGGATGCTTGAGCACAAGAATTATCCATAGGTCAGCCTTCTTCAGTAGTTAAGATTTCCCCCTTTGTTACCCAGTTGGTTTATACCAACACCTATCTTGTATTAGAGCCACCTATAAGAGAAAATACAAAAAGAGAACGTTCAAATTGGAGGATTTTTCGCGAGAAGATATCTTGCAAACCACTACGTAAATCCCATTGATTAATTGGCCAGATCGTAATATATGGAGAACCATTCCACTATCAAATGTTGTAGAGTCTAATTGGGCCTCAGTGTCGGGTTTGGTTCCTGTTGTTGAGTTAAAAGGATTTAGGACGCATCAACAAGATCTCAACAATGCAGCTAAAGAAGTGTTATAGAAAGGGATGCCAAATATTTGCAGCCCATATGGAGGAAGAACCTAAGGATAAGGTGCCAAATATTAAGGATCATGCAGTCCTCAAAGATTTTGAGGATGTGTTTAAGGAGATACTAGGATTACCCCCAAAGAGAAATATCGATTTCTCTATAAATTTGATGCTTGGAGTAGCTCCAGTATCAAAGACTCCTTACATAATGAGTACACCAGAACTGAAGGAGCTGCAAATGCAGCTTGAAGATATTTTTAGGAAGGGGCATATACGCCCAAGTGTGTCACCATGGGGCACCCTAGTGTTATTCATGAAGAAGAAACATGGGACATTGAGACTGTGCATCAACACCAGACAATTGAACAAAGTGACTATAAAGAACAAGTATCCCTTGCCAAGGATCAATGATCTCTTTGATCAGTTAAAGGATGCAAATATATTCTCAAAGATTGATCTCAGATCAGTATACTGTAACACACCCACGACGGGGAAAAATAAATAAATTATTTTTCCTCAATTACTCGATTTCTCCATTCATGGTCTCTAATCCTGGTCAATGGAAGTCAGGGAAGAACCTCAAATCCACTTAACAGGCCCTCTTTCCCTTAAAGCGCAGGTTATATGGAACCCACAACTTTCTCCCTAACTCCTTTAAGCTTCAGTGTATTTAGGTGCTAGCTCTCCTAGTTATGCCCCTTCCTTTATGTGACCAAGGCTGTGACTAGTCGCCAAATCGAAAGGCATGTTGAGATTGCGTTTCACGACTTTGCGTCTTACGAAGTTCACTTGCTCGTCCTTCCCTCGAAATGATTCGACAACCCATATCTCTCCTCGATCCAACAACTCAAATCAATCACGATTTCACGTTTCACGAGTCCCCAGAACTCTTACTTCTGGATTTCTAAGTTGCGGACTCTCGATAAGACTAGATCTACGGTCCATGATCTTCCTTCGATTGATGGCTGCGATCAAGTCGCAATTTCATGTTTCACAAATTTGGAGGTTGGTTCACCTCTGTTCTCCTGATTCTCGATTTCCCAATATTTGCAAGTGTCAGATCGATGACTCACAACTCCCCATGATCTAACAACTAAGATAAAATCGCGATTTCGCATTTCACAAATTCTCACAACTCCACCCTTTGACTTCCTTGAGTCGCGAGTCAGTGAAATGTTGATCTCTCACCACATGTCCTCCTGGATGGATGGTTCTGATGATTTCAGTACTTTGGAACCCCATTCCTCTCGTGTACCCTCAAGTCTTATCGTTAGTGCACTTTACCTTGATTGGGCGACCATGATTATTTTATGCTCAAACCGAACGACTGAGATTTGTTCTCCTCTGTGCTTACTCCTTGTTGTCTGGACTATGATCTGACGATCCAGATATTTTTCGATGATCGATCCAATGATCACTGTAGCTCCTCCTCCTGAGATTTTACTTTCTTCCCTGACTGGGAATATTTCAGATGTTTCAAAGGTCTCAACCTTCGATTTACTTCCTATGAGCCCTGATATATGGTTCTCGACTACCACTTTCCCTCCCGAGATTACGAACTTGAGACAAATTCACCTCTTGGACCTCATCTGCACTTCGAAAAGGCACTTATCTCTTTTGAGCTTGGTTCCTAGGGAATTACAAATTCCCACATACTCTTGCCTTAATATGTTCGTGTCAGATCGAAGGTCCATGACCTTCCTTGATCCAATGGTTCAAAGCACATCGCAACTTCGGGTTTCAGGAGTTTAGTTGCACCAACGTGTGAATCTTCCAATGTGCGAATCCCCGATCTCATGAATCTGACGGTCAAGGAGGTTCTTGATATATTCTTAAATCTATAGTTCAGAGCATGTCACAATTTCGAGTTTTGAGAGTTTAGTCGTGCCAACGTGCGAATCTCCCGATGTGTGAATCCCCGATCTCGCCAATATGATGGTCAAGGAGGGTCCCGATATATCCTTATATCTACAGTCTAGAGCACATTGCAATTTTGGGTTTCAGGAGTTCAGTCGTGCCAACGTGCGAATCTCCCGATGTGCGATATTGCGAAGATTGAAGGAGTCGAGGCGTTAACACCTGTGCCCCTTCTTCAAATCTAACGGTCGCGACAGACCCTAGGTCCTCCCGAATGGATATCATCTGTTCATCTTATAAACGAAGGGATATTCCCTTTCGATACTTGAATCTCACTATTCTTCCTGAGTTTCATTAGCTCTGAAAGGCTTAAGGATTTTTCACTCTTTCTCTTGAATGTAACGCTTGGAAGCGTTCTTCCGCGCATTTCTTACATTCATTCCTCAAATTTAGGACTTAAGATGGTATCGATCTCTACCCACCTTGCAGAGACTCAGTGCATACATGCACTACCTCTCCTGAGCTTATTGGACTCCATCCTTGTAGTGATTGCGGGGTTGAACCTCCACAATCAGGAAGTACTCATGCGAGTCTAGGATAGTGAAAAAATCCTCTCAAAGGAAATCAAGAAGATATGAAAGTTCTCAAAGAATGAACACATACTTCTAACTTAATCATTCAGTACAGAAACCATTTTAGGCATATAAATACAAGCATGCATTCATTATTTCCAGTTCAAATCACAAGGCATAAAAACACTTATCAGAACCATAAGGCGTGATGTGACTGCTGAGAGGGGTGCTTGTTTCCACCCAACCATAGGCTCAGTCACTCCCGATGGATTTATCATTGGCCACCCCCGAGCTTAATCCACAATTCTTTGAGATTCAATCTCTCACTTCCAGCTCAACAGAAGTTAGGGACGAAGGTTACTCTCCTTCTCCCTATACAAGAATAGACGAGGATGAAGGTTACTCACCTTCACCTGAATCAGTCTCTATTCCATGTGATCAGAACTCACTTTTCTCTTTCAATCCTTCCTTGGACCCGAGAGTTTCCACTCTTGTCTTTGCATTCTTCACAGTTTTTCTCTTCCCACACCACGCTTCCTTTCTTGCCTTCCTCAGCAAGATTGTGTGTGGCTCGAATCCCTAGTCCATGGTCAGGTATGGAAGCCTTACAGATGGGTGGTCTGCCCCATCCCCTCATTAACTCTTGAGGAGGTCTTCCCACCTACCAACCTAATTGTAATTCATTTCGGGTCAGAGGGTTGTTATGATCTTGAGAAATTAAAACCAGCATAGTACTGGTTCGGTTGAGGTTAACGCAACCATTTCAGGTCCCCTCCAACTTTTCATTAGAAATCATGGTCTCTCTTAGAAAATCCACTTCTCAGCAATTATGCAACATGTTTCCATTTTCTATTAAAATAACAGGATTTACATTCATCGACCTTTTATACAAAGGTCCATCAAATCAAACATTCACACTTTGAGTTTTCCATAGTTCCTGGCCAATAAAGTTATATCTACAGACTGGGGGAAACAAGGTGTTACAATTCCTTCCCCCTTAAAGGAATCATCGTCCTCGATGTTCTATCTATCAACATGATAGGTATGTACATAAGTAAATAAAATCAGATATGCATGTCTCACGACATCTTCCATTTCCCACGTAGCCTCATCTGGGCTAAAGTGTTTCCATTGCACCTTGACCTGTTCAATGGTTTGGTTCCTGAGTGTGGTTTCATTCCTATCTAGTATGCATTGGGGTTCTGGCAGGAATTCTCCCTCCGGTTCCACCTGGATCACAGACCAGTCAATTATATGATTAGCATCATGTACATATTTCTTCAATAATGAAACATGGAAAACATTATGTGCCTTTACTGTGGGAGGAAGTGTTATCCTATAGGATACAGGTCCCACTCTATCTAAGACTTCAAAGGGTCCACAATACTGAGGTGCCAACTTGGCACAGGCTCCCATTCTCAGAGAACTCTTCCGGGGTCTAACTATGAGATAGACATGGTCTCTGGCTTTGAACTCTCAGGGAGTTCTCTTTCTATTGGTCCTAAGCAATTTTCAGATTTTTCCTTATCTGCACCACTTGCTATTCCATTTCTTTCAGCATGTCGGGTTCGATTGTAATTCTATCCACTGGATTACCCTAGCTGATTGAAATCTTGCATTGTCTACCATAGAGGACTTCAAAAGGGCTCATCTTCAAGGATTCTTGATAACCATTGTTGTAGGAAAACTATAACAATGGTAGGTAGTCTTCCCACTTCTTAAGTTGATGCATTACATGCATCCTTAGAATATCCTCTACTATTTGGTTTACTCTTTCTATCTGTCCATCGGTTTGAGGGTGATAAGCTATACTGAATCAATATTGTCTCCAGAATGACCATTAGGGATTTCCAAAAATTTGAAGTGAACTTGGTATCTAGGTCAGATACAATTTCCTTGGGCATGCCATGTAGTCTAAATATCTCCTTCATGAAGATGTTGGCAATATCTATGGCCTTGCAAGTTGATTTGACAGGAATGAAATGAGGAGACTTACTCAGTTTGTCCACCATGACCATGATGACATCATTTTTCTTGGTCGACTTTGGTAATCCGGTGATGAAATCCATGGAGGTGGTTTCCCATTTCCATTTTGGGATCGGTAGGGGCTGCAATAATCCTGCTGGATGTCAGTGCTCTGCCTTAACTTGTTGGCATTCTAGGTACTTAGCTAGATAGTTAGCTATGTTTTTCTTTAACCCAGGCCAATAGAATTGTTTCCTAGTGGTCATGATCATCTTCTAATATCCCGGGTGACCAGTATATGGTCTCTTATGCAGTTCATCCATTATGAACCTCTTCAAGTCATCACAGTTTGGAATATACAATCTGTTTTTGTAATTCAAGATCCCTTCCTCGAGAATTTGGTAGCCTTCAT
Organism: Picea engelmannii; assembly: GCA_009831015.1. Lineage (NCBI taxonomy): Eukaryota > Viridiplantae > Streptophyta > Pinopsida > Pinales > Pinaceae > Picea > Picea engelmannii. Next base: position 318,207 of record ML783988.1, read on the forward strand.
ACTTTATCCCGGTAGACTCTTGCATTAGGTATGAGGTCACAGTCTTAAAGAATGCATTTGTCTCTTGTGCATTTCTTATTCTTTCTCTGACATCCGTTTCACAGGTTCTTATTGCTGCCAGATGAATTGTTTTTATACTTCTGCTAAGGGCATCGACCACCCTATTTTCCTTTACTTTTATGTGTTTGATTTCAAAATCAAATTTACTTAGGAGAGCCATCCACTTATCTTTCCTAGCGTTGAGTTTTGGTTGATCAAACAGGTGCCTCAACCCGCAATGGTCTGTCATAAGCACAAATCTCCTTCCCAGGAGGTAGTGCCTCCACATTATTAAAGCATGTACTATGCTAGCCAACTCTAGGTCATGGGTCACATAATTGATCTCATGTTCATTTAATTTCCAGGACGCGTAGGAAATTACACGTCCCTCTTGCATAAGAAATCCTTCAAGTCCTTCCTTGTAGGCATCTGTACACATGAGGAAATCATTATCCGGGTCTGCAATCTTTAGCATGGGTGCATCAGTCAGGACGTATTTCAGTTCCTGAAATCTTTCTTCACATTTTGATGTCCAAATGAATTTGATCCCCTTTTCTGAAGGGCAATGATTGGACAACCAATTTTGGAAAATCCTTTTATGAACCTTCTATAGTACCCATCTAAGCCCATGAAGGATATGATATGTGATACATCCTTTAGGGTACCCCATTCCATAATAGATCTGATCTTATTGGGGTCCACTGCCACCCCTTCTTTAGAAATGACATGGCCTAAGTAATGGAAATTTTTTTGAAAGAAGTCGCACTTGTTAAACTTAGCATAGAGATGATGCTCTCTTAGTACTTGAAGTATGAGTCTAAGATGTTCTTTGTTCTCCTCTTTTTTCTTGGAGTATATTAGGATATCATCAATGAAAACCAATACAAATTTGTCCAGAAATTTGTTGAGTACATTATTCATCAAGCACATAAAAGTGGTAACCCAAATGGCACCACCACGAATTCATAGTGACCATACCACATTCTGAAGGTTGTTTTGTGGATGTCTTCATCCTTAATCCGGACTTGGTAGTATCCAGAACTCAAGTAGATCTTCGAGAAGATGGTAGCACCTCCCAGTTGGTCAAACAAGTCATCAATTTTGGGTAAGGGGTATTTGTTCTTTATGGTTGTCTTATTGAGTTGTCTGTAATATATGCACAGTCGGAGTGTGCCATCATTCGTTTTCACAAACAAGACGGGCGCTCCCCATGGAGATACACTAGGTCAGATGTAGCCTTTGTCCATCATATCCTTTAGTTGTAGCTTGAGCTCAACCATCTCTGGTGTGCTCATCCTATATGGTGTTCTAGGTGCTGGTACCACTCTTGGTGTAAGCTCTATCGAGAAATCAATATCCCTTCTCGAAGGTAGACCTGGTACTTCTTCGGGGAACACGTCCTTGTATTCTCTTAATATGGGGTGGTTCTCTATGTTTGGTTTTTCATCCTCAACGGATTCCAACACCTGTATTGCATATAAGGAGAACCCTTTTTTGCAATACTTCTTCATTTGAAGGGTCAATATTTGTCTCACTGAGATAGGCTTATGAATCCCTTGGAGGGTCATCTTTCTCCCTTCTTCATTTCCACATTCTAAAGTTTTATTATAACAGTGCACTTTGGTTTTATAAGAAACCAACCAATCCATACCGATCAACAGGTGATAATATCCCAGGGGAAGTATGTTAAGGGTCGCTCGGGTGGGCGATCCACCCATGATGAATTGGCAGGTTGGTATGGCCTCTGCCACCTTTCTTTTGGTCCCAGTGGCTAGTTGTACGAACCATGGTTTAACATGTCTAATTGGTTGCAGTTTACACTTATTGACATTTTGAGGGGTCACATAACTCAAATTAGAACTTGGGTTAATTAAAATAGAAATTGGATGGTTGGCGATCATACCTTCCAGATCCACTACTGAAGCTTGGTGGTCGGCTTGATTATTGTCTAGGGTTGCATAGATTCGTGGCATGCTCCTGGCCACATCATTGACGGTTGTAGCTTCTTGGATATTGTAGACCCCCTTACTGTTTTGTTGTCTATGTGGGTAGTCCCTCAATCTATTATTTTCTCCACAATCCCAATATTTTAAGGGTTCCTTCTTTAGGTTATTAGTCTTTGTTGGGACTGTCTGAAAAGGTTTATTACCACTTTGAGAGGGGAAATTTTTCTTATATACACTTCTAGCAGGAAGGCTCCCTCTTGAATATTTTCCATAGTTATTAAATCTTGAATATTTAAACCATTTCCTCTGGAATCCCAAACTACTCTTCTTCTTCCAGTGCTTGTGGGGTCTTGTCTTTCTCCCAAACTATTCATAACAATACCTCACCTTCCAGATAGCCTAAGGTATTTGGTTCGTCGAATTCAATCCTATCCCGATAGGTCTAAGGTAACCCACTAATGAACCACTGAATTTTTTATTTTTCATCTTTTATGTAGGGTACGTACCTCAGTAGTTCAAGGAATTTATCAACAAATTCATCAATGGTGAGCTGCCCCAGCTGAAGCTCATAGAATTCCTTAGTTTTCCCATCCATGTATTTTTCTAACAGATACTACTTCCTGAAGTATTTCTCAAATTGTTTCCATGACAAATCCTTCTCATGGACTCCTTTCACATTCCTAAGGTATTCCCACCATATGGAAGCCTTTCCATTTAGGTTCAAGATGGCTATTCAAGCCTTCAAGTTTTCAAAGTAGTCATGGACTCTGAAATACTACTTTAAACCAAGCAGCCAAGCTTCTACCTCTTCTCCCTTCTTAATCTCTCCGTCAAAAGAGGGTGGTTTGGATTTCTTGAACTCTTCAGGACCATGGGTTTTGGAATGCTTATACTTCTTTCCTTTCCCGTGAGAATGCGAGTTGGCCCTGCTACTAGAATATCCTTCAGAGTTGTCAGCTTCTTTTCCAAAGGACTCACCCAATGAGTGTCCCCTACCTCCAGGTTGGACCTTCTTAGCGGTACTTCTCCCAGTGGGGTCACTTATGGAGTCATGTTTTTGGGTCTCAGGTGGACTCTGACTTCTCTTCTCGTGTTGTTGGTCTGCATGAATGGTTACAGGTTCATGCTGAAGTTTCCTCTGTATGTCGGATAAGCTCTGTAGCAAGAATGCGTTAATTTCTGTTTGTTTCTCTTTCTCCTTTATCAATCTCTCGTTGTCAGCCTTGAAACTCTGTAACTCGGCCCTGAGGCTCCTTACAGTTTAAGCCATATCTGGAGGGGTTTCCACCGCCCTCCTTTCATCACATTCTTCATCTTTATTGTGGGATCCATCCCCCACTTCATGACACGTCACCATCCTTTAGTCTTGGAGTTTTCTCTTGATTTACTGAATGCTCGAGTGTTGCCAAAAACACTTATTGTTAGCTAGAAATCTATTATTTTATGAACAATACATGGCTCAATGTCTTAAATGCATACACACAGTAGAAAATTTCATTATTTTCTTTAATAAAAATTTTAAATTAGACTTTTTAAGAAGGAGGTAAGGTAGAGTATCGTTCTTTTAAAAGTAATGCAAATAGAGTTTTTAAGTGAATCATCCGTGAGCCCAAGAAGTTTAAGTGTTGTAACCATGCTCTAATACCAATTTGCAACACATCCACGATGGGGCAAAAATAAATAAAAAAAAATATTTTTCCTCAATTAGTCGATTTCTCCATTCATGGTCTCTAATCCTGGTCAATGGAAGCCAGGGAAGAACCTCAAATCCACTTAACAGGCCCTCTTTCCCTTAAAGCATAGGTTATATGGAACTCGTGGCTTTCTCCCTAATTCCTTTAAGCTTTAGCATATTTAGGCACTATCTCTCCTGGTTAAGCCCCTTCCTTTATGTGACCAAGGCTTTGACTAGTCACCAAATCGAAAGGCACGTCGCGATTTCGTGTTTCACGACTTCGCGTCTTACGATGTTCACTTTCTCGTCCTTCCCTCAAAATGAGTCGACAGCCCAGATCTCTCCTCAATCCAACGACTTGGATCAAATCGTGATTTCATGTTTTTCAAGTCCCCAGAACTCTTACTCATGAATTTTTGAGTTGCAGAGTCTCGATAGGACTAGATCTATGGTCCACGATCTTCCTTCGATCAACGGCTGCGATCATGTTACAATTTCATGTTTTCCGACTTTGGAGGTTAGTTCACCTCTGTTCTCTCGATTCCCGATTTCTAGATATTTGCAAGCATCAGATCGATGGCTCACAACTCCCCATGATTTAATGACTCAGATCAAATCATGATTTCACTTTTCGCGAATTCTCACAAGTCCACCCTTTGACTTCCCTGATTCGCGAGTCAGAGAAATGTTGATCTCTCGCCACGTGTCCTCCTGGATGGATGGTTCTAATGATTTCAGGACTTTGGAACCCCATTCCTCTCATGTACCCTCAAGGATTATCATTAGTGCACTTTACCTTGATTGGGCGGCCACGATTCTTTTACGCTCAGACCAAACAACTGATATTTTTTTTCTCCTCTACGCTTACTCCTCATTGTCTGGACTATGATCTGACAGTTGAGATCTTTCATGATGATCGATCCAATGATCACTATAGCTCATCCTCCTGAGCTTTCCCTTTCTTCCCTGATTGGGAAGATAGATGTTTTAAAGGTCTCTACCTTCGATTTACTTCATGTGAGCCCTGATGTAAGGTTCTCAACTTCCACTTTCCCTCCTGAGCTTATAAACTTGAGACAAGTTCACCTCTTGGACCTCATATGTGATTCAGAAAGGCGCTTATCTCTCCTGAACTTGGTTCCTAGGGAATTTTGAATTCCTGCATACTCTTGCATTAATCTTCTTGCTTCAGATCGACGATCCATGACCTTCCTTGATCGAACGGTTCAGAGCACATCACAACTTCGGGTATCGGGAGTTTAATCATTCCAACGTGAGAATCTCTCAATGTGCGAATCCCCAATCTCGCTAATCCGATGGTCAAGGAGGGTCCCTATAGATCCTTAGATCTACGGTCCAAAGCACGTCGCAATTTTGGGTTTCGGGAGTTTAGTCATGCCAATGTGCAAATCTACTGATGTGAGAATCCTCGATCTCGCTAATACGACGGTCAAAGAGGGTCTCGATAGATCCTTAGATCTACGGTCTAGAGCACGTCACAATTTTTGGTTTCAGGAGTTTAGTCGTGCTAACGTGTGAATCTCCTGATGTGCGATCTTACGAATACTGAAGGAGTCGATGCGTTAACTCCTGCACCCCTTCTCCAAATCTAACGGTCGTGACAGACCCTAGGTCCTCTCGAACAGATCTCATCCGTTCATCTTCTAAATGAAAGGATATTCCCTTTCGATACTTGAACCTCACTATTCTTCCTAAGTTTCATTGGCTCTGAAAGGATTAAGGGTTTTTCACTCTTTTTCTTGAATGTAACACTTGGAATTGTTCTTCCAGGCACTCCTTACGTTCATTCCTCAACTTTAGGACTTAAGATGGTCTCGGTCTCTGCCCACCTTGTAGAGACTCCGTGCATACATGCACTACCTCTCTTGAGCTTATTGGACTTCGTCCTCGCAGTGATTGTTGGGTTCAACCTCCGCAATCAAGAAGTACTCATGCGACTCTAGGACAGTGACGAAATCCTCTGGGAAAGTGCTTCTGAGGAATTAAACTAGTGCATAAGGAAATCAAGAAGATATGAAAGTTATTAAGAAGTGAACACATACTTATAATTTAATCATTCAGTACAGAAACCATTTTAGGCATATAAATACAAGCATGCATTCATTATTTCCAATTCAAAGAACAAGGCATAAAAACACTTATCAGAACCATAAGGCGCGATGTGACTATTGAGAGCGATGCTCGTTTCCACCCAACCATAGGCTTAGTCACTTCTGATGGATTTATCACTAGCCACCCCTGAGCTTAGGACACGATGCTTTGAGATTCAATCTCTCACTTTCAACTCAATGGAAGTTAGGGATGAATGTTACTCTCCTTCTCCCTATACAGTAATAGACAAGGATGAAGGTTTCTCTCCTTCTCTTGACTTAGTCTCTATTCCCTATGATCAGAACTCACTTTTCACTTTCAATACTTCCTCGGACCTGAGACTTTCCACTCTCGTCTCTGCATCCTTCACAGGTCCTCTCTACCAACACCACGCCTTCTTTCTTGCCTTCCTCAGAAAGATTGTGTGTGGCTCGAATCCCCAGTCCATGTTTAGGTTTGGAAGCCTTACAGATGGGAGGTCTACCCCATCCCCTCATTAACTCTTGAGGAGGTCTTCCCACCTACCATCCTGACTATAATTCATTTTGGGTCAGAGGGTTGTTTTGATCTTGAGCAATTAAAACCAGCATAGTACTGGTTCAGTGGAGGTTAACGCAACCATTCCAGGTCCCCTCCACCACCTTTTCATTAGCAATCATGGTATCTCTTAGCACATCCCCTTCTCAATAGTTATGCAACACGTTTCCATTATCTATTAAAATAACAGGATTTACATTCATCGACCTTTTATACAAAGGTCCATCAAATCAAACATTCACACTTTGAGATTTCCATAGTTCCTGGCCAATAAAGTTATATTTACAAACTGGGGGGAACAGGGTGTTACAAATACCATCAAGTAAGGATCAGAGATGAAGCCATCAGAAAGACTGCATTCAGGACAATGTATGGTCATTATGAATTCACAGTGGTGCGATTCAGATTATCAAATGTGCCAACTTTTTTTACGTGCTTAATGAATGGTGTTTTCCGAGAAAATTTAGACAAGTTTTTCATTGTCTTTTTGGATGACATCCTTGTATATCCAAGGTCAGAAGAAGATCATGAGAAACACTTGAGGATGGTGTTACAGGTGCTAAGAGAGCACCAGTTGTATGCCAAATTGAGCAAGTGCTCATTATATCAAAATCAAATTCACTATTTGGGGCATATAATATCCGAAGAAGAAATAAAAGTGGACCCCGAAAAGATTGAAGCCATTAAAGGGTGGAAAACACCTAAGAATGTGACAGAATTTAGATCCTTCATGGGTCTAGCTAGCTACTACAGAAGGTTCATTGCAGGGTTTTCAAGGATCACTCACCCAATCACTTCCTTGCAAAGAAAGGGGGTGAAGTTTCAATCGACAACAAAATGTGAAAAGAGCTTCCAACAATTGAAGCAGTTGTTAACCAGTGCTCCAATTCTGATGACTGTTTATCTGAATGAAGATTTCGTGGTTTTCACTGATGCATGCAAAGAAGGACTTGGTGGAGTCCTTGGTCAGAATGGGTTTGTAATTTGTTTTGAATCAAGAAAATTAAAAGAGCATGGAAGGCTATGATTTGGACTTGGAAGCCATAGTTCACGCCTTGAAAAAGTGGAGGCACTACCTCATGGGAAAGATTTTTGAGCTGAGGACAGACCATAATGGACTGAAATATTTGTTTGACCATCCAACTTTAACTTCCAGGCAGCACAGATGGTTGGAATTCCTCTGTGAATATGACTTTGACATCAAGCGCATCAAAGGAAAAGAGAACAAAATGGTTGATGCACTCAGAAGGAGAGTGCATGAACTGCATGCTACAACCATTAACATGTGTCAAACTGATATTAAAGGCATAATATCTGAGGTTGCAAAAGCATATTTTCATTACATGGAGTTGGTAACAAAATTGCAGCAAGGAAAAATGCAGCAGAAGGCTAAAGATTTTAAATTGGGAAATGAAGGATTTCTCTTATACAGGAACATAATTTATGTGCCCAATTCTCATGAATTTAGGAGCATAATATTGAAAGAGATGCATAATGTGCCTTATGTTGGGCACCCAAGGTATCAGAAAATAGTGGCAGCAGTCAAGAGCCAATACTATTGGCTAGACATGAAGAGGGAGATTGCATAGTACATTGCTAAATGTATGGAGTGTCAAAAGGTCAAGGTTGAGCATAGACACCCACCTAGGTTGCTACAACCATTGCCCATTCCTGAGTGGAAGTGGAAAGTGGTGACAATGGATTTCATCATGAAATTGCCCAAAACAAGCAAGAAGCATGATGTAATCATGGTGGTGGTGGACAAGCTTACTAAAGATGCCCATTTCATTCCTACAAAGGTTACTCAAAAGGAAACCAATGTAGTTGATATTTATATGAGGGAAGTAACATGCTTACATGGCATGCCCAAGACAATTGTATCTAACAGAGACCCAAAGTTTACCTCAAAGTTCTGGAAGGGGTTATTCAAAGGGTTCAGAACAAATCTGAACTTCATCACAACCTATCATCCTGAGTTTGATGAGAAAACAGAAAGAGTGAACCAAGTGATAGAGGATATGATAAGGATGTATGTGATGGACAAACCATCTAAATGGGAAGATTATCTACACTTGGTAGAATTTGCATACAACAATGGGTATCAGGCATCAATGAAGATGAGTCCATTTGAGACACTTTATGGAAGAAAGTGCATCACACCAGTAAGCTAGAAAAACCTAGCTGATAGAGCAGTGATTGGGCCAGAGTTGCTCAGAGAAATGGTAGGGAAAATGCTAAAGATTAAACAGAATTTAAAGGCTACCTACGACAGGCAGAAAATCTATGCTGAGAAGAACAAAACTCACAGGGAATTTAAAGTGGGTGATAATGTTTTCTTGAAGGTGAAATCCAACAGAAGTTCCATGAATTTGGGAAACTGTTCCAAGTTGGCAGCCAGATATTGTGGGCCGTTTGAAATCCTAGAGAGGATTGGTCCAATAGCTTATATGCTTGCATTACCTGCATCCATGAATATTCATAATGTATTCCATGTATCATTGCTAAATAAGTATATACTTGATGCTAATCATGTTATTGATTAGAATGTGATTCAGGTGGAGCAAGAAAGCGCTTTTCAAGTGCATCTGGTACACATTCTGGATCGAAAAATCAAACAACTCTAGAATCAAGCCATAGAGCTTGTAAAGGTCCAATGTACCTGGTATGGTCCTGAGGATGCCACTTGGGAGCATGGAGATTCTATGCGGGCATAATACCCACATCGTTTTGAATATTTTGGAATTTTTGTTGATATTATGTAAGTAAGATGCACTAAGGACAATGCATAAATAAGGGGAGGGGATTGTAATACCCCAAGGCCGAGCACATGTTGAATTGTAATGATGTTATAGACTAGTGATCCAAGTGTTTATAAAATGGGAGCTTATGTGTTTATTAGGCTGGAGAGCCTAGATGTTGAAGGCCAGGGAGCCTAATTTTGTAAATGTAAATAATACATCATTAATAAAATCTCATCGCTACGTGTATACCAACCATGAAGAAAGAGTGATGGGGGAATAAGTGTAGAAATTTTAATACAAATTATGTATTGCCTGCATTCTCCTGATCTAACAATTATATGCCACTGTTAAATACAAAATCACTTCTACTAATATTATTGTGGAATTTAAAACACGATCGCCAATTGCAATATCAAGAAGAAGGATCAATCGCACATAACACAGATGTTTTACTGGGAAATCATAAAGCTAAAAACCCCACTATCATATATTATGTATAGCATGGATCATGAAACAATCTCATACAAAACTCTAATCCAAGAGCTCTCAGTACAATACAATCGTCTCACACTGTCATACAAAAATTAGCAAATACATGTGCCAATTCTCTGCCTCCAGACGACCTGCCTCCTCTGCACAATCCCTGCTAATGGAAAACCTGCAAATGATTCGAATTCCTCTTACCTAGGTTGCGCATTACTCATGGGCACATCCAATGTGTGTGTGTTATTCCATGAGTGCACTTCACTGAAATCACAACTGATAGCCAAACTATCCCTTTCACCTGTTATCTCAACTGGGTCTCCACTAGATCTGACATGCATGTAGTTAACAATGGTAAATCTTCAATTGCATGTGAGACCACTGATTGTGAATTAATTAATAATTAATTCACTAATCTCTCACTAGTTTAAGTTCAGTTACAACTAGTACAATTGAGCTTAACTCACTTAATTTATTTAAACTACTTTACAACTCACATAACTACACTTATAACTCTGTTACAACTTTAATTCACTTAGTTACAATTAATTCAACTTCCATGTCCCATCAGTCAACCTTTGAACTCGAATTTCCTATAACTAACTGATTTTCCATTTCAGTTAACTATTTCCAAGTGCTCATTGAGAATATACTAATTATTTATTGTCCAACTATTATTAAGGGATAATAATAGTCGACATACATCTATAAATAGAATTTGCTCACCATCTATAAATAGAATTTTCTCATCATCTAGAAATAGACTTCCACCTAAAAATAGCCTGAGGCTCCATCCTAGTGTAGCTGCATAATTTTCACTAGGATATTCTTGTTGAATCTCAACACTCCCTCTCAACAAGAAAGGGATTATCCTTCACCCCAATCCTATCTCTATGGTATTCAAATTTTCTCCTAGTGAGCACCTTTGTCATAATGTCTGCATCCTGATATTCCATAGGAATTTACTGAAGAAACATGATCTTCCACTGCACACAATCTCTGATATGATGATACCAAATATCTATATGCTTAGATCTATCATGAAACATAGGATTAATCGAGAGTTTAATGCAACTCTGATTATCACAATGAATCACAGTCGGATCTAAATGAGAACCAAACAAACCAACCAAGATCTTTCTCATCCAGATAGCCTCACATGCAGCTTGACTCGCTGCCATGTATTCCACTTCCATTGAATTGAGTGCCACAGATCTTTTTTTTTCTACTGTACCAAGAAACAACTATAGATCCAATACAAAAGATCCCCTAGGATGTGTTCTTTCTGTCCGTTGGGTTGCCCACCCAATTTTCATCCATGAAGTCATGCAACTTCACCTCATCCATCTGTCTATACCATAAGCCATACTCAGATGTGCCCCTCAGGTATCTCAGGACATGCTTACCCACCTTCCAAAAGAGCTTGGTAGGCTTAACCATCTCTTGACTCAGTTGGTTAACCGCATAGCAAATGGCTGGTCTTATGTTCACTAGATACATTAGCGAGCCCACTAACTGTCGATAGACAGTAGCATCCTCCTTCCTCCAGTTTCCTGGAAGAGGAGTATCCATGGGTTTGTAGCCCTCCATGTGAAACTTACCCAGTATCTCCCTTGCATACTTTCCTTGAGACACAAAAAGTTCACCATCTCGCTACCATATTTCCAATCAAAAGAAATAATGAAGGAGGTCCATATCCTTCATCTCAATCTCCTTTGCAAGGTCCTCCTTGCATGAGTGTACCAGCTGCTCATCACCAGTTAGTATTAAATCATCAACATAAATAACAATGATTAAAATATTACCCTCCACCACAATTTGGTATAGGTTTGCATCCTCTTCACTTTTGGTGAAGCCCAGTCCGGTGAAATAGATGTCTATCCATGTGTACCAAGCACAGGGTGCTTGCTTCAGCCCATACATCGCTCTTTTGAGTCAACACACATGCGACTTACTGCTGAAGATCTCAAATCCTTCAGGCTGCTCTATGTACACTTCTTCCTCAATGATCCCATTGAGAAACGTAGTTTTTACATCCATCTGATGAATGTGCCAACCCATCTATGCTGAGAGTGAAAAAATGGATCTTATGGAAGAGTACCTTGCGACAGGTGCAAAGGTCTCATCATAATCTATCCCCTTGATCTGTGAGAAGCCCCGGGCCACAAAACTGGCATTGTATTTCTCCACACTCCCATCAACAACTTGCTTTACCTTGTAGATCCATCTCAAACCTACCACTGATTTGTCGATCGGTCTTGCGACAATTTTCCATGCACTATTTTTGACAATGGATTCATACTCCTCCACCATTGCATCAACCTAATTGGGATCCTACACCGCTTCCTGAAAGGAATATGGCTCAGTCACAATACATTTTCTCATGAGAGCCATGTATCTAGTAAATCGATTAGAAGACTGTCTCTGTCTGCGCTGTGAAGTAGGGGCTCCTACATTCTGTGCAACATCTAGTCTCAATCTATCAGCTTATGTGGCACACTTCCTACCATTTATGATGGATGACTCTACTTGAGTGTCTTCCTCCACTCCATGAACCTCCTCAGGTGGTTGATCCACATCTTGAGACTCATCTTTGGGAACCAACAGTTCCTCCTTTGCATGCAAGTCTAGCTCCCTCTCAAGCGACAACCACATGGCTTTCCCCTCATCAAATTTTATATCCCTTCCATAATAGTCATCTTACTGTTAGGAAAATACACATGATAATTATGGGGTGTTTTTGTGTACCCCACAAATATCCCAACTTCAATAGTCAGTTCCAACTTCTTCCTGGCATCCTTGGTCACATGCACATAAATAGATGAGCCAAAAATCTTAAAATGAGAAACATCAGGTTTCTTACCAGTGAAAGCTTCTTCAAGTGTACTCATGCCAAGTACTCTATGAGGACAACAATTTTGCACTTAAACCGCAGTATTGCATGCTTCCACCCACAAATGCATTGGTAGGCCCTAATCATGCAACATCCCTCGTGATGCACCCATGATCATTCTGTTCTTCCTCTCCGCGACCCCATTTTGTTATGGGTTATGAGGCGCTATGAGTTCTCTTCGAATTCCTTCTTTGTTGCAGAAGTCTTTGAATTCATTAGAAATGTATTCTCCACCATTATCTCTCCTCAGAACCTTCACTTGCTTCCCTGACTCTTTCTCCACCAATGCTTTAAACTCATAGAACTTTGAGAATTTTTTATCCTTATTTTGCACGAAGAATATCCATCATTTACGAGAAAAGTCTATTGAAATTACTAAGACAACTAAGAGGGGGGGTGAATCAATTGTTACTATGCTTAAACAATTTTAAGTCTATTAAATCATTTTAAATCTTTCTCCAAGTGACCATCAATATTATACAACATATGGACAACATAAATAATGAGCATCAGTCACACATAAGATATACACAGAGATAGATTTTCACGAGGAAACCCACAAAGGGAGAAAACCTCTTCTTCTTCGAAATGATAGGCAATCTTTTAAGTTTTGTACATTGTTAGGGTCCTAACCCGCACATAGGTAGAACAATATATTCAGATGTAATAAAGGTAAATATTAATAAGGCCTTTCAATAAAATAGAATAAGGCAGATGTAAGAAGACCTATTAGAAGCTTCTGCTTCTAGAAGGATCTTCCTCTAGATGCTTCTTTTGATAGACATATTTAGTATAAATAGGAGTCGAGGGTATGAGAACCCTAGCTTGGATATTATTGTAATAAAGCTCTGCTCGATTGGAGGTTGTCCCCTCAAAGAGGCCCGTGAACATTGCTTTCATAATCAAAGTGTTATTTCTGTTGTTGCTCTTATATCATTTCAATGTTATTGTGGAGATTGTGTTGGTTATATTACTATTATTCTGCCATTTCTAGAATTTTATTTCTATTCTACATACTTTTTATATCTGGTATATTACAAGTGGTATTAGAGCACTTTCCTTGGTAGAAATTAAGGGTAAATTTTTTTTCAGGGTAGAGACGTATTCCGGCTTCTTTAAGCCACAAAGATCTGTCGTTACACACATAAACCCGTGGTTGAGGGATTCATACACGCAGGAAATACAAGTGGTTCTTAAGTTCACATCTGTTGGCCACCCTTGTAGCCCCTGTTGGTACCCCTTTGGGTGGTAGCGCATCAGACAACACCTGTGTACATATCAGCCTAGATTTCCTGAAGCCCTCTTTAGATAAACCAATCGGTCGCCTGACTGCTATAGTTCCACCGAGAACAACACTCAGGAAGATACTCTCTAGTACCTGGATAGTCATGTAGTACAGCTAGGGGTATGGTCTATCCTCCTTAGTTAGTACCCTGAGATATTGGGCCGAGTACTACTGTTGGACCTCGCACATATATCAGAGAGCTATAGCACAGGGAAAACCCTTGTCTGTAGAACCCTTGAATAACTAACCCTTGGGGACATAAACATAAACAAATTAAAACATACAAGATCTATTGTCACGCAACTGTGTTTTGGTTGCCAAGTAACTACACATTTCTTCCTGGTTAATAATTTGGGCATTTCATCACTACAATATTCTTCAGACCAGAGTATAACTCTGAAGGTGTAAAAAAAAAAAGTCTGGAAATTTTTTCAGCATTATTTGATACCTATTCCATTGGATTCATCTCTTCGCCCTTATCAAATTCATACATATCATTTTTCGGCAAAATTTTTTATCCCACCTGCCCCTTTTCGGTTCCCTCATCCTCATGGCCCATACCCATAGCAAAGACTTGGAAGCTCGCTTCACTACCTTGCAATGTAGTCTCACCGAGACCCAACAAGAAGTGAAACACATAAGTGCCAATGTTGTCGCCATCAATACAACCATCCGGTCCTCAATGGAGGAAATCAAACAAGCACCGACCACCCATCTTGAATCTGTCTTTTCATCACTCTGCACCAAGCTTCATATCCCTACAGATAACCCTTCCTCTGACACACCTCCAAAGACTAAAGGTGAACATTCCTCTCATTCCCATAACTTTCATCCCCATCACTTTCAACGTGACCTACACCTTCCGCGGGTGGATGTGACCAAATTTGATGGCTCAAACCCCACTGGTTGGGTAACCCAAATGGAACATTATGTCTCTTTATATGGCATTACAGATGACTTGGCCAAACTCTGATATGGTGTTCTCCATCTAGATCAAGATCGTTGGCAATGGATAAAAACTTCTTGTCAAGGGTATATTGCTTGGACACACTTTATGGCAGAGCTTTATGAATGCTTTGACACTGACACCAACCCTTTGGGTTGTTTGAAAGAGTTGAAACAATCAGGAACAGTGGAAGAATTTATAGCTTCCTTTGAGTCCCTGGCTTTTCAGACAGAGGGAATGTCTGATGCATTTTTCTGAGAGTGTTTTATTAGTGGCCTCAAGGAGGAGATTCGGGCCCATGTCCTCATGGCTAGGCCTGAGACTTGGGTGGAGACTACTAAAAGAGATAAAGAAGCACAACAGGTGGTATCTTATTAAAACCAAAAACCCTCCTTTATCCCTCGCCCTAAACCAGTAAATCCCACTACTCCCTCTGCTCCACTAAAGATCCAAAAATTGACAAGGGATGAAATGGCTGAACGCCAACTCAAAGGCCTTTGTTATAATTGTGATGACAAATATTTCCCAGGCCGCAAGTGTAAGGAACAAAATATTTTTGTGTCCATCTCCAAGGATATTTCGGAAGAGGATTTTGAAACTTCCCTTGTGTTTGAGTCACCTAAAACCACTGACATAACCCCTCCCTCAGACCCTCCCAAAGTAGAACCAATCATTTCCCTCAATGATCTCACTGGCTTTTCCTCTCCCCAAACCCTCAAGCTAATTGGTTACATCAAGCATCGAAAGGTCATCATTCTGGTTGATAGTGGAAGCACCCATAATTTTATTCATTGCCGCATTTCCCAAGAAACTCATTGCTACATCCATGTCATCAACAATTTCCAAATCATGATTGCCAATGGTGGTTCCATGAAATGTGGGGGGCGTTGTGAAAATGTGCATATCCAAATTGGTGACTACCACCTGAAATCTCATATGTTTGCTATCGACATGGGCTATTGTGACATTGTGTTGGGTGCAGATTGGCTAAGGACTTTGGGTCCCATTCTCATGGATTTTAAGGAATTAACCATGCAATTCGACCAGGAGGACTGCCAATATAAATTCCAAGGCATCACCGCTAGTTCACCTAAGATCATTATTTCCCATTGCATGGAAAAGCTGCTAAAAAAAGGTCATGCTAGTGTTATTTCCCAACTCCATGCCATACAAGAAACAGAGACACCCTCAGTGCGGCAAGACCTCCAAGCCATCCTTTCAAAACATCAAGTGGTCTTTTCCACTCCCCAAGGACTCCCTCGTTCCCATGGTGTTCATGATCATTCCATTCCCCTTGTACCAGAAATCCTTCCTCCCAATATCTGTCTGTATCGTCACCCCTTTTCCCAAAAAAATGAAATTGAGAAACTGGTCCAAGAACTCCTTAATGCAGGCATTATCCGCCCTAGTATGAACCCCTACTCTTCTACTGTGGTCATGATCCTAAAGAAAGAAGGTTCTTGGCGAATGTGTCCTGACTTCTGTTCCCTCAACAAACTTACCATTAAAGACAAATTTCCCATTCCCGTCATTGATGACCTATTGGATGAATTGAGTGGCGCCCAATTATTTACTAAACTTGATCTTCATTCGGGCTACCACCAGATACGTATGAAAGAGGCATACATTCCCAAGACTGCCTTTAGAACTCATGAGGGCCACTATGAGTTTTTGGTCATTCCCTTTGGCTTGTGTAATGCCCCTCCACCTTCCAGAGCCTCATGAATCATGTATTTTGTCCTTTTCTTCGTCATTTTTTCTTAGTTTTATTTGATGATATTCTCATCTATAGAAAAACCTGGGCAAACCATCTTGCTCATGTGGATCAAGTTCTCCATCTCCTCTCTTAGCACCAACTTTTTCTGAAACATTCTAAATGTTCTTTTGGCACCTCAAAAGTAGAATACTTGGGTCATTTGGTTGGCAAGGATGGCGTCAGGGTGGATCCGAAAAAGATTGAAGCTATGCAAGATTTGCCTCACCCAAAGACTCTCAAAAGATTGCGTGGATTTTTGGGCTTAACAGGGTATTATCACAAGTTTGTTAATAATTATGGAAAGATTGCAACAAATCTCACTACTCTCCTCAAAAAGAACTCTTTCACTTGGACTCCAGCTGCTGCTCAAGCTTTTCAAACCTTGAAGATGGCCATGTGCACCACTCTAGTCTTGGCCCTTCCTAATTTCACAAAGAACTTTGTGTTGGAATGTGATGCCTTAGGGAAAGGAATTGGTGTTGTCCTTATGCAAGAGGGTTGACCTTTGGCCTTTACCAGCAAGAAAATATCTAAAAGAAATCTAGGCAAATCAATATATGAAAAGGAAATTTTGGCTATTCTGCATGTCGTTGATCTATGGTGCCCTTATCTATTGGGGCAACGTTTCCAAATCAAGACAGACCATCAAAACCTCAAGTATTTTCTAAAACAACACATTTCCTCCCCGAAGCAACAAAAATGGGTGACTAAGATATTTGGATATGATTATGAGATCATTTACAAGAAAGGCAAAGACAATGTGGTTGTGGATGCACTTTCCTGAAAATATGAATATGAAGGATCCATTTTTTCTCTTTCCTTCATTGTACCAGATTGGCTCCAAGCCATTTGCTAGGAATGGCTACAAGATCCCAAAAGTTTGCATTTGATCCAACAATTGTAGTCCAATGATCCATCTCCCCCAGGGTACTCTTGGCTCCATGATGAGCTTCGATACAAAGGTCATTTGTATTTAAGTAAATAATCAAAGCTTAAATCCATGGTACTTTCTGAGCTTCATGCTACACCCACAACAGGGCACTCTAGGTTCACCAAAACCTATGACAGGGTCAAACGTTTTTTTTTCTGGGATGGTATGAAATAGGACATCCATAATTTTGTCGCTGAATTTGATGTGTTTCAACACAACAAGGGAGAAACAATCAAATCTCTGGGCACACTACAACCGCTTCCGATTCCACCTGCTATTTGGAAGGATATCTCTATGGATTTTATTACCGGCTTACCCAAATCAGAAAATAAATCAGTCATCATGGTGGTTTTTGATCACCTTTCCAAGTATGCTCATTTCTGCGCTCTTCAACACCCGTTTACAACATCCATGGTGGCTCAAATTTTCATGGATCAGGTCTTCAAGATTCATGGCATGCCACACTCTATTGTTTCTAATCGCGACCCAACTTTCACAAGAAATTTTTGGTAATAACTATTCAAGATACAAGGCACCCAATTGCATCTCAACACAACTTATCATCCCTAGACTGATGGTCAAACAGAAGTTGTCAATAAGTTTCTAGAAACATATCTGAGGTGTTTTGCCTCGGAAAATAAAAATCGGTGGGCTTAATGGTTACCCCTAGCTGAATGGTGGTACAACACTTCATACAATACAACTACACGCATGAATCCTTTTGAAGCGATATATGGACAGAATCCACCTTCAGTTCTCTCATACTTACTAGGTGCCTCGAAGGTCCAGGCGGTTGACCACACACTTACATTTTGAGAGGCTATTCTTCATACCCTCACAGAATCGCATGAAGCAACAAGCAGATCAAGGTCGCTCTGAATGTCAATTTGCAGAAGGGGATTAGGTGTTTCTTCGACTGCAACCTTACAAGCAAACTTCCCTCAAGGCCGAGCATTGTCAGAAGCTAGTGCCCAAATTTTATGGTCCTTATACAATTCTCAAGCATGTGGGACAAGTAGCCTATCAGTTATCTTTGCATAGTCATTTGAAGCTACATCCTGTTTTTCATGTTTCATGCTTAAAGAAGGTGATTGGAGCTAAGTGAAAAATTCAAACCAACCTTCCCGAGTTAGCTGAAGAAGGATCCATTTGGCTACAGCCACAAGCAGGTTTGGACCAGCGTAAGCGTTGCCTGCATCAAAGAACCATCAAGGAAGTGCTAGTCCAGTGGAACAATACAACTCCAACAGATGCAACTTGGGAACTAGCTACCATTCTGCAACAATTTCCACATCTCAAGCCTTGAGGACAAGACTATTTTTAAGGGGGCGGACATGTTAGGGTCCTAACCCACGCATAGGTAGAACAATATATTTGGATGTAATAAAGGTCAATATTAATAAGGCCTTTCAATAAAATAGAATAAGGTGGATGTAAGAAGACCTAATAGAAGCTTCCACTTCTAGAAGGATCTTCCTCTAGATGCTTCTTTTGATAGACATATTTAGTATAAATAGGAGTCGAGGGTATGAGAACCCCAGCTTGGATATTATTGTAATAGATCTCTGCTCGACTGGAGGTTGCCCCCTCGAAGAGGCCCGTGAACATTTCTTTCAGAATCAAAGTGCT
Organism: Picea engelmannii; assembly: GCA_009831015.1. Classification (NCBI taxonomy): domain Eukaryota; kingdom Viridiplantae; phylum Streptophyta; class Pinopsida; order Pinales; family Pinaceae; genus Picea; species Picea engelmannii. The sequence continues at coordinate 337,180 of ML783988.1, forward strand.
ATTTATGTTGTTATTGTTATATCATTTATGTGTTATTGTGGAGATTATGCTGGTTATGTTACTGTTATTCCGCCATTTCTAGCATTTTATTTCTGCTCTGCATACTTTTTATATCTGGTATATTACATACATCATCTATAATTGAGCACCAACTCAATGTGAGGCTACTACCTCTATTTTACAAGCTCCAACTTGTTTGAGATCACCAACTCTCTAGTTTCTCTAGCACCCACTAGAAGGAAGCACCAACTCCTTGAGTGTTCTAGCACCGACTGGATGGAAGCACCTACTTCCACTTATACAAGCACCAACTTGCATACAAAAAACTCTGTGTTTTCACCAGCACCACCCTGCCACCCTATTTTTCTAGCCACAACTAGATGGAAGATACAACTTCCAATATTCAAACCCCAACTTGAATATCAAAGGACCACAATCCTCCCTAGCACCACCCTACCTCCTTGTTATAAATAAATGATTGAATGACCAACAACACATATAAATCAATTCTTACCACTTCTTCTATGTTCTTTAAATCTGGTTTGCTTCTAACTGTTCTGTAATTCTGCTCTTCTTTTGTCTATTCTACAGTTCTTCTCTACCTCTGTTTGTTATGCTCATGTTCTCTGATTCTATGTATTCAGCTTTCGTTTCTCATCTCTGATTTTTCTCTCACATAGTGCGTACTATAATTTTTACTTCTCTTACATTTCAACTCATTTTTTTTTAGAACAACCAACCATTCCCAGTCACTACATTTCACCTTTATACATCCAAACCTCTGCAGTTACAACTCCAATCATCCCGGAAAGAAACGCCTCAGCAACTAAATCGCCAACCATCCAAGAACCATGATTCAATTTGGCTAACTAAATCGTAACTGATCAATGAATTGTGAAGATCAACAGTATCCCTTTGATCATATTCTCAATTAACCAGCTCCATTGGATTAAATGCGTGGGCGCTCAGTTTTATCCCATATGTCTATTGGCTGTGACCTTGCACTAAACAGAAGTTGATTTCACGATTTTTCATTTTGGAATTCTTGTGATGAGGCTTCTCGACACTTTAAGTCGCGATCTCCAAAACCCCCCCAAAAAAGAAGAAGCTTAGCTGGACTGGCTCCTTCCCTTCTTGTGACCACTGGTTGTGACCAAACCCTACACCAAAAGGTGTTTCATATTTCACAAACTTATGCACTTCATCGAGCCTAATCAACGGTCTAGAACTCCATTGATCCGACGGTCCAGATCTCATCATGATCTCACATTTTGGGATTTCTCTTGTGAGTCTCCTTGACCCCTTGATTCTCGGTACCCAAAATGGAGCCTAGCTACGCTAGCTCCTTCCTCTAGCCTTTAATGATGTGCCCTTTTCTATGACCACCGGCTAGACCTTATCTCAATTTCACATATCTTGTGTTGGAAGGTTAGAGCATTTCCTTCCTTTGACTTTCCAGTCAGCAAAATGTTAATCCCTCACCACATGTCCCTCTTGGATCAACGATCAATATCTTATCACGATTTCACAACTTCACGAGCCTTTTTCATGCCTAATTAACGGTCCATGATCTCCCTTTGATCAACGACTCAGATTAAGTCATGGTTTTGCATTTCACGATTTCATGATTTCAAAGGATAGAGCACCTCCTTTCTTTGACTTTCCAATCAGTGAAATGTCAATCGCTCATCATGTGTCCTCCTTGAAAATGTACGGTCCTCCTGCTTTCAGGATTTTGTAGGCCTGCTACATCTTGCACTTTAAAGAACGAGCAGGTTCTCTTGGATCCAACGACAGTCAGGCCCCGTGCTCGGATCTAATGCCCGATATCCGTTCTCTTCTACTGTGTGCTCCTCCTATCTGAATTCATATCTAATAGTCATCGGGAATTCTGAAAGGGATCCAATGATCACTGTTTCTCTTCAGTGTTGATCTTTCCATTTCCATTCCTTGCCATTTCCATGCCATTATCGCTGCTCTGTTGATCGTGTTGATCTTCGCACTGATCCTGCCATCAATGACAAACACACATACTCTGTCTTCTGTCTGTAAATATGCCAACAATATCCCCCTTTGGCATTGATGGCAATCTTGAAGAACATCCAACTATACCACTGTAGCATCCTTGAGATTACCACACTTTACCACTATAGCATCCTTGAGATTACCACACTTTCTCCCCCTTTGACATCAATGTCAAAGAAGAAACACGCTCCCCTTGAGTTGTTACAGTACATACTCCCCCTATCAACTATGAGAAGCTTATAAATATAATAGATATTCAATAAGTACTCCCTTTGACCAGGTGAACAGATTAGACAAAAGAGGTTATAACCCCCAACTTTTGACGAAGATATTCAAAAGGGGTTGCTTCTAATGGTTTAGTAAATATATCAGCTACCTGTTCTATGGAAGGAATACAATTCAGCTGAACAACTTTGTTTGTAACTTGTTCCCTGAGAAAATGGTATTTTATTGGGATATGCTTACTCTTAGAGTGAATAACAGGGTTCTTGGAGACACTAATGGCACTAGTGTTATCATAGTGAATTGTAATCGAATCAATATAATTTACCTTCAAATATACAAGAGTTTGAATCATCCATAAAATCAGAGTGCAACAAGTAGCAACAACAATGTACTTTGCTTCTATAGTTGATAAGGAAATAGATCTCTGCTTCTTACTAATCCATGCTACCAACGAGTAACCCAGGAAGAATGCACCTCCACTGGTGCTCTTTCTCTCATCCACACAATTTGCCCAATTTGCATCTGAATAAGCAGTTAGCTGAAAATTCTGATTTCTTGGATACCACAGACCATAAGTCATTGTTCCCTTAAAGTATTTGAATATCCTTGTGACAACTACCAAATGACTTTGTTTAGGAGCAGACCAATAATGACCTACCATTCCAACAACTTGCATTATATCAGGACGGGATGTTGTGATGTACAGAAGACTGTCTGTCATTGATCGATATGTTCTTTGATCAACATCATGTGAAATATCATCTTTATTGAGCTTGCAACTGTCCACCATAGGTGTACTAACAGGAGAAGAATCTTCCATCTGAAATTTCTTCAACATCTCTTTCAAATATTTTTCTTGAGAGATAAATATTCCTGCAGAACTTTATTTAACTTGTAAGCCAATAAAATATGACAATTATCCTATCATGGACATCTGAAACTCTGTTTGCATAAAGTTAGAAAAACACTGAATAGAGGAATCATTAGTACAACCAAAAATAATGTCATCTACATAAACCAAAACAACTAGTAAATCATCACCTTCAGACTTTATGTAGAGATTGCTATCAAGAATACCTTTCTTGAATCCTTTGTCTTGTAAAAAAATGTCTAGTCTATAATACCAAGCTCGTGGTTTTTGTTTCAGTCCATATAAAGCCTTCTTCAACTTGCAGACATAATCAGGGTTATCTGTCAATGATAATCCTTCAGATTGCTCCATATATACTTATTCCTCTAGATCTCCATTAAGAAATGTTGATTTAACATCCATCTGATATACTTTAAAGTTTTTATGACATGAATATGCAAGAAACATTCAGATGGCTTCCAATTTTGCCAATGGTGCAAAATTTTCATCAAAGTCTTGACCTTCAACTTGTGCATACCCTTTACAGACTAATCTGGCTTTATTTCTAATAACTTGTCTTTTTTCATTCATTTTATTATTGAACACCCATTTGGAACCTATTACATTCTTATCTTCAGGTCTATGAACAAGCTCCCAAGTATTGTTCTTCTCAATTTGATCAAGCTCTTCATTCATAGCCCTAATCCAATCATCATGCTGGATGGCTTCATAAAAAAATTTAGGTTCAATCACAGATAGAAAGGAAACATGATATTGTTTTGAGTCTTTAATCAATTTCTTCTTGTCTGAACTCCTTTATCTATATCTCCAATTATCTATTTTTCAGGATGATTCTTTCTAACAATTCTGAGAGGTGATTTTGTTTATTTCTGTTGTTTTGTGTCATCTTGAGTGTTCGTATCTTCATCTAATTTAGATTCTTCTCTTTCTGATCCTTGAACCTATTCATCTTCTTTTTCAACTATATCTTTTGTGCTTGGTTCAACACTGCTTACATTTCTGACCGGGATTTCTTCATCAAATTTTATGTCGATACAATCAACCAGTTTATGCAGCCTCTTATTGTAACATATGTACACTTTACTGTTTGTAGCATAACCTAAGAAGATACCTTCATCAGCCCTGTCATCATATTTTCCATTATTTTCATCATTGTTCTTGATATAACATTTACTCCCAAAGACTTTAAAATTCTTGATTGAAGCAGGTCTTCCAAACCATAGGTCATAAGGAGTCTTGTCACTGTGTGGCCTGAGATGAGATTTGTTAAGGATATGAACAACTGTATGAATTGCTTCCACCCAATATGTCTGAGGTATATTCCTTTCATTCATCATTGATCTTTCCATCTGATGAACTGATCTATTATGCCTCTCAACTACTCCATTTTGTTGTGGAGTCCTTGGAATAGTGTATTCTCATTTGATTCCATGTTTATCACAGAACTCTTTGAATTTCCATGAACTAAACTCTCCTCCTCTATCAGACCTTACTGTTTTCAACCTTTTTCCTGTTTGATTCTCAGTTAGAGCTTTAAACACTTTGAATTTTTCAAATGCTTTAGATTTTTCTTTCAAAAAGGCAACCCATGTTAGTCTAGAATAATCATCAATCATCAATGTAAAATAGTTTTATTTTCATGTACCTTATTTCATTGATGGTCCGCATAAATCCATATGTACTATCTTGAGAGGTTTTTCTGTTGAAGGGAATTTTTTAGATTTGAACTGTGTTCGAGTAAGCTTTCCTATCTTACACGGTTTAAAAACAGAATCATATGACTTTGATATCTTTGGAAGATTCTTTACTGCCCTATTGTTTCTAAGTTTGATTATATGATCAAAATTTAGATGTCCAAGTCTCATATGCCATAGCCATCTTTCATCATACTTGCTTAAGCGACATTCTTCTTTTTCTTATTTTAACACATAGACATTGTTTTCTGTTCTTATCCTTTTTGCAACCAACTGTCCTGAATTCACAGACTTTATTTTACAATCTCTAGAAGTAAAAACCACTTCACATCCTCGGTCACAGACTTGACTAAGACTAAGAAGATTATTTTTCAGGCCATCTACAAATAACACATCTTGAGATTTTCCTTTTCCATTACTCAAACTTACCATTCCTTTACCTTTTATTTTTCCTAGTGCATCGTTTCCAAAAGTTACATTTCCTGATTTGTTTTCACTTAGAGTTAGAAACTTACTTTTGTCTCCAGTCATATGTTTGGAACATCCACTGTCAATATACCAGGGATTATTTTGTCTTTGGGTTTATAACACTAGTCCACACTTGTCATTTTCTTTCTTCTTCCAAACCTTGAAGTTTTCAGTAGTAGGATTCAGATCTGGCTTATAGTTCCTTAAGCGAGAGTTTGTAGCTTTATGTCCATAATTATGGCAATTGTAACATTCTGGTTCACTGAATAATAGATCATAACGATTGTTATGCTCATAATTGTTTTTATGTTTCACTTGCGTCATTATCCCAGCCATCACATGACTTATAATATGTGATTGTTTGTTGCTTGGCTATCTCAATCTTTGTGGTGGCAGATAATTATTCTTTGAAAAACTTGATTTCTCATACCTAATCCTTAAAGAACAATTTATAGCTTTTTGACCAAAGTTAGAGCAGAAAAAACAATATCCATAGAAATATCATTTGTACCTGGTAAAATAGTGTCTTCTTTGAGTAGGTTGATTTCTTTCATGCTGATAGTTTCTCCGACCTACAGATTTGGTTCTGGTACTTTTTATTTCATTCCTTCTTGGTGGTTGATTTTCATTCTTTGTTTCTGCAGAGTGGTTGTTGTCAATGTTTGTAGATTTGATAAACTTGATGGGTTCTGTATTACTTGGATGATCACTACTTGATCCTTCTTCATAGCCCAAGCTATATTTCAACTTTGGATTCCTTTATTGATTTAGAATGGAAGTTAATTCTTCTGAGGCTTTAATACTTGACAGATTTTGGTGATACAATGCCTTAAACTTCTCCATTTATTTTCCGGTTTTTACTATCTCTTCTTCTAAGGCTTCACACCTTGCTTTCTTCTATGATAATTGTTGTTTCAGAATGTCTTATATTTTCTTTGCCTCTTCTAATTCCACTTTTAGTAGAGAAAAGTATTCATCAGGTTTTTTATCATTCATTTTAAACTGCATCAACAATCATTTTTGTTTTCTCTTCTTACACCTGAGTCTGTCAATTTCTTCCAAAGCACTGATTAATTCACCTTCCATATCCACCATAGCTTCTTCATCATCCATTTCACCCCCTCAATGTTCATCACCAAGATCTCCCATATCCATAAGCATAAAATCATTCAATTTGTCTTCACAGGATGAATCACTATCTATGTCTTCTAAAGAGTTGTCATTGTTTGCACACAAACTTTTCTCTTTACTATATTTCTTAAATTTGTATTTCTTTTCATCATCAGAGTTCTGATCCTTTTTCTGGCGAGGACACTTTGATTCCAAATGACCTATCTTACCATAGTTAAAACATTTGAAGGGGATATTTCCTTGATATTTTCCTTATCTTTTCTTTAAGCTTCTCACAAATTTTGCCTCAATATCATCTAATTATGAATCAGTATTCATGTCTTCTTTAAAAGATGCTTCTCTAGTAATGGATTTATCTTTGCTAATTCTCATTTAATATGTAGTTAGAGTTCCTAGGAGTTGATCAATGGTCAGATTTTTAATATCATATAGTTCTTCTATTGCAGAGACTTTTGGATTAAATTTATCAACCAGAGATCTTAAAATCTTCTGAACTAAAAATTATTCTTCAATTTTCTCACCAAGACCCTTCGTGGCATTCACAAGCTCTTCAACTCTTAAAAAATACTTGCTTACTATTTCATCTTCATTCATATTTAGTTGTTCAAACTTCAATCTATATGTTTGAATTTTGGCATCTTTTACTTTCTCATTTCCTTCATAACTGTTAATAAGTTTATCCCACATTTCTTTGGCAGTTTGAAGATGCATCACCTTTACAAACTCAGCTTCTGCAAGTCCATTCAAGATAGCATTCATTCCCTTAGAATTAAAGATAAATTCTAACTTATCATCCTTGGAAGCTATCACAACAGGCTTTATGTATCCAGTCTCTACTACATCCCAAACATCAACACCTAAAGCCATTAGGTATGTTCTCATTCTAACCTTCCAAAAGGAAAAAATTGTTCCATCAAACAAAGGAGGCTTACTGGTTGAAGTCCCTTCATGACTTGTCATGTTTAAGCTTACAGATCTACCTTTAAATAAAAGGAACCCACTCTGATACCAATTTTTGAAATTACTAAGACAACTGAGAGGGGGGGGGTGGTGAATCAGTTGTTACTGTGCTTAAACAATTTTAAGTCTATTAAATCATTTTAAATCTTTCTCCAAGTGACCATCAATATTATACAACATATGGACAACGTAAATAATGAGCATCAGTCACACACAAGATATACATAGAGACAAATTTTCACAAGGAAACCCATAAAGGGAGAAAACCTCTTCTTCTTCGAAATGATAGGCAATCTTTTAAGTTCTATACATCATCTATAATTGAGCACGAACTCAATGTGAGGCTACTACCTCTATTTTACAAGCTCCGACTTGTTTGAGAGCACCAACTCTCTGGTTTCTCTAGCACCCACTAGAAGAAAGCACCAACTCCCTGAGTGTTCCAACATCGACTGGATGGAAGCACCTACTTCCACTTATACAAGCACCAACTTGCATACATAAAACTCTGTGTTTTCTCGAGCACCACCCTGCCACCCTATTTTTCTAGCCACAACTAGATGGAAGATACAACTTCCAATATTCAAGCACCAAATTGAATATCATAGAACCACAATCATCCCTAGAACCACCCTACCTCCCTGTTATAAATAAATGATTGAATAACCAACAACACAGATAAATCAATTCTTACCACTTCTTCTTTGTTCTTTAAATTTGGTCTGCTTCTAACTGTTCTGCAATTCTTCTCTTCTTCTATTTGTTTTGCAGTTCTTCTCTACCTCTGCCTGTTCTGCTCATGTTCTCTGATTCTATCTATTCAGCTTCTGTTTCTCATCTCTGAGTTTTCTCTCACATAGCGCGTACTGTAATTTTTACTTATCTTACAATTCAACTCATTTTTCTTTCAGAACATCCAACCATGCCCAGTCACTACATTTTTCCTTTATACATTCAAACCTCTATAGTTACAACTCCAATCATCCCGGGCAGAAACGCCTCACCAACTAAATTGCCAATTGTCCAAGAACCATGATTCATTTTGGATAACTGAATTGTAACTGATCAATGAATTGTGAAGATCAATAGTAGCCCTTCGATCATATTCTCAATTAACCAGCACCATTGGATTAAATGTGTGGGGTATTTCTTTTATCCCATATGTCTATTGGTTGTGACCTTGTGCTGAACAAAAGTTGATTTCACGATTTCACATTTCAGAATTCTTGTGATGAGGCTTCTCGACACTTTAAGTCGCAATCTCCGAAAAAAAAAAAGAATCTTAGATGGACTGGCTCCTTCTCTTCTTGTGACCACTGACTATGACCAAAGTCTACACCAAAAGGTGTTTCGTATTTCGTAACCTTATGCACTTCATCGAGCCTAATCAACGGTCGAGATCTCCATTGATCCGACAGTATAGTTCTCATCGCGATCTCGCGTTTCGGGATTTCTCTTGTGAGTCTCCTTGAATCCTTGACTCCCAATACTCGAAATGGATCCTAGCTACACTAGCTCCTTGCTCCAGCCTTTGACGATGTGCCCTTGTCTATGACCATGGGCCAGACCTTATCGCGATTTCTCATATCGCGAGTTGGAAGGTTAGAACATTTCCTTCCTTTGGATTTCCATTCACCGAAATGTTAATTCCTTGGCATATGTCCCTTTTGGATCAACGGTCAATATATTATCATGATTTTGCAACTTCATGGGCCTTCATCATGCCTGATCAATGGTCCATGATATCCCTTTCATCAACGACTCATATTAAGTCGTGGTTTCACATTTCGCGATTTCATGATTTCAAAGGATAGAGCACCTCCTTTCTTTAACTTTCCAGTCAGTGAAATGCCAATCACTCACCATGTGTCCTCCTTGAAGATGGATGGTCCTCCTTCTTTCGGGATTTTGTAGGCCCGCTACACCTTTCACTTTAAAGAACGTGCAAGTTCTCCTAGATCCAACAATGGTTGGGCCCTACGCTCGGATCTAATGCCCAAGATCCGTTCTCTTCTACTACGCACTCCTCTTATCTGAATTCATATCTGACGGTCATTGGGAATTCTGAATGGGATCCAATGATCACTGTTGCTCTTCACTGTTGGTCTTTCCATTTCCATGCCATTATCACTGCTCTGTTGATCATGCTGATATTCTCGTTGATCCTACCATTAATGATAAACACGCATACTCTGTCTTGTTTCTATAAATATGCCAACAAAGTCATCAACAAAAATAACATAATACTTATGTTTTGTTGTTGAAGCAACCGAGAATGGTCCACACACATCTATGTGAATTCTCTCCAAGATCACCGAGGCACGATTATCCTTTTCATGAAAGGTGGACTTTACATAATTCCCCATGGTGCAACCCTTGCACTGATCTAACTGAGCAAGTGTTCCCATTGGAAGTCCAGTAGATATTTGTTGCATGATCTTCAAGGCTCTATGATGAATATGGCCCAATCCCTGTGCCATAATTCACCCTCATCTTGGCTCACCACTTTTTCTACCTTGCCCATCATGGCAGTGCAACCATCTACCTCCAGCTTGTAGAGATTCTTAACTCAAATCCCTATCTTCTTAACTTGACCCATTGTTTTGTGTCGCAAGAAGGCTTTTCCATCGCTGAAAACAACGTCATAGCCTCTGTCCTCCAACATTGTGACTGAGACCAAGTTTTTCTTTAGACTTGGAACATGCATAACTTATTTCAATTGAAATGGTTTACCTGAATCCCTCTGAAAGGTAATGGTACCAATGCCAGTCGCATTGTATCATCCATTGTTGCCCATCTCTATACGTATTTTAAGATCTTTCTCCTCCAAGTCACTGAAAATCTCCTTATCTCCCTTCATGTGGAAGGAAGCACCATTATCCAAATACCACACCAATCCCAATGCACTTGACACCATGCATGTGATCAAGGAGAAGTCAATTTCAAGTTGTGAGGCAAGGGCCTCACCAGCTACAGCTCCAGCAGCCTTCTTGTTCTTCTTCTTCTGTGGATAGTTAGTAGTGAGATGCCCATGTTCGTGACAGTAAAAACACTTCACTTTGGACAAATCCAGCTTCTTACCTTTAGACTCAGATTTTGAATGGAATTTTTTCCCCTTCCCTTTCCTTGCCTTGGCAGCCAAAGCACAATCCTCTTCATCATCAATATTTGATGAAGATACATCTTTGGTGTTTCTCTTGAACTCCTCTTGCACCAAATCCGACCATAGTCGTTCCCAATATGGCAATTTTTCCCTTCCATTGATAGAGTCTTGATAACTATGCCAACTCTTGGGAAGTCCTAGGAGAGCCAAGCTCACCAAATCATCATCAACAACTGTTATTTCCACACTCCCCATCTTATCCCGACATTGGATAAAATTTGTGAGATATTTTGGAATGGAGTCACCCTTCTCCATATTGATCTTCTTGAGTTTATCTTTGACCACCAATTTCCTATGGTCGTTGTTGTTTTGGAATAGATCCATCAAAGTCTTCCACATTGCATATGGTGTGACTTTCCCATGGAGGCTTGAGACAATGTGGTCTTGTACTCCCTCCAATAGAATCCTCCTCTCCTTTGCTACTTTATTTTTCCATGCATCAAGATTTGCAGTGTCTGCAACATCTGGCTCAGGAACATCTTTGTCAATGAATTCCTTCAAGAAATTGTCTCTGAGTACTGCCTCCGTCCTGTCCTTCCAAGCAATGTAGTTTGAGCTTCCCTTGAGTGCATACTCTAACTTCAAGCCATTGAAAGCCATTTTGATCTTGAATCAGTTGTAGCACCAAGAAAGTCTTTCTGCAAATTTGAATTCTATCCAATCACAAACTTAGCTTTTTCAATCGTCTGCACTCTAATACCATGTAGAAAGTTTAATACAAATTATGTATTTCTTGGATTCTCCTGATCTAACATTTATATGCCATTATTAAATACATAATCGCTTCTACTAATATTCTTGCAGAATTTAAAACACAATCACCAATTGCAATATCAAGAAGAAAGATCAATCGCACATAACACAAATGTTTTATCGGGAAAGCATAAAGCTAAAAACCCCACTATCATATATTATGTATATCATGGATCACGAAACAATCTCATACAAAACTCTAATCCAATATCTCTCAATACAATACAATCATCTCACATTTTCATACAAAAATCAACAAATACATGTGCCAATTCTCTACCTCTAGACTACATGCCTCCTCTGCGCAATCCCTGCTAATAGAAAACTTGCAAATGATTTGAATTCCTCTTGCCTAGGTTGCACATTTCTCATGGGAACATCCACTATGTGTGTGATTGCATGAGTGCACTTCACTCAAATCACAACTGATAGACAAACTGTCCCTTTCACCTGTTATCTCAACTGGGTCTCCACTGGATCTGACATACATGTAGTTAACAGTGTTAAATCTTCAGTTGCATGTGAGACCACTGGTTGTGAATTAATTAATAATTAATTCACTGATCTCTCACTAGTGTAAGTTCAATTACAACTAGTAAAAATGAGCTTAACTCACTTAACTGAGTTAAACTACTTTGCAACTCACATAACTACACTTATAACTCTGTTACAACTTCAAGTCACTTAGTTACAACTAATTCGACTTTCATTTCCCACCAGTCAACCTTTGAACTCAAGTTTCCTATAGCTAACTAATTTTCCATTTTAGTTAACTATTTCCAAGTACTCATTGAGAATAGACTAATTATTTATTGTCCAACTATTATTAAGGGATAATAATAGTCGACATACATCTATAAATAGAATTTGCTCACCATCTATAAATAGACATCATCTATAAATAGAATTTTCTCATCTCTAGAAATAGACTTCCACCTAAAAATAGCATGAGGCTCCATCCTAGTGTAAGTGCATAATTTTCACTAGGATCTTCTTTTTGAATCTCAACACTAAGCTCCACTGGGTAGGAAAAGGGAAAGGGGGCTACGAGGCTAGGAAAGAGGGGCTAATCTTGAGGGCTTAACCCAAGGGAATATTATAATGTATTTCCTGAAAATACTAAAGTTGGGAAATAAACCCAATTATCCTAAGTTCCTTTGGGGAGAGGAACAAATTCCAATTGGAGAGGAATGAGCTCATGGAGAGCCAAGTGTCACCGAGGATGCATGCATATTTATGTGGGAAATTCCACCATTGTGGGGGTTCGCCCTCACCATTCTAGCTCTCTCACGATTCTGCGGTCTGACCATTCTCACCATTCTCATTCTCATCATTCTGACCAGTCTTTCCATCTTTCCTCATGGGTTCACTCTCACGATTCTTACCATCCCTTTTCCAGTTCACGCACACACTGAGAAGGCACGCAGTTAGAGCCATTTTCGCCATTATTGAACCTCTGACATTGTGAACCTTTGTAATTGTTGAGTCATCCCTTGCCTTAGCAATTTTTTCATACTGTGGTTTGAAGAGGTGGGTTGTCAGGCATGTGCTTGAAGAAGCAGGTTGTCAGGCCTGTGAGAAACTCTCTTCAGGTGAGAGATTTTGTTGGGGAATTGATTTCTCCTGGAGGGAGTCGAGCAACAACTATAGATCTCTGAGAATTCCTGATCTGGTCGATTGTTGAAGCCCTGGAAGGGAAGTGGAGTAGCCAATGGACTGTGGAACAGTGAAGGTGCATATTCTCAGGGTGGGACATGCATGTGGGAAATGAGAGTTTGGAGCAGTGGGCATAAATAGGCTCCTTGGAGAGAATCCTTCCTATTGCATAGTGCAGCTTCTCGTAGCCTTAGCATAGCCTAGGATTCCTTTCCCTAGTGGAGTTTAGTCCTAGCTTGGGGGTGACCCACTGCTGATAACTTGGAGTAGCATAGTCTAAGGCTGGGAGGTTTGTGGAAGTTCTACACGCAGTCAGTGTACTTCTCATAAAAAGATAAGTACCAAATCTATGTGAATTGTACATGCTATGTTTAGGTACATGTCTGAATGTTATCAAAATTTCTTGTATATATTACATATGTCTGTTTATTGTCGCTTCCGCATGAATGTGTATGAATAGAATGTTTATGTCTTTTTAGAATTGAATTAGATATACATATACATACATACATATATATAGCAGGGCATGATATTTTCAAGTATCATGACTGGCATGAGTGGTTGGATGTGTTACAATTTGGTGTCTTTTCAGAACAGTTTGGTTTGAGTTGGTGGCATTTACCCCAATAGGGAAGGTCGGGGGACATTACACTAAATCAGACTCTTAAGTTTGTTAAGTGGCCTTGGATACTTTCCTCTCCACACCTAATCCAAGGCCCTAAATCTTAGTCTAGTTGGTGTACCCTGTAAACAAAAAAGTCTAATTGATTTTAACATTAAGCGTTAATTTTAGTGGCTTGATTACTCAAGGGTGCGATAGTGAAATTGATGTTGTTTTAGACTCTTGCATAAATGAAACTTATAATAACACTGGAAAATAAAAGTTTACACTAATCCTTCAAATGAAAAGAGTTTCAAGGAAGAAAAAACATGAACAATCCTTCAAACCTAAAGATGCAATATTTTCTCCTTTCCATGCAAAATGCACAATGCAACTTTCGAGTGAAACAAAAGAGAAAATGAAAGGATTTTCTTTCTTATTTTTCTTTTGAAATTATTTCAATATGAGAAAAAAGCACAACCCTATGCTAATTCCTTTTTCTTTTTCAAATAACAATGCAAAGCAATGCAAAGAAGGAAAGAGACCTAACTAGCATAAAAACTAGGTTTTCTTTTTTTATTTTCTTTCAATCAAAGAAAAACTAACAAAAGATGCTAAAAGAAATTGCATAATACACGATTCATTTTTCTTAAAATTCAAGATAAAAATAAGCCAAAAATGCTTCAAAACACAGAAAGATAAAGAAATCTGTACAAGAGGATTTCTTTGCAATTTCATAAACAATCTGAGCCTTGAACCTAGCCAAAGAACGATCAAGAGAGGCCTCTGGAACTCAAGAAGACCCAAGGAACCAAAGGTTTCCTAAAAGAAAAGGAAAGTTTTTGAAAAAACCCCTCAAGATGATAGACACACGTTCTATGCACAATCAAACTGCATATGTACACAGGCTGTGTAAATAGCAGAATGTGTATGTACGCGGTCTGGGTATAGAACAGGGTGTGTACGTGATTGAAAATTCTGAAAAAAAAGAAAGATTCAGATAGACCACCCAAAACACGGAAGCTACTAAGCATCTGGAAGGTGACCAAAGACCCAAACCAACTCAAAACACTAAAAAAATCAGGAATTCAAGCCAAACAAAAATCTCCTCACAAGACTCTAGATAGATTCCCCAATGGAGTCACCAATTTTGTTATGGGGGGAAATCCCCCTAATCTGGGTCTAGCGACTAGGCAGAGCCTTGAAACCTTAAAAGATAGAAATTCTTCTACTTTACCCAAATCCAACAAGAACTAACGATAATTAAGGGAAGGGAGAGAAGATCGAAATGTGTACCTTAATTCCTTTTGTTTGTCGTATATCCCTTCTCATAGCTTTTCGTTCCAAAATTGTAGGCCTCCTCCCAAAGCTGGCCTAAAACAACTTCACAGAAAAAACTATGACAACATATGCATAACTACCAATATCATCTTAAGGGTTATATATTCATGAAAAACATCCATAAACATAAACATAAAGACATAAATATCTGGGACAAGAAGTTTCTCTTTTATTGATAACAATATTGGAAGTTAGAACCTAAATCTTGTCGACGCCGCTCTAAGAACCTCACTTGGGTTCCTCTACTCTGACTCCAAGTGAGCTATTCCCATTATTCTATCCTCACAATGAACATGCCAATATAGGGTAAAAGGATGGATTATATAAAGGAGGATGACTGGAAGGGAATGTTGAGGATGAAACTTAGAGCAGGATGCAAAAGGCTTGGAATGCAAGGGATAAAATTTGGCAAAGTTCACTTGCCTTTTCTTTCATATCTGAAAATGACCCCCCTAGGTCCCCTTTTGTATGGAGAAAGTATGGTTGATTAGTTGTCATAAGGGCTACAAGAGGTAATATGGTTGTGCAACCTGACATAGCCCGTAAACTCCGCCCGAAAGCACAAAACTTTTTAATTTTTGCAACTTTTAGAGTATACGTGGGTTGTCAGGCATGCAACTAGCATATGTACACACACTACATATGTAAAAGGGAATGTACACCATGCCAAAAGTTGTTTTTTAAAGATGAATATCAACAAAAGTGGTTGGAAAAGGTGTAAATGAATAGACCAATGTCAGAAATGCATGATAGTGGCATTTTGAGCTATAACACCTAGGTATCCATTTTTTTCATAACATTTTTAATACCCTTATTTATTTATACTTGTAGTACGTTAGCCCCAATATAATATCCACATGCACCTAAAATTCCTCATCACGCTTCCTCCTTCCTATTCCTTCAAAAACCACATCAATTTTATTTCTCAAGCCACGCTTGCACTATATCAAGGCTCCACCTCCCTTTACATTCTAAAATACTTATATCCATAGCCATAGGTAAATTAAAATACATCCCCCCAAATCCCTATATCCATAGGTATATTAAAATACCCCTCTCACCTTCTTATTATTGAGCAGTATATTGCTTAACTTTCAAGTAATTTTAAAAACCTCAATAAGAAGAAACTTGGTAAGGTATTTACTAACTAGTGTACCCCTCATGCTCATACTTGGCTTCCTCGATAGTGATTTGGGAACACTCTAGCTAATATTAATTTTCAATATTTCTACTTGCATCATCTTACACTTCACATTTCTGTGGTTTGCGTAAATACTCCTTTTTCCCCTCATAAACCTGGAGAAACCCTTCCGCTACTTTTATTTTCAGACTACTAATCAGAGCTTCACCTTCTATCATTCCTTCTCCCTTCACACCCTGTTATCCTCTATCAAATTCCTAACTTCTAAGGCAAGTAGATGTACTTCTTGAAAAAAACTTCCCCCTGGACATATTCACTCCCATAAGCTATTTTATTTGACTTTCCTCTTTGTTGAGCACCCTCCAAGGCTTCCAACTATGAAAATAACTTGTGTACCTCCTCTATTAATGAGTTAAGTGAGTTAAGTGAGTTAAGCTTATTTGTACTAGTTGTAATGTTTTCACTATTAATGAGTTAAGTGAGTTAAGTGAGTTCAAGGAAGGTAATTCTACAAATTTATTTGTTCCAGAGCCCAAACCAGCTTTGAACATGAATAAATGTTTTTATAATAAAATTATGACCCCTTTGATATTATAGAATTTTTGTGGGCCATGCTTGGCCTCATCAAAATATCCCCAGGGAATTTCCTTGTCTTTCATTAGTTCTCTTACTTGTATTAGGATTATATCTTTTTAATCCATTTTACATCCATGAAACAAATCATATTCTTTAGAAAAAACTTGAACCATAGGTTTCTAAATGCCATTAAACAAAATGGAATTATGAGATAGCTATATACCCCAAGAAATTGGACATGGGATTGCTCTATATGCTTTAAATTCTCTCCCTCTCACTATATACCTCTCTCTCTCTCTCAACCCTCTCTCCATCCATCAATCCCTCTCTCCCCCCTCCTCCATCTCTTCCTCTCTCTCTCTCTCCCGTCCCCCTCTTCCCCTCTCTCACTCTCTCCCTGCTCCCCCCCCCTCTCTCTCTCCCTCTCTCTCTCTCTCACTCCCACCATGTCTCTCCCTATCTCTCTCTCTCACCCCCATCTTCCCCTCTCTCACTCTCCCTAGACCTCCCCCCCNCCCCTCTCTCACTCTCTCCCTGATTCCTCCCCATCTCTCTCTCCCTCTCTCTCTTTCTCACTCCCACCATGTCTCTCCCTATCTCTCTCTCTCATCCCCCTCTTCCCCTCTCTCACTCTCTCCCTAGTCCTCCCCCCCTCCTCTCTCTCTCCCTCTTTCTCCCCCATCTCTCTCTCTCTCTATACCCCCCTCTCTATTGTGCTCTCTCTCTCTCAACCTCTCTCCCACCTTTCCCATATCTCTCCCCCTCTCTTTTGTTCTTTATACCCCCCTCTCTCTTGAAATATATATATTGATAGAGAGGGAGAGAGAGTGAGAAAGGGGATAGGGAGTGTGTTGTGGGGTTTTCCTACCCTACGGACTAATAAGCTAGGGTTCTAAGCTTATACGCAGATCACGACCCTTCAGATTTAACTTTTAACCTCCTACCCAAAATCTCAACCCCTTTTCTCAGGCAAACACAGGAAGAATGAACTAACCTTTTTTACCGAAGGTTGAAGTAGATCCTCCGTTGAATTGTTGTCTCCTTGCTGCTGCTACTCCTTCCACAAAGCTTTCCTGCAAACAAGACAAAATATACATGCATGCTACTGATCTACTAGGGGGTTAGAGATAAAACACTAATCAAATAACATAGATGAGATTTATGTGTTCGGGACGGGAAAAGTATCTTTTTCATTAACCTCAATACAAATCAACTTACAATGATTTCTGAGATCGGCCACCGTTCCTCGATCCTGATCCTGGGCTCCTCCTCTTCTTTCTGTCCTCCAACTGCTGTTGCATGAATTTCTCCAAAGGCTTGAAGCAAGGCTAAGGGATGGGGACAAAATTGACTTGGCAATTTGGCAGAGTTTCTTTGCTATGATTTTACTCCTTTGAATAGTACCCCTACCCCTCCTTTTATAGGTTAGGATGAGCTAGGGTTTTAGACGAACTCTCGGCCGTGCATGGCGGGGAGTTCCAGTTAACTGCCAAAAATCCTCGTGTCCCGGCGGAAAATTTCCTGATTTTTTGCTTTGTTCGGTACCCGCGGGCTGTTTTGGGTTAGCCCGCGGATACCCGCGTGCAGTAGAAGGCCAACAAGCGGTTGCCCGCACCTAGTGAGAAGTTAGGGCGTGGGTTACTTGTTTTGAGTGGTTTTTTGAGGGTTTGTTCAGCATGGCTTTGGCTAGGAAGAGGCATGAGTTGGCATGATGCCAGGTAAACCTGTGTGATGCATTTTAGGGTTATAACAGATGCCCCCTAATGTGTGAGGTCAGAAGAGCATCTGATGGCCGAAATACATTACCAATTCTTTACCAATCTGTACTGATGTGCTGAATGAGTGAGCCCAG